>JALJVW010000016.1:47585-262826 GCA_024865655.1 Emberiza elegans
GGGATTTATACCTCAATTTTCTGGGAAATTCAGTAAAATCCATCTGCCACTATTCCCTTGGAACACCTCCAGATTTTGTGCCTCTTAGCACTACACTGTGAGCAGTGTTAGGGTTGTCTCTTTTACAAACTATACAGTTTTGGAATCTTGATTGTACAATCTGAGCCATTTCAGACCCAATTATAGATTTTTGCAAATGTTTCAAAAGTTTTTCAGTACTCCAATGAGTGGCTTTGTGTTTGCAATCCACTTTTTCATACAAGAGTGATTCTGGGACTACTCTTTGTCCAGCTGGGATAATTGCCTAGCCTTGTGGATCAAATCTTGATTCTACAGTTTCAATTAATTGACAGTCCCTAGCATCATACTCTAGTTTTTCTACTGGGAGAGGTATCTCTGGCAAGGGTATTAAAGATTAAACTTTGTTTCCTAACATGCCTTTTTCTGCAGGGTCATTGGCTAAATGTTTCCCCAATTCCAATTTGGTCTTATCCACTTGCTGTGCTCTGCAATGCCTGATGGCAACTTCCTCTGGTTTCTGGATACTTTCAAGTATACCCAAGATTTATTTTCCATTTTTGGTTCATGTGCCTTGAGATGTCACAAGGTCCCTGTGACAGACCAGCTGCTCCTGCTGCCCACTCTGCCTTTGGCATCTATTCTGCTGCAGGTGTGGCAGCTGCAGCAGGATTTCCTGTGGGACCAGCTACCACTGCTGACATGGCCCTCGGACTCCAGGGGCCCATGGCTGTGCCCCCAGCACATGGGTGTCACCCACAGGGGGCACAAGGGGATGAGAAAGGGCATTAGAAGGGAGAGAAACCAGTGTCTAAGGACTATGTGAGGAAAATAACAAATTATTTCCTTTCCTTTAATAAAGAGTTTCAAGAGCCCTGCTAGAGCTGCTGCTGGATTGGCCTCTTGCTGGGGCCCCTCCTCCTTTTGGGACACCAGGTCCAGCTGGGCAAGTGGCCCCTGTTCCAGCCAGGTGCAGAGGTGCTGTGCCTTCTGCCCTGGGCAAAGGGACCTGCCACTGTCACCAGCTCCTTCCACAGGTCATCCTGATGCTGGTCCTGCAGGGATGGGCATAGGTGGAGAGTGGCTGTGAAACCCAGGGCAGGGGCTTTAACATTGACTGCTCTCAATGAGTTGTCTGGAAATGACAGTTTTCCATCTTCTGCCAACCAAGGCTGTCAGTGTTTCTGTGTTTGTATTAATGAGAAGGGTAGAGTGTGGGTTTGTGGTTTAATGGACAGCAAAGAGGTGTCTGAACTAAATTAAATATCTGAGCTGCGGAATATGTTCTTGAACAAACTGTATTGCTCTGGCTTGGCTCGGGACATAGATGGTTTCAGAACTTTCAGTGTTCTACTACCCACCACTTCCTCCTAAGCAATTTGCACCAATATCCCATATAGATACTTTCAAGATTTGTCTTGGAAGTCTCACTTCTAAAAACTAATTTCCTTTTCTGTGACAATAATGTTTGCTATTACAAAAATTCAGTTCTTTCTTTCATGGTATTTTGTCTGTGAAAAGTCTGAAAATCAAGGACATTTTTTTGGAATCTGCTGTCTGTGACCTTGATACTAGCCAAGTTATCCTTCAGAACCTTGAACTGACTAAGTGAATGCATGAAGTCTTTTAGCTTTTTTTAGAGGGAGGGAAAAAACCAAACTCAAACCTGTTTTCTGAATCCTTGGAAAATCCAAGAAAGTATAATTTGGAATGTACAGATTTTCTGTTCATCATTCATTCAGATGCCTGTGAAGCCAGACCAATAATGTTCTCTTTAATGATTTAACACAGCTGATTGACATCAAACCCCTTGAAATTTTGGCCTCAACTTTCAATGATATTTTGAATATGAGAATTTCCATTTCAGGGAGGAACAGAATGCATTTGCACAGTTCCATTATGGTTTTTTTTTTGTTTTTTCAACACAGATTCTCTCATTTCCCCTTCTTTAGTCTTAAGCATTAAAGTCAACCTTCTGCTTTGGAAATGTAACTCTTTCTGCTATTTTGCTTAACTTTTTTTTTAGGGGCTGAAAATATTCAATTGTAATTTGCTTTATAGAATTCTTTGTCACTGTGGGACTGGAAAAAGATCACAGGAATTTCTTCCATCACAGATTTTAAAATATTTTCAAATGTTATTATAAAGACTATTTGGCAATATTTAATTTTTGTTTTCTGTGTGACTTTATTAAATCTGTTCTTTAAAACAAGTGCTACCTAGGAGGCTTTCAGTTCAATTACAGCAGGCTGATTTTCCTGTAGAACTAGACAAGGAGGAAATTGAGGAATTGAGTTTTCCACATTGTTGTGCTGTAGAAATGGCATTCCCTAGTTTAGTACTCACACCGATACACCTCCGACCATGTGCCACTCACTGACTTTCCCACCACTTTCCCTTTGGCAGGATGGAGAGAAGAGCACAAATAGGTAAAGACCATGGGTTGAGATAAGAACAATTTACTGGAAACAGCAGTGAAAAAGGAACACTAATGTCATAAATAGGTATGATTCGTGCTGATAAAATTGAAAGAGAAATCAATATTGGTACTGTAATTAATATTTGGGAATAAATGGTTAAAAATTGTAATATTAAAAGAAGAAAGGGAGAGGAGGGACTCCACCCCCTCCTTTTTTTCTGGCAGATGTTCACAAGGACAGGGCCTACCATATAATAATTAATATTTGGGAAAAGTTGTAATGCCAAAAAGAAGAGAGGGAGAGGAGGGGCTCTACCCCTCCAGCAGATGTTCTCAAGGACAGAAGTTGAAGATAGTGTTGCTAAAAATGAACAAAAAAAGAAACCAGAGCCTAGTTGGGTCCCGGGAAAATGCCAATTGTAAGGGATTTATTGCTTTGATATGTAGATGCTGTGATATGTTATCCTTGGCTTGCATTGTACTGGCTTAGTGCGCATGTGTAACCCAAAGGTGAATTAAAGGACATCGAGGAAGAGGAGAGGCCTTCATCAGTGACGACCCCCAAAGACTTGTGCGACCACCAAAACCAGTGGTGGAGCATGCGCAGTAAAGGTTGTGATGAGGGCGGAGGAAAAAGTGTGATGAATCGAAAATGGGAGGAGATGGCATTGACACATGGCATATAAGGGGAGAATCTTCACTTGGCAAGTTTGTACGCGAGGTGGCATGGGTCCAAGAGCCCTGCACTCCGTACTCCATGGTTACTTTTTGCTTTATGCACTATTATTAGAACCAAATTATCCCTTATTTATATATTTTCTAAACTACTCAATTAAAATTGTTGCTATCTCAAATATTGTTTGGTTTTTTTATGAGGGGATAATTGGGCAAACATAACAATTTTGGTGCCGAAACCCGGGACTCTCTTAACTCCGGAGAGGTGGATAGCTTCTGGGAAGGAGCTCCCCACCAGATTTTTAAGTGGTCCCAAGGCTAGACCACTCTCCCTTGGGAAAACAGAGTCTTTATTACAATAACACATAAGCAAATCAGTTATTGAAAGTGCGCAGAAGAAGCTCCCATCGGTGTCGGCTTATAGGAAGGAGAGAGTACCCATATAAAACTGCTTTGTGCACAAAGACCCTCGTGAGAAAAGGAGGCTGTGAGTACCACAGGGTTTTGGGTCTGGGGGGCGGCTGTATGCATGTGTGAGTGTGTGTGGAGTGTCTGAGATAGGGTCTGGGCAGTCCCAGACCCCTGACGTGAGTGGGGCCTCCTAGTACCGCATTTTCGCGCTCTCCGAGAGGAGGCCGGCCGGGAAAGGAGGGAAGTGAAAGAAAAGTGAGTGAGTGGGGACCCCGGGAAGTTTAACCCAGGAGGGAGGAGGGGGTCGCTGGTCCAGGCACCTGTGAGAAGGTCCTTGGGCAGGAGAGAGTAGGGAGACTGAGGAGAGTGATTGAATAGGTTCAATTTCCTTGGAGGGGTTGGTAGCAGGCAATTTAGTACGTGATTAGATGGTGAGAGGACGGAGCTAATAGAGAAAGAAAGAAACAGAGATAGGAGTGGAACAAATAGATTGCAGAGGGAAAATAGGAGTGGAACAAGTAGATTGAAAAGGCAGGGTGACAAAGTAGTAAGTGAGAAAGTTGAACCACAAGGTGAGTGGGGAAAACTAAGATTCTTCTAGTACCGAAGATCTTTTAGTTTGTTGCCGCCAGAAATGGGTCAGGGAAAAAGTAGGTTCTTTGACCCAGGGGCTGTGGATTGTGTGAAGAATCCGCAGGAAGTTAGAGTATCTGGGAACCATGAGGGGGTTCTCAGGAGGGGAGCATTCCTCAGGACAGCCCACTGGGGATGATGATACGATTTTGGGATGAATGGGAATCCCAAAGAGGAAAAAGTAAACAGAAAATGATTAAGTATTGCATGTTTGAATGGACAAAAGAAATGATCCGGAAAGATAATTTATATTGGCCCAAGTTCGGATTATTTGAGGATTGGATTTGCCAGGCTCTAAATATATATGTGAATTCAAAAAACCCTGTTAATCAGGAGGAGAGTGAGTATGCTGCCTTATGGAGTCCTGAGGGGAGAAGTAAGTCTGTTGTTCAGAGGCAGGACAGGAGACATAATATAGGAAAAGCTTTGAGTGAGCACCAGAAAAAAGATGAGTCCCCAGCAGAACGGTTAGAAAGATTAAAAAGAGACTTGCAATTATATTCAGGTATAGATACTGATACTGCAGTAGGGCAGGTTCTGTTAAAAACTCAGTGTGTGACCAGATCTTGGGGTGACATCAGGATGAAGCTGGAAAAATTAGAAGACTGGCAGGACAGGGGACTTCAAGAGTTACAGAGAGAAGCACAAAGGGTGTATGTCCGAAGAAATGAGAAAAAGCTGAAAGCAGATGCCAGAATTTTAGTGGCGGCAGTTCAAGAAATGCAGGCAGCTTTGAATAGAGAAAAATCTGCAGGGAAAAACAAACAGCCGACGTCAGGATCTATTTTTAAGGACACAGGACCTGTGCATTTTTCCTGCGACAAGAAAGGGCACTTACAAAATTCTTGTCCTAATTTAAAGGGTGCAGGACCTACCTGTTTTTATTGTCATAAAAAGGGGCACCTGCAGAAAAATTGCAGAAAGAAGCAGCAAGATGAGAAAACTTCTCAGGAGAATCAGAGAGGTCAGGAGTTCTGTTCAATGAAGGGGACCGAAACATCACCAGAAGAGGCTTTGATAAAGCTAAAAATAGGTCCTAATAGCGAAGAAGTTATATTTTTAGTAAATACAGGAGTTTCTCAGTCCACAGTGACAAAATTACCCCAGGGATGTGAGATAAGTAATGAGTGAGTTCCAGTAATTGGAATTATGGGAGAGGTTTTTCCCATTCCTGTAATAAAAGGGGTGCAAATTGAAGCAGATGACAAATTTGGAGTAAATGATTTATTGTTGATACCAGAGGCCGAGAATAATTTATTAGGCAGAGATCTAATAATAGCCTTAAATTTACAGATAAAACCCTGTGAAGGAAAACTTAAAATTTATTCTTTAACTGAAAAGGATAATCTGGAAATTAATGATATGGGTTGGCATTCGGGTGAAGTGGGAAAAAGCTTGCGGTAAAGGAGTCTAGTCCCCTTAGTCCCTCCTGGTCAGCACAAGCCTGTGAATTTTATGCCTTACTCTGTGCATTACTAATACTAAAAGGGGCAAGAAGGAACTCTTTATACAGACTCCAAAAATGCTTTTAGTGTAGTACATACTTTTAGAAAAATTTGGAAGGAAAGGGGACTTATAAACACTCATGGGAAAGGGTTAGTACACGGAGAATTGATAATTCAGATACACGAGGAATTGATAATTCAGATACTTGAAGCTTTAAAAAGCTCAAAGAAAATAGATTAGTTCATGTAAAGGGACACCAGAGAGGGGGAGGGATATTAGAGTCAGAGGGAATAATTTGGTCGATGAAGAAGCAAAAAGAGCAACCTTAAGAAAAAGATATACTGAAATCATGACCTTACAAGAAACAGAAATTCAGCAGGAGACACATTCCTTTCTGCTAGCAGAACTGGCAGCTATAAAGAAATTACGAGCAACTAGCAGCTATAAGGAAATTAGGAGCAACATTTAAGCAAGGAAAGTGGGTTTTTCCTGATGGCAGGATTATGATGCCAAAATTAGTGGAACATCAGATCTTAGATAACTTGCACAGACAGACACACTGGGGAACAAGAGTCCTTTGTGATCACTTTTTAAAATTTTATGGGTGTATAGAGATACCTGAAATTGGAAAACAAATTACCCAGAGGGTGTCTCACCTGTTAAAAGGTAACTAAGAAAGCGTTAGAGTCCTCCCTCTGGAGGATGCAAAAACAGCCTACAGGCCATTTGAAAAGATCCAGGTTGATTTTACAGAATTGCCTAAAGTTGGTTGGTGAAAATATTTGTTAGTTACAATAAATCAATGAACTCGGTGAGTTGAAGCATTTCCAGCAGCTCGGGTGACAGCTCAAACAGTGGCTAAGATATTGTGGGAACATATAATTCCAGGAATGTGAAAATATGGTGAGATTTAAGTTGATCTTTATTAACCCTGATTTATTAAGAAGGAACTAGGCATCCTGGAGTGGCTGCCGACCGCAATTCCCTTGAGCTCAGAGGCAGAAGAATGCCAGTGGAAAAGAATAAAAGAGACTTTCTTAATCGGTGGGAATGCCATGAAAGGATCGAAGATCTCCTCCGGGGTCACCCACCAGCAACATTATCAGAACTGATTACAGAACTGCAACTCCAGCAACTGAGAATGATAACACCTGTTGGTGTTGGGAGTGGTGTTGGGAGTTGGGAGTGTGGTAAACATGGTTTAGGGTGTCATCCATGGATATGTATTCTTTGCATACTTTGCTTTAATTCATGGTGGAGATTAACTAAGAGGGAAGAGGAAAGACAATTGATTTGCTTGTTTTGCTATGGTTATGTATTTAGCCAGCTAAGTGTAGAACGCATTGCTAGTGATTTTTTTGGGATACCTTTGAGACTGGGAGATGGGACCCTTCCAGCAGCAATTAAATTAATAGAGAACTTAGATCAATTGGTTCTTGCTATATTGGCTATAGCACAAATAAGAGAACGAGCAATTCGTAATATTATAGACCAGTGTTTCATAATTGATAGTTGTTGATTAGGAAATCTTATTGTGGTTGGCATATCCCTGAAATTCTGAAAAATATAGATTTATGGTATTCCAGCCTAACCTTTTTCCCTGTTCTTTTCATTTTAATTATTTCTTCTTAACCAGCCAGAACTCAGAAATGGCATTTAAAACGAGACAAGCAAACTCTGTGAGGCTATGGGTGCCAAGGAAACTAAAAGCACCAGTGACTAGATCCCTGGATATTACCTTTGCTACTGAGAAGACTAGCATCTCGGCCCTTGGTTGCAACCCAAGGGGCCTTGAGAAAGGTAGAAAGGTAGATTTCCTAAGGATTATTTTCACTGTGATCATTCTGGTAACCTGGGCAGTTGGCCAAAGCCAGAAAGCCACACTGGGTAGAGTTTCGGCAATGAAAAAGCAAACAAGGCAAAAACCAAATCCCAGCAATTTCAACATTTGTGACCATTGCAATAACCCTATGTGAATTAAGAACAAGATAGAGTCTGTGTTTGTGACACACCCATATGCTAGTTCTGTCTGCTACAGTCGCAGCAGCTTTATAGATGCTTGTGTTAAAGAAGGAAAGATGTATTGGGTAAGGAAAGATTTGAGATATAATGGATGAGCTCCTTATCCCCATGGTAATACAAAGGGGAGCAGAGTAAAGAACAGGAGAAAAGAGTCAAAAGACTTGGCTAGCACAAAAATTGGGACCTGCCAGCCTCAAATAAGAATCTTTTTGTGGGATTGATGCAAGAGATTGCTACAGAATTGGGATTATCCAAATGTTAGATTTGTGGAGGTTTAAAAATGGCTGAAAGATGGCCTTGGAAAGAAAGGTGAGAGCTTAGCTCCAGAACAGTTTTTAAAATAGAACCACATCCAAATTTCTGAAACATTGAAGAGACCTGAAGGATGGATTCTAAGCCATCAAGTAATTGGAATCATTTGTATAACTCGAGAAGGAAGAAAATTTATTAAAGTAGTGGGGCATATTCCTTGTAAATCCACATTGGTGGTCAATATGAATAATCACTCAGAAGTTTGGCTACCTAAAACCCCTGTTGGATATTGGGGACCAATAAAAGAAATAAATTGTGAATGGGATGAACAGATTGGTTTATGCTGGTACAGAAGTCCTGGAGCTAACCCCTACCAATCTATCGACAGCCTAAGGTCTTATTGGGAACAACCGGAAAAAACTGATAAAAGATGAAAAGCCCTAGATGGAATATATTGGATTTGTGGGCAACGGGTGTACAGTGAATTACCGCAAAAATGGGGAGGGGCTTGTACCTTGGGAGTAATACAACCCTCCATCTTTGTTCTACCGAGGTCTAGGAGCAATGTGTTAGGAACTCCACTGTATGAAACCCTGCAGCGGAATGAAAGAGATGTGAATTTCAACTTTCCAACAGCAGGAGGGAACCAAAAATGGGGGGAGGACGAATGGCCTGCAGAAAGAATTATAGCATATTATGACGCAGCAACATGGGCTCAGGATGGGTCATGGGGATATAGGACCCCAATTTACCTGTTGAATCGATTAATAAGGCTCCAAGCAGTGGTGGAGGTAGTGTCAAATCACACTTCCAGTGCTTTAAAAATGTTGGCCAGGCAATATACACAAATGTGGGCATTTGTGTACCAAAACAGGATTGCCATAGACTATCTATTAGCAGAAGAAGGAGGAGTTTGTGGGAGATTCAATGAATCTGAGTGCTGTATAAAAATTGATGATTATGGGGAAGTTATCACTGAACTAGCAGAAGAAATTAAAAGAGCGGCTCATGTGCCAGTACAGAAGTGGAATTCAATCTTAAAAGCAGATTGGTGGGATAACCTCTTTGGAGGTGTTTGGTGGAAAAAGTTAGGGTTCACGTTGTTATGCTCAGTTCTGGGACTTCTGTTTCTGCCTTGTATGATTCCGTGTTTTATTAGGCTAATTCATTCAGTGATCCAAGGGATGCAGATTACAACAATGCCTTTAGATTCAAAAATGACAAAAAAAGAAAAGCCAAAATCGATAATGGTCCTAACCGCTAAATCGACCCGGGTTAAAAAACAAGAACTTAAAAAAAGTGGGAATAACCCAGAAAATGCTAACCAAATTTGAAAAAGAGTGTGAAAAACTGGAAGCAGCAGCAGAAATGCTGGAAAAGTTTGAAGCTGAAAGGAGACAACGAGAAAATTTAAATTGTGAAGAATATAGAGGATATCAGGGCACCGCCTTTTAAATATAGCACGAATCAATGATCAAAAAGAGAAATAGGGGATTTGTGATAAATAGGTATGATTCGTGCTGATAAAATTGAAAGAGAAATCAATATTGGAACCGTAATTAATATTTGGGAATAAATTAAATGGTTAAAAATTGTTATGGTAAAAGAAGAAAGGGAGAGGAGGGACTCCACCCCCTCCTTTTTTTCTGGCAGATGTTCACAAGGACAGGGCCTACCATATAATAATTAATATTTGGGAAAAGTTGTAATGCCAAAAAGAAGAGAGGGAGAGGAGGGGCTCTACCCCTCCAGCAGATGTTCTCAAGGACAGAAGTTGAAGATAGTGTTGCTAAAAATGAACAAAAAAAGAAACCAGAGCCTAGTTGGGTCCCGGGAAAGTGCCAATTGTAAGGGATTTATTACTTTGATATGTAGATGCTGTGATATGTTATCCTTGGCTTGCATTGTACTGGCTTAGTGCGCATGTGTAACCCAAAGGTGAATTAAAGGACATCGAGGAAGAGGAGAGGCCTTCATCAGTGACGACCCCCAAAGACTTGTGCGACCACCAAAACCAGTGGTGGAGCATGCGCAGTAAAGGTTGTGATGAGGGTGGAGGAAAAAGTGTGATGAATCGAAAATGGGAGGAGATGGCATTGACACATGGCATATAAGGGGAGAATCTTCACTTGGCAAGTTTGTACGCGAGGTGGCATGGGTCCAAGAGCCCTGCACTCCGTACTCCATGGTTACTTTTTGCTTTATGCACTATTATTAGAACCAAATTATCCCTTATTTATATATTTTCTAAACTACTCAATTAAAATTGTTGCTATCTCAAATATTGTTTGGTTTTTTTATGAGGGGATAATTGGGCAAACATAACACTAACGGTAATAACAACACTAAAAGGAGAGTGTACAAGAGGCGAACAAGTCACACATGATCATTCACCACACAGAACTTGGCAAACACCACGACTTACAGCATGCCGGTGGAGGAAGTACAAACCCCTTCCATTTCCCCCTGCCATGTGGCAGGTGGTATCCAATTACCTCCAAGGCCCTGGCAGTGCTCCTCCTGGATGCTGCAAATATTTCCCTCCTGGTCAGATCCAGGATGCAGGATCTGCCCTGTGGGTCCTGGCTCTTGCTCTGAGTAAGAGACCCCATTGCATCTGCCCTGGCAAAAGGGACTTCTGGACAACCTCTCACTTACTGACATCACCCCTCTGCCTCCATTCCAGCTCCCTTTTTGTCTCCAGAGAACTTTGACCAGAAGTAGGACTTAAGTACAGTTCTGCACATACTGAACTGGCAAGAAGGTGACCCACATGTCACTCTAGGCACATGTGCAGCAAGGACAAAGAAAGTTTTTGAGGGGCTGGGTCTCAAGGCATTCACTCATGCAATAAGAGCCCTGTTTCTGAGAGGCACAACCAACAGTGGAGCAGTCAAGCGTGGAGAAGGGGCGGGGGGGGAATCTCCTGAGCCAGGGAAGCCCTGGGGGAGCAGAGAGGTTCAGACACCAGGCAGACACCGAGTGACACCTGCTGCTGGCCCACAGGCACCGCGGGGACATGCACACTTTGGTGTGAGCTTGCTGTGCTTTACTGGCAGAGGCAGGCCCGTGTCATGGCTGGCGCTCTCCGGGCTCTTGCTGAATGGGGCGAGCCCCGGGCTCGGCTCAGCGGTAGCGGCGGCGGCGGCCCCGGATGCGGTGCCGGCGATACTGGCGGCGGCGGGACATGCCGGGGCGCCTCCTTCGCATGGCCCGGCTCCGGGAGCGCCTGCGGCTCCTGCTCCGGCTCCTGCTCCAGCGTCCTCTCTGACCGTGGCAGGGCATGGTGGTTTTGGACGAGTGCTGCGTGTGTCTGCCCTGCTTTTTTATACAGGTACCGGCGCGGAGCACATGGTGACAGAGCCAACACCAGCCGTGAGGTCACAATGGAGTATGCAGTACATAGGCATTCTGTTTCTCAGAAATCATTAAATGTGCATAAATTGCTCAAGTCTGCGCAGGTAGTCTCTGAGGGTCTAGTTGGGGATCTTTAAAGACCCTGAGTGTTTGCTGAGCTTTTGGACTTCGGTTGGCCTTTCATTGTGGTCTTCCATACAGTAGTCATTTTCATCTTGGTTATCTGAGCTGCAGAATGTGAAAAATGCATGTATTTTATGATTGGCTTTTTGCAAATATTAAAATGAATATTATATGTGTTGTGTTAGAAAGTAAATCTGTATTAATTCTCTTAAGTACTGTTTTAGGTTATAAAAATTGTTAAAATAGATACTATGCTATGTAAGATGCTTTGTTTAAAAAAAAAAAAAAAAGGACTTGCAGCGAGATAGCAGCCACAGGACACCTAAATCTTTCAGAGGAAAAGAATTTATTACCCTCTTACCAGAAGAAAAGAACATCTTCCTGCCTGGAAGGCGCTGTTAGGACTCGGAGGAAGAAGCTGACACTGACCAGACAGAATCCTGTATTTGAATGGAATTTATGCATCATGTATGAAGTGTATAAAGGCTATTGCTTTTAAGGGTTAATCCTTTGTTAAGCGGGGTCTTTTTTCGGGCTCATGGTGCCCAGGAAAAAGGTACCCGGACGTCCGTAACTCTTTGCTTTTATTGTCTCATATTGTCCTAATTTAGTTTGTCCAAATTGTTATTGCTCTAATTGTGTTAACTATTCATTTAAACCATTTTATTATTATTAAACTTCTAACAATTTTAAAAACAAGTGATTGGCATTTTTCACACAGAATATGTTCTTGAACAAACTGTATTGCTCTGTCTTGGCTTGGGACATAGATGGTTTCAGAGCTTTCAGTGTTCCACTACCCACCACTTCCTCCTAAGCTATTTGCACCAATCTTCTATGTAGATACTTCAAAATTTGTCTTGGAAGTCTCACTTCTAAAAACTAATTTCTTTTTCTTTGATAATAATGTTTGCTATTACAAATATTTGCAAAACATCTCATGAAAGCTGAAATACGAGTTATCACACAGGAAAAAAATGCAAACAGCAACAATTCCAACACGGGTTATAAATAATTCTTTAAGCCTTTAAAGGTCTAGTAGCCATGAAGGAAGCCAGTCCCACCAAGAGTGGGGACTTTTAGTCTTCTCTCTTTCTTACATTCCTTTTTTTGATGATATTCCAGATTGCTGGATATCAAATCAATCAGCATTCTTGTAACAAATCCAATTTGTAACCTTTACGCAGGGTTCAAGGCAGTAGCTGCCTTTGGCACCACGTCTTTTGTTCCAGGAGTACCACCTGTTACTTTAAGATTCTGCTCAGGCATAACCAGTGACTTCCTTTTTGTTCTACAGCAGGCATATCCATATGCAGCACATAAACTGTCACTTTTTTCCCCATTTATTTTCAAGTATATTCTATGAATCAGGACCATGGTGGCTCCTCCTCTGAGGTGCATTGACCATCCCTTGAGTACAGAGTTTAGTTGTTTCTTGAGAAATATGCTCAAAATACCCCAGGGTTCCTTCTTTTGTTCCCATTCTTTGAGCTAAACATGGAGTTGCTATACAAGGCAAAGGCACTCATGTATGAACAGTGCAAAGGGTTCGATCAAATCTGGAAACTCCAGAGCAGGAGTTGTCATCAAGAACCTTTAAAACATATGGAAAGGCTGCTGAACATTCCAGAGCCCAGTGTTAACACCTCCATGGATTTCTTTCTTGCCCAGTGTTAACACCTAAATGGATTCCTCCATACAAAGGCTTTTCCAATAGTTCATAACTGGGGATCCATAATCAACAAAATCCAGTCATTCCCAAAAAGGCACACAGTTCTTCTACAGATCTGGGCTCTGATGTTTGACAAACTGCTTCTTTCCTTTTTGTCCCCAAACTACATTGTCCTTGTGACTGTCACATCGAGATCAGACATGGGCAGATATGGACATGGTCTTGAAAACAAATACAAGATGAAAATGAGCTTTGGACAGTAATATTCAACACATTTTCAATGACATGCTTTATTACCTCTCCCTGGACAACACTTATTTTTTGTGCCAGCTGACTTGAATCAGGAATAATCTTAGGTATGGGGGAAATGACAATAAAACCATCATAGACTGAGTATGAAATGTTTTTCTACATGTTTCAGTAACTTCAATGGCCACCTGCAGTCAGCACAACTGTCAGCCTGCAATTTTTTTCAGGGCTAGTGCTGGCCTTTCCATGTCAGCTCCTCCTGCAGAGCACGTGGGGGCCTGGGCATGCTGCTGGCTTGTTTCCTTTGAGGAGACTAGGATGAGGAAAGGCTGGAGGGTTGCGTCAAAGAGATGATATTTGAGTGACTGTGTATGTGCTGGAAGCCTCACAGACTGATGGGCCCACGACAGGATCACCCAGAGCTGGCAGGGCTGCACCTTACTGCCCTGGTTAGAGGTGTTAAGAGAGAGAGCCAAGTGCAGCACTTTTATGCAGAAACACTCCATTAGCCCTGGTTTGTACAGCTGCAGCTACTGGGGTTGGTGGGGTGCCTCTTTCTACACTTGGAAATGAGCAGAGTCAGTGATGGGACAGGGTGGGGCATTCCCTACCTGTGCCCATTGTGAAATCCCTCTGCCCCGACTGTGTCACGTCGCACTCCTCAGAGATATCCCAGCTAGCCTGGCACATGGAACTCCCCATTTCCAAGGACACATGGCCATTATCACCGGCACAGGGCAGGGACCACTCAGACTCCTCAGCAGCTGCAGCAAGAGCAGAGGTATCAGAGCCACAGCGAGTGTTGTTCCAACTTGGCTGGTTCCAGCACCCGTTGTTCAAGAGCCCAATCCACCCACTGAGTGGAGGTAATTATTTACAGTTCTGTGCAGAAAGGGGTGCTCAGGGACAAATTCACAAAGCCAGCACCACGAGAACCCAGAGTGTTTGAGTATTTATACATTTGAGCAAAGAAAGGAATTAGTGTTCATTGCCTGCAAGTTCCCTAGCATGACCATGTTCACAGGGGTCTTAGGATGAGGGAAGAGATGAGGATCTGACTCCATGTTTCAGAAGGCTTGATTTATTATTTTATTATATATATTATATTAAAACTATACTAAAAGAATAGAAGAAAGGATTTCATTAGAAGGCTAGCTAAGAATAGAAAAGGAAAGAATGATAACAAAGGCTTGTGTTTGGCTCACTCACTGTGTTTGGCTATTAATTAGAAACAACCAACATGGGCCAATCAAAGATCCACCTGTTGAATTCCACAGCAGCAAATAACCATTGTTTACATTTTGTTCCTGAGGCCTCTCAGCTTCTCAGGAGGAAAAATCCTAAGGAAAGAATTTTTCATAAAAGATGTCTGTGAAACCCTAGTTCCCTCCATAATGAGTAATCTGTCTGCTGTTCGGTAATGAGCCTCTCACTTCTCATGCTCATTAGTCTGCACGCTCAGTCCCTCCCTTCTTCTTAGTGAGTGGTTTCTTGAGTGGGTGGCCATGGTCTGCCCCTGCTGGAATGGCCTTTTACCCTGCCGGTGCTGATTCAGTACAGGTGCTGCGTTGGCTTTATGAGTTTGTTCCTTTTTTTGAGGGCTCTGCCAAATGTCCTTGTGCCCTTAAATTCTGCATTCTTTGTGTCCACCATCAATGGTGCATCCTTGTTCCCAAGCCTTGCTGACCGGCCCTGTGTCTGAGGTCACTGAAGCCTGTCAAGCCCTGCACTTCAACAAGGCAATTCAGCCAAGAAGTCACCTGCCTTTCCAAGGCCTGGCCATCACTTCCAGCTTGTTGGCTACTTCTTGTTTCATGGGAATAATTTCCCTTCTTGTTGATGGGCCTTGGAAGCTGCAGTAGCCAAACATCCAGGAACACATTTTCCTAAGAAATGTTTACATTTTGCAGATTTTGCAGCAGGGTCAGTGTCTGTGTGGGAGCGGGAGCAGGCGAGGCAGAGCGGGATGGTGGAGCTGCAGGCCTGGGCAGGATCCAGTAAGTTCCGCAGGGCCCCAATCCACACTGCATCCCGCAAGGCCCCCAACAGCACTGCGATGCCCATCCGGGTGACCCAGATGTGCCAGGAGCAACAGGTGAGGGGCAGGTGTCGGGCTCTGCAGGTTGGCAGTGGATGGGGGCTTGGCCATGGTGTTGGTGTCAGGTGCTGCTGAGCCCGCGGGCCCTGTTGGGCAGAGCTGGGGCCCCACTGGTGCTCCAAGGGCCCCTTTGAGGCAGCTGCCCAGGGGGGAAAGCGACTCACGGGGATGATATGGAGGAAGTGTCCGTGGAAGTGGGAAGTTCTGTGATGCATGTAGCTCTCAGGGATGACACGGAGGAGGTGCCAGTGGAAGTGGGAGGTTCCCCATGCTGTGGCATCCAGGATATTCATGCTGTGGGAAAGCCTCTTGGACAAAATGCTTGGATTTCACATTGTTCTATATTTATACCCAGCCCACCAGAAATGCAAGGATAAATGAAACCTTGGAACAGTATTTTTTCAGTGTTGGGAGTAGGCAATATTTTATTCCCAGCCAAGGTGGAGAGTGGAGAACTCCAGTAGCATGCCACTTCCAAAGCTTTTCCACTTACCAATACATTTCTAGCAAACAAAAAAACGACTGTTCATTGGTTATAAATTACATCATTCTTCTCAATAATTAGTCTTCTATTGTCTTGGATAATGATGTCTCCCATCTCATGCCAATTAGTCCACATTTTTCAGTCTCTTTATTATCTTTTTTCCCAGAAGAGTTGATTTGAGTTCTGAGGCTGAAATGTCTTTAATTTTTTTTCTTTGTCTTCTGGCTACTCCAGTATGTTCTTGGAGGGGTACAAAGTCTAAATTCCATGTGTCCAGACTTTTACACCCTCAGGCTTTGTTTGTTAAAGGTTATCACAGTTAGTTTAGCAAAACTAAAAGTTTTGGTGATTTAACACTAACTCCGAGAAGAGACTATCAAAAGACACTTAAGTACCTTCTCTCCAAGGTGGAAAATTACAATGCTTAAGACTAATACATTGCTTGTGATCAATATACTGTTTATGATTAATCACACAATAATGACAAAGATAATTAAAATCATAAATTAGGAAAAATGTACACTAAACAAGCAATGAAAAGTTGCATAAGTAATCCAAGGGCTACACCTCAGTTTGGGAATTGGCGTGATCTGGGAAGGAAGCAAAAGGAAATTCCCCCAAAAGTAGGAAAAGATTCTCTGAAAGCGATAGATTATGACAATATTTCTGGAGAGAAGAAAAAAAAAAGAATAATTGAAGCATTTCAAGAAGTGCCCAGACTGAAATTTGTTTGCTAATATGACAACCCCAAAGTCTCTGTGGTGTGTCAGGAAGCTCAGAAATGGACCTGCAAGGGTTGGATAAACATCATTAATGTCCGTCCCCCAGAGCACAAGCAGCTCCCCAACAAGGCTTCAAGACTAAGGGACAAAGCTTCCCCCTTCAGCTCTCCACAGTAGCTCTAGGGCGTCTCCACTGCAAGATCTCCTTTCTCAGTCTACAGTGACAAGAGTTGGCTGCAGGAGGCATTTGCATTGGAGCTCTTCCCAGATGGGGGGAAGAAAAAGAAGAGGTGATTCCTGAAGAAAGAAATAGGCAATGCTGTTTGGGAAGACACCAGTGTGAGTTCGCTACAACTCTAGGCCAGAATTGTTTTGGAGGAGCTGTTGCTCACTGCAGAGGGCAGGCTGTAGATGGCAGGGAATGGTTCAAGTTCTTAACTCAGCTCCCAGCACCTTCAGCTTGAGCCATTTCAGTGAGGACTGAGGTCTCTCTGTCAGCACAGAGAAACAACCAGGCTGGGCTTCTTTGTGGCAGCTGGCACTGTGTTTCAAGCTCTTGTGGGTGCCCTTTGCACAGTGAGGGCTGTGAGTTTACTGGGATACTTCAAAACTTCAGAAGTTTGAAAACTTGGATGGATTCTGGCTCTTTGAAGAGCAGGTCTGAAATTGCCAAGTGAGAGTCTGCCTTTTAGGCTATCTTTTACAGTCTTTGGTAAATGGAAAATTACTTCAAAATGGAAAGATGCACAGAGGCTAATATTGACCCAGTGTTCCCTTTGCTTCCCAGATATCCACCTGATCTGCCTTGCCAGGAGGGCTGCCCTGCGTGAGAAGAAGAATCAGAGGGAGAGCCTGTGACCATCGGGCAGGTGTAATCTCTCCATTTATACATAGATTTATAGATGTCTATAGTTCTATTTATATATCCACACAGTTATATTTATAACTTTATAGATGTGTGTTAATATATGCATATATATATACATCTATATAGTTAAATTTATGTATATTGTTATAGATGAGATAGAGTTATATTTATAGGTATGTAGTTACATTTATAGATTTTCAAATGTACATTTATATACTTATATAGTAATAATTACATATATATTTATGTATTTATAAATCTGCATAGTTATGTAGTTAGAGTTATATAGATTTTTAGATGGATAGGTTGATGTTGGTGTAGGCTTAGGCTGCATTTTTAGCTCTTTCCCTCCTCAGCTGCCTTTTTCACCTCTTGCTTTTCCCCCAGTGCCCCCTGTGTCCCCTGTCCCTGTGCTGGGTCCAAGCTGGTGGCTGGGCCGAGTGGTGCAGCACTTCCAGCCCCGGCTGTTCCTGGAGCAGTGGGAGATGCCGCTGGCCCCAGGCACTGTCCCCTGAGGAGCTGCTGAAGGACAGTGAGACTGAGGGGACTGAGGGGGCGGTGGCACTGAAGGGACGGTGACCCTGAGCTGCTGCTAGGGCTGAGGGCTGTGGGGCAGCCGAGGGCCAATGTTGCACTGAGGTGACGGGGTAGTGGCACAGGCTGAGGGGCTGGCAGGTCTCAGGGGACTGGATGGCTCATAAGGGACTGAGGGGAGTGAGAGGACTGTAAGGGGCTGAAGAAACTGAAGGGGGCTGGGGCTTCACCAAGAGCATGGTGGGGCTGAGGGGATGGAGGGGGCCAGCAGGGAGCACAGAGGGCTCTGGGACTGCAGCTCTGCCAGGCCTTGCAAGCAATTCCAGAGCCTTCACTTTTGCCATAGCTGCAAGGAAGACCTTGAGGACAGCTGGAGACTGACGGGAGGCAGCAGGGAGGAGCTGAAGGCCACCAGCAAGAGCAGTGAACCGGGACCTGCTGCTGCCAGCCTGGAGAGAGCCCAGCTGAGGCCACAGGCCCGGGGAGGCAGGCTGGGGCTGAGGCTGCCGTGGGCTGTGGCCGTGGGCACTGCCCGGCGGGGCAGGAGCCGGGCCCTGCCCGTGGCTGGGGCTGCTCAGCGCAGCTGCCCCAGCTGGCACAGGGGCTGTCCTGGAGCAAGGCAGCTGTGCCGGCAGGGCCCGGGAGCTGTGCCGGCTCTGCCGGGCTACCGGGGCTGCGGGACAGTCCCGCCGCGGCTGTGCTCACCACAGCCGGCCCGCTCGGCTGCTTTCTCTTTTCGACCCTTCTGGGGAGCCTCTGCCATTTTCTCTTCCCTGATGGAAGTGCAGCTGCTGCCATGGGAAACGTCCCCATTTTCACTCAGTGTTCCCTTTGCATGCCAGATGTCCCATCTGCTGTCGCTGTCCAGGAGAGCTGCTCTGCATGGGAGGAGGAGACTGAGGGAGAGGATTTGAAGATGGGGCAGCTGGGATCCCTCTGGTTGGAGTGCTGTTTACAGATACAGGGACTTGCACATAGACAGGGTTTATTACATGTGTATTTCCATACGTGGGTTGCTATTTGTATGGGTTTATTTCCTTGTATATTCTTGTATTTATGTGTATTTTTTTTTGTAATGAATGTATGCTATGGATATATATATGTAAATATATACATACATGTTTGAAATTACATATATGTGTATAAATGTATGTATGTATGTGCGCCAGCAGTTTATATACAGACACAAATGGGACGGGATCACTGTGATCAGCGTCTTGAGCTATTTATTTTCAGCATCAGTCTCATTACATGGCTATGACAATGGAGAGATGTGAACAGCTTGCTGATCAGGCAGCAGGCCAAAGAAACTTAATGTTACAACATCCCATAAATCTGTCTTAGGCAATTACAAAGAGCAAAAGCATACTGACAGTAGTTCTGTCCAATCACCTTAAGCACACGTAGTTTTGGTTAAAACAATAGTGGCCTGTTCTCTCATACAATTGTTCGTTTATAAGAGACAAAGCACAGAGCTTTATTCATACTTAACCTTCTAAATATATACTAAAATATACTTTTTGCAGCTTAGAAAGCCAAACTACACAGCTCTATTGTTCTATTTCTCATGTCTTCGCTACCGCCTAGATACCTTTTCTGCTGTTTTAGCACTTCACCATTCTGCTGTCTCTGGAGCCTGTCTTTTTCACAACTTTCCCAAAACCCTCTGATTTTTATGGATGCCCACATATGTATACATGGATATTGTTATATCTGTGTTAATTTATATTTCCTATGGATACAGTTGTGTAGGTATCACTTTTGATACAATTTTTGTTATATGGCTTTTAAAATAGGAATATTGGTATTTGTACAGATATATACATCTATTTTTATATGTATATTTATCTGTTTCTGGATGTAATTCTATTCAGATATCTATGGAGGTATTTTTGTCTTCCTAGATGGGCTTAATCCTTGTAGTAATATGCAAAAAATTGTTAAACACCTAATTGATCTTTGAGTATAGTGAGTTGTTTCAGAGGTTGGCAATAAATTAACTGAAGTTGGTATTTGTATATTATTACATAGACAGGTTGTAATAATCTAATAAATTCCTGGTTTTAACCTAAATTGAGATTTGTATTGTTCTGTATTGTCAGCGTGGGTGTAGCAATTTGTAATAAATGACATTTTTCAATTGAAATTGATTCTCGTGTACTTGTGGATCAGCAGTGCAGCTGTAGCAATTTGCAAGAAATGCCATTTGTCAGCTGCGATGGGTGTTCTGTGATTTGTGCTACCCAAAGCTGTGAGCAGATGTAAATGCTAGAGGATTTTGGCCATGCAAATCCCCAGCCATGCCCAGCACATGCCCCACCTGCACTCAGGCTGGGCAAGGGAAGCGCAGATTTGGGCTGGCAGCAGAGCCACACGTTGGCTCAGAACTCGCTGCAGAGGCCTGCTGAGAAAATTCCTGGACTCCACTGAGAGTTGATCTCCAAGCAGGAGCAACCTGGCAGGAGAAATCATTCACAATGAAGAAAAGAGAGAAAATGTGGCAAGCAGATGTGGGGATACTCTGTGAGGCTGATAAAATGCTCTGAATCACCACTGCCTAGGCACATCTTCTGCAAAAATATTTTGTTGAAATCTGAACACCTCCCATGAAATACAGATTACACTTTCCCCTTCACTTACCTTGCTGTGTGAGTGGAGACACTCTCTCCTTATCACTGAGAATTTTTGCCCTTCATTACCTCGCATTAAATCAAAGATTATGTACTACCACTTGGCACCATCAATGAAAACAGCCCTGCCCTCATGGCAATGTTTGCAAAGTCTTCCCTCCTCCTGTCCCCACATCTGACAGACGGAACCATCCCCTTCTGTCCAAACTGCCTGAGCTGAGTGAGGGCTCCAGGAGCTCAGGAGGGTGCAAGAGCACCGCACGTGGGAAGGTTTAGCAAAGCTTCTAAGCACCAGTAGACTCTGGGTTTGCCAGTCTTCCCCTGCAATATTGTCCTACTCAGGAATGATCTTGGAGGACACTGTGCCTCCAGCTCACTCAAGTAAAGTTTGCTTTCTTCAAGGCTTGAATGTGGGATCATTAGTTTGTCTGAGTGATCCCGAGAATTGTTGGAAAGTCTCTGTTCCCAGCCCGGTGCTTAAAGAAGGAGTCTGAGCTCTTCATTTCGCGGTCTCAAGGTCGTTTATTGTTTCTTATCTACAAAATTCTTTCTCCTGCCCTGACGAGGTCAGCTTAGCAGGATCGTCTGAGGCATTCTGCCCGCCCACGGGGCAGCCGTGCCTTCTTATACCACAAACTACGTATAACATATTTACAATTATCTCCCAATGCCCATCACCTATGTTAGACAGTGATCTTCTACTCTAAGCCAATCCCCAAGTGCCAACATCACCCAGAAAATGGATGACAAGAAGAAGGAGAAAAGACCACGAGGTCGGGGCCTGAATCCTCCATCTTGTCTCCCAAACCCCCCTGTACCAAAATCCTAAAATCTACATTTTTCACCCTGTGAATGAACTATTCAAACCCAAGTGATTCCCATGTCCCCACAAACAGGTGGCAGATCCCTAAAAGTGTCAAAGTCAAGCCACCAGGTGCTTTTGGCAACATCCCAGAGGGATGTGCTGAATTCCCACATCTCCCCCTTCTCTTTGCACAAAAGCACTTCTTTTGTAACTTGACTCATGGCACGCTGCATGCACACAAAGATGCATGATAAAATGAGCAGAAGAACCACAGGCCCTATCAAAATGTAACAACCTGCTTTTAAAAGTCCCTTCCACAACAGTGAAAGGTTAAAAATTCCAACCACATTATCCATCCAGGATCCAGAGACCTCCCCAAGTTTAACACTTTCTTGTAACCCTTTTTATATTTTCATAAATCAATTTTGAATGATCTGACATGTTCATGCAGCACATCCGTTTAAATTCTGCACACCCGTGTTCATGTGCCAGCAGCAGATAGTCAATTGCTGCTCCGTTTCGAAGAGTTGCTCATCTTACACTGCTGATGTCTGTTAACATTTCACTCA
Organism: Emberiza elegans; assembly: GCA_024865655.1. Classification (NCBI taxonomy): domain Eukaryota; kingdom Metazoa; phylum Chordata; class Aves; order Passeriformes; family Fringillidae; genus Emberiza; species Emberiza elegans. Next base: position 69,573 of record JALJVW010000016.1, read on the forward strand.
GTGTAAAAGAAACAGCTCAAGCATGCTTGCTCAGCCAGCAACCCATACGATCCAACTGAGTCAAGGCCACCCCTAATGCTGCCTGTGGGGAGAAAATTGCAACTGCAGTTCTCCAAGCCTTGCCCCATGTGTGCACATCATCATCACAATTTGGACTGTATTGTTCCATTGATCTTTTCCCCTTATGTGTTTGCTCTTTCAAAAATTCTCAAATTGGGTGTTAGCAATGAAATAATTCTCCCAATGCTGCATGGACCACCTCTGAAATTTGCAGGGATAACAAACCAAATTCTGTCCCCACAAATGAAAGAAGATTCCCTGTGGTAATTGTACTGCAACCTGGAGTGAAGCTTTGGCTGTCACCTTGGTGTATTGTTTACCAAGCAGACACATTTCTATAAAAAGGTTGAATTGGACTGACATCGATTGGCTCTTTTTTGTGTGTGTTATTTTTGGAAGTTTGAATTTTATACAGAAATTAATTTTTGCTGTCCCAAGAATTTCCTGTTCCTGAGGTTCAAAAGGAGCCACAGGGAGGAACTGTGTCCAAAGATGCCACTCATTCACAGGATTTAAAATGACCTGTGAAATCTTTATAGAAGTATTTTTTGGAATTGGCCATTCATTCACTGGCAAACCCACCAGACATGTTGAGAATGGTCTCTCTGGCCTTGAATATGTAAAGCAGATGCTGTGTAAACTCACTGCATTGGCCAAAGCTTCCCAAAGTTTTTGTTTTGGCAGTACCATGGGCAAATCTGCTCCACTGCCTGAGGCAATAGATGGAAAAATGAGGCACATGAGCAGTACCTGATCGAATCTCAAGGTCATGACTTCACTTCCTTGTGAGAAGCTCTGCCATGCTGTGACACCCAAGCCCCTGAGAAAAGTCCCAAGTCCTTGATCCCTTTATGAGTTGCTCAAGGAGATGTCCACAGTCTTGTCTTCTGCCTCTGTCTGCGTGCTCGCCTCTTCATTTCCGAGATCCGTGTCTTCCTGCCTCCGAGTCCTGTAGGGCTTCACATGTCTCGCTAACACCCTCTTCAGACCTCACCCTGTGGAAACACAAGCTAAAACCTTGTCCCACGTGATTAGTTTGAGAGGGCCTTCAACCTGTTTCTGGATTTTTGAACAAAGCTAAAGGATTCTGCCTTAGTTTTGCCTGGGTAATATTAGAAAAAATGCCTGAAAACTGGTGAGTTGGGTTCTGAAAAAGGAGCTGTTGAGAATGTATCAATTGAGACGTGGATATTTCTGAGCTTCCCAAAGATGGATATTTAATGACCTCAGCTTACCACAGCTGGAGGCTTTGCAATCCTCTCGGATTGACTGCTTCTGTGAATGCAGGTGGCTGCACAAGCTGACAATTTGGGCAAGCACTAATGATTTCCTTTGTCTGACTTTGTGCATTTGATGAAAAAATGCATGGCTCAACCCTGCCTGCTCAAAAATATCCAGTAATGTCTGTGAAATGGGCATGGTTAGCTTGTCTGCCTGGGCTTTCCCTTCTGCTGAAAATCCTGGAAGGGTCGAGTGTGCCTTAATGTAAGTAATGAAATATTTGTGTCCCCCGTTTTTCAGCAGTGTTTTCATACATGATAAGTATGAATATAAGATGTTATTGCTTGTTTCTTTTAAAAGTAAACCCACCAATTGTCTGACCATACTTGCAACATATGCTGAATCTGTGATTAGATTTAGAGGTTGGTGGAACAATCAAAACACCCTGACAATTGCTGCCAATTCCACAATCTGTGGTGAACCTTGGACTATTTTTACATCTGAGTCCCATTCCCCTGTGACCGAATTCTGCCACAGGTTTACTGAGTTGTGAATTTTTCCTGAACCATCAGCAAATACTGTTATCCCATTTAATGGTTCCTTACTTATTCTTGGTTTTTCCCTATAACATGTTTTTAATTTCAGCAATCTGTGACCTGGAAAATGAATCATGCAAATTCCTGGCTACCTTAACAATGCTACTAACAAGTCTTTTGATTTCTGCACTGCCCAGTCAAAATAATTCTTCTTCAATGGTAAATGAATTGCAGAAAAATTCCTGCCTGACATTGTCAGCAACCTTGTCCTTGCTTCTATGATAATTTGGGATGCCATCTCCAGGTCCCTTAGGATCATCTTTTGAGACTTCTATAACTTTCTCGAGTTCTTTCTGCGCTTCAGGTGTAAAAGTTCTGGGAGATTTGATGTCATTGTCAAATTTTCCTCTCTCAAAGGATTGAGCCTTTGGGATGTCATTGTTTGCGATCTTCAAGGTTGGTCTCATTCAGTTGATTTCTCTGAGAAACTGATGTAGGTCATGCAAATTGTTGATTTTGGAGCTGACTTCCATCTTCTGCGGTCTTATTGTTTGCTCCAAGATCTTCCACCCTAGGTATTTCCATGGTGCGATCTTCTGAATCTTGGAAACACTGATTTCCAGTCCTGCCTTCTGCACCTTCTGCAATCACACAGTCACGAGCTTCTTGCAGCTCCTGTTGTGTTGGTACCTTTGCAGAGGCTCCTCCCTGTTGATGCTTGGGACGTAGAACGCAAGTGGAGGAGCATCATCTGGATGGAGCAGGATGCTGAAGAAAGAGTCCTTGAGATCAGTGATCACAAGTGGCCAATCTGGGAATCATTGAGAGTGAAGGAGATCCCTGTCGAAGAAGTCCCATGTCCTTGAAGACTTCGCTGATCTTCCTGAAGTCATGCAGCAGTCTCCATGAGCCTGAAGTTTTCTTCCGAATGACGAACACTGGAGAATTCCATGGGCATGGTCTCCAGAGGGAAAGTCCTGCTGATCAAACACCGGCATGACTTGTTCCGCTGCATGTGGTGGCAAAGCGAGAGCTTTGGCTTACCAGGGTGTTCTCTGGAACAGTCAGTGGTGGTCGAAGAGCTTTGGCTAAGACTGTCAGCTCTTCATCTTGATTTGCCGAAATGATCGAAGGATAAATGACAAGTCCAAGGATGCTGCTTCTGTCCTTACCAATTATTAAAAAGTCCTGTCTCTGGGGCAAAGTTCCAGTGACACCAGTAGGTATCACTGCGTGGCTCTCATCAAGAAACAACCCAAAGTCCACAATCTTCTTATAGGCGAAGCACAATACTTGGAATTTCTGTGCAGTCCACATCCCTGTGTCTTTTCTCTTTTCTGCTTGTGGAAAGGTCAGTGTTTCCTTGCCCATGCTTTTTGTCAGCATTCTCATGCACCTGACTTTCACATTCTTCACTGAGATCTATCCAAACCTGCTAAAACACAAACAAATCCACGTCCCCACAGGGACTAGACAATTATCTCAAAATCTTAGAAGTAAAGAATGGGTCCTGATATGAAAATGAAACATTGATCTGTTCTGTTCCAGGTTCCATGCAATACTGCATAGGAAAATACAAGATAACAACAATTAAAAATCAATCAAATAATACACACAACCAATAATACATCTAAAATCAACTATTACAACACTGAACTGTCATCCCAGAGTCTGCGATAGCTGATGAACCTTAAAACAACAGAGAACTGGAGAACTCATGTCCGGATTCATGTTTCTCCAAACTCTCCTTGAAAACAGCTTCAGCTATCATATATGGTCAAATCGCCAAGCCAAAAAGACTTGAATACTTTTGATGCAGAAAACATCTGGGCTAATTTTCAATCATTCCATTCAATTAGAGCTAGAATTTGGCCAGATTTCGAACTCTAATTAATGGATCACTCAATACATTTTTAAAACAAGACTCTCAAAAACAGCAATTATGAATGGGAAACCTTAGGATTAAAGATCTGTCAAACCATTGAATAAATGAATCCTTCCAAAACTTCTGTCAGGACGGAAATTCTTCAAACACCGCAAACCTCTTGAATTCTCGGCTGCAATACTCTGTAATAACTGAAGAAATAATATCTGAAGAAGACCACAAAACTGGCAATCTGGATTTAAAAGAAACCCAAAAAACATGAGTAGTCAAAAAAAAGACGAGATTCTGAAGAGACGCGTGTCCTGCAGATAATCACACAAAGAGATAATGAAGCACAAGAAAGCTGGCTGTAAATATTACAACAATACCTTGATAATAATTCTTATCATAAATTCTGAGAATTCCCATTTTACAATCAACTTACTAACATGAAATGTTTGAAGGGCTTATGACCTTTTAAAAGTATTTATACAGCATTAACAACAATTCTTATCTATCAGTATCACCTATAAAATCCAAAATAACAAAGATCACAAATTTGATATCAACAAAACTCTGAACTATTGAAGAATCAGCAGATGATCCCACACACAGGATCCAATCAACACCTCTCAAATGCTCTGTTTTCAGAGACATCTCAGGCAATTTAATTATTACCAATACTTCTCCCTTTATATACTACTTTCTCTCCCTGAGAGACATTTTTCACAGTAGATTTCCATTTATATCATATTTGTAATAATATTGGAACTGAGTTTGCATGATTTTTGACTGAGCTCACATTTGAAGGCTGAATATATGAACGTCTGGGGTCCTGGGATCCATCCTGGGATCTATCCTCTGGGATGGGAGAGCTTTGAACCACTGGGATTGGAATCAAGAGAACCGGGACCACCCGGGACGTCTCAGGGGACTGGACTTGTCCTGACCGAGCCCCCCCTGCGCTCTCCGCGCATGCGCACTCTCGGGAAATTCCTCATGTTCCCCCTACACCGACGTCACTGTCTCCGTCCCGCTCTGCCTCTGATATCTCATCCCTCGTGTCTGTTTCTGACTCTCCCTCCTCCCCCGACGCTGTATCCATGCCCTTCTGCCCGTGCATACAGCCCTCTGCCCGCATGTGCCTGCATTCCCGCTGCAATGCGTCTGGGTCCGCGTCTCACTTCCGGGTTCGGCATCGTCATCCCGCGCCCCCTGCGCCTGCCTACAGTGGCTGCTGGAGCCCTGCAGCTGCTCTGATGCTTGACGCTACTTTTCAGAGCCCTTCCCGGAAGTTCCCGCGTGTCCCGTTTCCCGCGCACCGCTTTGGCACCGCGTCTGCTAAGATAGCCGCCACCCCCAGTGTTCTGCTCGCAAAAATCGCATCAAAACCTGTGTTCCCCGCGCCAGCCGTGGCCGCCGCAATTGCGCATGCGCCTGCCACGCGCCGCCGATCCCGGCGCGCTCCCAAGCCGTCCCGCGCCGAGCCGTGGCGCGCCGCCGCGCCCCCCACCTCCCGCAACCCCCACGGCCGCCTCCTGCGGCTCCCCCGGGCTGCTGGCTGCTGGGGTTAGCTGCTGGCTGCTGCCCGTTGCCATGGGAATGGAGAAGGGGTGGTACCACGGGCACCTCTGCACCCTGACCACGCCCCTTCTCTGCCTGTGCCATCACGGGACTGCGGGCACTCCCGCCCTGACCGTGCCTTCCCTGCCCTCGTCTCCCGGCAGGCGCGGTTTCAGGAATGCCGTTTCTCTGCCTGCGACCTGCACCGCGTTGTCCCGATCCTGTTCTGGCTGCGTGCCAACGTCTGCCAGCGCCGTGCGTGTTCCCCACTCGGCCGGTGTCCGTACCGCCTCTGCGAACTGGGGAAAAAACCCTCCCCGCTCCGTCTGGTCCCGCTGTATCTGCGAATCTCCCCGGGCCGCGGGAATCTCTCCCGTGGCCCCCCCGCCGGGCCCCCGCAGCCCCCACAGCCGCGTCTGCGACTCCCCTGGGCTGCTCCCGGCTGCGCCACCGTGGCACCTCTGCCCTGTATTTCCCACCCCCTCCGCCTGTCCTCCCCAGGACTCTAGGGGTGAAAGCTTCGAAGACGTTTTATCTTTTTTTTTCTTTTTTTTTTTCCACAGATTTTTTCAGAGTGTGTGACTGGCATGCCCTGTAGGGCTGCCCAGATGTTGGGTTATTCTTGGGAGCATGTACCCCCCGTGTTCTCAATTTTGACCTTTCTTACCAAAAGCTGAATCATCTCCAAGGTCAGTCCGGAGTTTGCCCTGGTCACTGTCCCGCAGCTTACAGATGAGGAGTCTCCAGGCCGGCTTCTGGTCCTCCTCCTTCCGGATCGAGCTTGAATCGAGTCTTCTCGGCAGAGGTCGAGAGGTTCTTTTTGAATTTTTCCCTTGAGAGCGCTTGTTTTCTGTTCTTCTCGGGCTGGATTTCAGTGGCTGATGGCTGTGGCATGGCTGCTTGCCAAGAGCCCATCTAGGTGTCTTCTTGGAGCCCACCTGGGTTCTTCTTGGAGCCCATCTAGGTGTCTTCTTGGAGCCCACCAGGGACCGCCAAATGTGGGATCATTAGTTTGTCTGAGTGATCCCGAGAATTGTTGGAAAGTCTCTGTTCCCAGCCCGGTGCTTAAAGAAGGAGTCTGAGCTCTTCATTTCGCGGTCTCAAGGTCGTTTATTGTTTCTTATCTACAAAATTCTTTCTCCTGCCCTGACGAGGTCAGCTTAGCAGGATCGTCTGAGGCATTCTGCCCGCCCACAGGGCAGCCGTGCCTTCTTATACCACAAACTACGTATAACATATTTACAATTATCTCCCAATGCCCATCACCTATGTTAGACAGTGATCTTCTACTCTAAGCCAATCCCCAAGTGCCAACATCACCCAGAAAATGGATGACAAGAAGAAGGAGAAAAGACCACGAGGTCGGGGCCTGAATCCTCCATCTTGTCTCCCAAACCCCCCTGTACCAAAATCCTAAAATCTACATTTTTCACCCTGTGAATGAACTATTCAAACCCAAGTGATTCCCATGTCCCCACAAACAGGTGGCAGATCCCTAAAAGTGTCAAAGTCAAGCCACCAGGTGCTTTTGGCAACATCCCAGAGAGATGTGCTGAATTCCCACACTTGAATAGAGGAAAATGAAAATTGTGACTTTAAGAGTAAAATTTGGGGGTTGGTGCGGCTGGGTTTGCTCCACTATTTGCTGTGGAAAGTAGGGTAAAAGCTTTAAATTCCCAGCAGAAGCTGACTACCAGCCCACACAGACCTGAATGAAGCCCAGCTGGGCTTGCTGCATGCTGGTCCATGGGAAAAGCTGGAACAAAGTCCCCTTTTATTGCAGATGGAGTCTGTACTGGTGTCTCCAGGGCTGTCTGTGGTAAGACATGGCAATCCAGACAGAAACTGTGGGTATGAGAGTTCCAACAGCAACCTGCTTCTCCAGGGTGAGGGATGAGGCCAGCCTGAAAGCCTGGAAGATGGTCTGGGCACTGGAGAAGGCCAGGCTGTCCTTGTGCAGGGATGGGCTTCAAAGGGGACCTCACACCTTGTGCTGCTGACCAAGGGCAGCTGATGGCTGAAATAAACAGAGCAGGAGACTTTTTCTCCTTTTAATGCCTTTATTAAAAATGATCAGCTCAGGATGGGGGTGGCTCGACGGATCTGCAGCTTCCGCCGGTTCTCTCCCAGGTGGCTCGCAGGAGGAGGATAAGGCGCAGCTTTGTCCCCTGGGAGCAGAGTTGCAAGTCCCGTCCTTGTAGGAGCTGTGGGCGTGCCAGATCTTGCTCGACTCCTCTCCAGGGGTCGGTGTACTGGCTTTCAGATGACTCTCTCAGTCAGGGCGAGGGGCTCCAAAGGTTTTCAGCGTCTCTGCAGGCTCAGTACCTTGTTCCTCACACGTGGACATCACTCTAATTTCTCAATTTCATTTTGGCTCGTTGTTTTGGGGTTCTTTTCTGCACGTCTGAGGTCGCAGCTTCCCAAAGCACTATGGTCCTTTACACTTTAATTTGCATGTCCCCCGCCTCAAGTTTCGTCTCTCCTCTTTACTGTCCCTGCCCCGGGCAGTTCTCTCACACCTTTAGTGTTAATACAAAAGGCTTTTCAACTCGGCCTCGGCCGGCTCCTACTAATACAAAAGGAATCATTAGCGAGAACGACTGGTAATTTACATAATACAGATAACACTTTAGTAGCAAAACTGGTTAAATTAGCTATTTGTAACTTGTTTCTCCACACTAAAAAAATTATCAGTTTTTGTTCATAACAATGGCCTTCCACAAAATCCCTTTCCAAGCAGGAGGAATTTGTGTAAGCAGCCTGACAACTTAGTGGCAGGAGAATAAAATACTCAGCCGAGCGTTATCAACTCTCTGTCAGAAGCCACATCCTCAGCCCCTCATCTCCTCCAGTTGTCTCAGATGTGGAGGAAGCAGCAGGAAATCTCTGATCCTGGAAGGGAAAGCAGAAGGAGGAGAGGCAGTGTCCAGTCCCTAGGGCCTTGGGAGCAGTGAGAGCCATCCAAATCAGGATCTCTGCTGGGCTGTGGAGATAAAAGTGACCAACCAGCAATGCTCTATGTGAGACTGGAGCCATCTGTTAAGGTGAGCATGGAAATCTGACCTTGCAAAACAGAGAAAAATGTGTCCTTGGGTATTTGCCAAAGCTTGGAGGGGCTCTGAGCCACCTGGTCTAGTGGAAGGTGTCCCTGCCCGTGGCAGGTGGTAGGATCTAGAGGGTCTTTAAGGCCACTTCCAACTCAAGCCCCTCTGTGAGTCTGAATTACAAACCCACAACGACAAAAAGAACACAGCAAACCTGGCCCCCCACTGCGTTATTGGAGGTTGCTGCAGTCACTTGTGTCACCTGGAGACTGGTTTGGATCTGGAGAAATTTTCATGGTCCCACAGTATTTTGGTGTGACTTTCCTCGTTCAGGGCCCCAAAAGATGCCAGGACAGATTATCTGCAAGCACAGAATTGGTTAAGCTGCCTGTGAACCTGATGGGAGAAGTGTATTCATGTTATTGCTGCATTTACCCTATACAGGTGATACTTGGTTTCCATTTTGAAGATGCAATGTTCTTGCACAATGCTTGTATATGCAGAAATACTAGCTTTAAATCCTAATTCCATCTTCACACAAGGATGTGTAATCCATCAGAAATATTTAACACAGAACCATATTAGCTTTGGGGTGGATGGTATGGGCTGTTTAAAGTGTGTGATGAGTAATGGCAGCTCTAACAAATACCATTCTTGTTAATTTGGGTCTGCCCTTTATCAACCCTGTTGCATAGAAATCACTTCTTTACAGCAGAGACTAAATGAAATTCCTTCATACAGATGAGAATTGTGCAATTCAGGCTGATTAAAGTGGAAGTTTTCTGTTATTGTGGGAGGACAATCTAGAAAACCTGTTTGCTGTACATCCTGGAGGGGCTTGCAATTAAGAGTGAAAAGGAAAAAGACATTTCTCTTAAGAAGTGTCTTGAAAGAGCTTTTTGTATCACCAGAAGCAGCTACACTGATATTGACCTCCACAATTATAAATGCACAGCAACCACTTACATGACTTAATCTGGACATGATTTTAGCTGCAATGCCAAAATCTCATCAAATATGTTGCTATCCTTTAAACAAGGAAGGAGAGCACAAATACCAACAATTCTCATCAGCCTTCTGGGTTGGAAAGACCATTTAATTTATGCTCCCTTAGCTGTCAGCCTAAACTCTGCTGTGCAAACCTTAGGTCTGTATTGGACCTTATAAACTTCTTGAGCACCAACTCAGGTGCAAACCTGCTACAAAACCCTTCTGGCACCACACTGATTTAGAGTGGCAGGACTTCACTATTCCAGCACAGAATTTACTTTACTTGCTCCTGCAAGTCATTTCCAGAGTGGAAGTGAAATCAGTGCCTTGCTATCTGGATGTGATAGGATTTTCCTCCTGTCCTGATAGACAACAGTGGAAAAGATTTGTTTCTATTATACCATTACACCCAAATCTTTGGTTTGAGAGCAAAAGGAAAGTGTTCCTTTAAGAAGTAATTTCTGCCTGGGCTTTTTGGCATGAGGACAAACTGTGGTGTGCTGGGAACAGCAGCACTGTCCCTGTGGGTACAAACCTGCCTGAAGGATGAACAGGCTGCTGTCACAGGGGCCACACCTGCAGGATGAAAACCCACTGTGCCATTAACTCGATGCAAACTAAACACAAGGGACTCGGCTCTGCATCCTCAGCAAGGACTTGCCTCTGCAGAGATGTTACTGACAGACTCAGCTCTTGTTTGCAAGTGCTGTTAAATTGTCACACACATCCTCTTGTCCTTCTTGGCATCTGGCTGCTGAGCTGCTGCTGAGAAAAAAGAGGCAGAGTCCTTCAGGGCAAATGGGCACTTTCCAATGGGCAGAAACTTCCTCCTTTCTTTTGTTTTCAGTGACAACAGAGGGGTTTGTCTTCAGTCTCTGTGTCAGCAGGGAAACTGTGCCTGCCCATCACACAACAGAGGGGTTTGTCTTCAGTCTCTGTGTCAGCAGGGAAACTGTGCCTGCCCATCACACCTAGGATCTGAACAACCTGGATTTTTACTGGTGTAAAACCCAGAGTGACCTGACCTTCTGCAGAAAGATTGTCAAAAAAAAGATTACAGCACCGGGATTCCTGGAATGTTGCAATAAGCAGATAGTGGTATTAAACATATATAGATAAAAAGGCATAAAAGCTCATAAAAGCATATGGAACTGATGTAAACCTAATCAAAAAGAAGAATTTTATTTTAATAAACAATGAGGATTGTAGAGCACAGGAAAAAAGTTTCTGGTGGGAGGAACACTGGTTTTCAATGTAGGACCAGCTCTTGAGGTTTGATTTGTTCCCTCTTTCAGAATGCAAGGAAGTCATGGTGTTCCAGAGTAGAATCTGGTGCCAAAAGTTTGAGAACAGGGTGGGATAAGATCACCAGAGTATTTTATCTGTATCTAGGAAGAAGCCCTGAAGAGCTTCTCTTTGGCTTTGACTGAAAGTAGAAGTCCTGTTTTTACCAAGAATTTTGATCTCTTGGTGTTTTGGAGGAAGAAAAAGAAAACAGCAAACCACCTGAAGTCTGCATTGAGATGAGGTGTATCCCAGAGGGCTAAGAGCTCACCAAGGCAAGAGACCCTCCTGTCATTTAAACTGTTCTTTCAATAATAACAATAATTTCTCAGTACATGGTGATTTCAGCAGGCACCAGCAGAGTAAGTCAGATTCTCTCTTCTTGTTCTGGCCTTTCACATATCACTAAGGAAAGGTGAGGCTGTGTTATCCTCATTTGGATTTTTAATTCTTCAGAAGTCAAAACTGAATTCAAGTCAGGCTCATTAACACTGCAATTTACATACTTGTAAAATCTTGTAGCCTTTTATATTTGCCTGGAGATTTGAGCTCGTTCCTTGACAAGAAGAAAAGACTACATATGGGACTAATCCTTTTTTTTGATATGAAAGAGTTTTCAACAGAAAAAAGGGAAAAAAGCCTTTGAACACATCTTTACTTGGGAGAAAGGTGGCTGCTGCAGCAAATACTTACCAGGACAAAAAGGCATGAGCTGTCATTCTTTATGTTATTGTGTGTGCATGAAATACTGTTACTAAGCCTCTGTTTTCAAGACTATAAAACACACCGTGTAATGAGAATCTCTATTTAATCTCCTCACCAATACAATTTATGCTGGCTTCTGAGAACCCTGTTTAATTACTTTAATGCTTCGATCATTCCTGTGAATGTTCAAAAGCCATTAACTGTAGCACTCAGTCTCTGGCAGATATTTGGTCTTGAAGGAAAACTTTTTACTAATGTTTTTCCTACCTCTTTTAAAACTCACTGGGTTCAGCTAATATCAAGAGCTAGAGAGCCAAAGCATGTGGGAAAGCACTATTTATTGTAGCAAACATCTATGTTGCCAGAAAATGTCCTTTAGATAAAATCAGAATTGCCAAGGACTCTATCCTCTCCTTCTCTCCCTTTCTCTTTCCTTTTCCTCTTTTTTCTTTTTTTAACCTTTCCCTTTCCCATTCCCTTTTCACTTGTATTGTCTCTTAGTTTCACAGAGAGAGGTTTTTATGACCGGTCCCTTTCAAAGGAGTTTACCAGCCCTTCATTAACTCTGCCAGATGCTGTTTGAAGGTGTTCTTTCCATTCTCTGAGAGGCATCTCTACACCATCCTACCCCTGCAGATGCTCTTGCTTGGTGGCAGAGGCTGCCACAGCACTGCCAACAGCAACTGTGCAGCCAGAGCTGCAGAATTTGTCATTGCTGGCCTGCAAGTGCCAGCCCTGGATGGAAATATCAGTAGGAGCTCACACTCTGCCTTCCTGTGCTGACAAATCCCTGGAATCCCTCCTGCTGGGCTCTGTGGCAGCACTGACAGAGGAGGCAGAGGATGTGACAAATCCTCAGGGACACCTCGGGCTGGCTCTGGCCAGCAGCACCTTCCCTTGGCCCATGGTCAGTTCTGCAGACAGGTATGGCCCTGCTCCTCAAAACACTCCTTGCTTTTGGGGGGAAATCCCTTCAGCTTTAGTCATTCAAGGCTCTGAAAGGGCCCAAAGACTCAACCCTCTTTTTCTTAAAAAGCAGATGATGGGCAGTTCTTCAGCCCATGGAATTAAAAATAAATTCTTTTGACCTAAGTAGCCTCCAAGGACATATTTTGTGAGGGAATTACTTTCCCACACATGGTGGGTGCACTTTCCCTCTTTCACTGCTAACAAAATCCCAGTGTTTGATGCAAACAGCCCCAGGATATTTTCATGAATAGTTCACAAAATAGCTCAGAAGCCACCTCTTGAGAAAAGCAAAGTGTGTTTTCTAATGTAATCAGTTAGTATGAGTTTTGAATGTTTTGCCTTTGCAACTGAAGCCCTATAAGCAATTCTAATTGTTGTCAGTAGGTGAGGTACTTCTGAACAAAGAAATAAGTTTACATGGCATTTCCTAATGGATCATGGTCATAAAAAAGAATGAATGTTTGGAGAGTGTGTTATTATAATGTGGTATCTTCAAGGTGTGACACACAAACACACACACACACACACACGGAGTGTACAACATCTCTCCTTTATACTTTTGTCTTAGAAATACATAGTTCTAAGAATTTATAACTTTTATTTGGCTTAAAAGTTCAAAAACTCAGTAGTACAGACCTGTCTAGCCTCCTGGACTTCCATTCTGGCCATCCAGGGCCATAGGGTGCCACTTCAAAAGGTATTTTCCAGTCAGCAGTAGCAGACATAGGCCCGAAGGCACCAACCTGCCCTCTTTGTGTATCATCAGCAATAGAAATTAGTTTTAAATTGTTAGAATTTCCAGTTCCCAAATGTCAAAATTTATGTATTTTTGCATGTAAACTATGATGACTTTTGCTGATGTTTGTAACATTTTACAGGGCCAAAGATGATTAAGGTTTCTGAAGTTTTACAAAAGAGAGATGCATATGTCACAGCAAGCATAGCAAGGATGAAGGTTTAATCAGCCTGAAAAAACCCTTCTTGCTGAAGTATCCATAGAATCACAGCTTGATGCAGAGTGCACTGGTACTACCTCACCCTGTCCATGAGCCATCCTGGAAATGCAGAGCATGCCAGTCCCAAGTCTGGTCCTAGTGCCCGTTCTTATGCACAATTGTCTCCAAAACCTGCAGCAGCACAAGCAAAGGTCATGGCACAGCCCATTCTGAGGGTGCCTCTGGGACCCTCCACACGTGTTCCAAGCACACGGGGACAGCAGATTCTCCCTCAGCAGCAGGCTGAGTCCCACTGCGTCGTGCTGTTCCCCGTCCTGCACCTCCTGTGCCCTGAGCCCAGGTAATGTGATACTTGGGTGCTACCAGGGACACCATTTCTGCTTTGACTGGACACTGCAGCATCTCCAGGCTGCCCTGGGCTCTGTCCAGCCCAGGCCACTCCAGCCTGGGGCAGCTCTCACCTGCAGGAGATCACAGCCCAGCTTGGTGCAGCTGCTCTTCAGCTCACAGTGCCAGGAGTTGTTTTGTGTGGGGTGAAGCCCCACAGCTGCACCGGCCCTGGGGCAGAGGGCAGGGACAGCACGGGGACAGAGACTATATAATAAAGTTGTCAAGACTGAAGCAGAAGGGTGGGGGAAAACCCACTTCGATTACAGCGAGGAGACTTAGCGCACTCCCTGTGTCATCACCTCCAGAATGTTCTCTGTTCTCTGTGATACTATTGGTTTAAAAGTGCTGCAGTATTTTGCATATTCCCAATCCCTCTTTCCTATTGGACCCTCACCCTCAAACTCCACCTCTATCCTACTTTATTAAAGCTGTGTTTGTGCTTGGCCTTTTTGATGCTCCCCTCTGTAGTGTGCTTGCCTTCGTCATGTTTGTTACTTTTGTATTAATAAATCCTCTTTATTGTTGGGTCATCAATCTGTGCCTGTCCCTTGGTTTTGATCTCCAAGTTTGGAGACCTCTCACCAATCTCCTGGGCGGTCTCGGGGTCTGCTCATCTGGGCCAGACCCCAAGTGACTACAGCTCCCTGTGCTTTTCACAAGTAAAGTATCCTATAAGAAATGAAACACAGCTATCCAATATGCCCTCTGTTTCCAGAGGAAAGAAAAAAACTCTTCCAGGATGGCAAAATGAACTGTTTTAGTCTGTGTTTTTCTGCTACCTAGCTATAAGATAATATATAATATATATACTACATGTGAAAATAAATAAATCTCCTCTCCTTTTTCTCTGTTCTGTCCAGTATTGAATTCTAAAGATGCACAGCATGTCCAACAAAAATATTATTTCCCCTTTATTTTTTATTTCTGGACAGCAGCTTTCTTGCTGTGTCTGCAGTTCTCAACAATGACGGTCATTAAATATGGAACATAAATCTCCATCAAACACAGGAACAGAAACAGCTGTTATATGTATTGATTCAGTGAAACAGGGTACTTGTGCTTTAAAAAAAAAAGAAAAGGTTATTCACCATTCCCTGAGAGAATGAAATGCTTAAAATGTCACTTTCACAGGGGACAGAGGTTTACCAATAAATATGACTGAGTTTATAAGGGAAAATTTGCTCCATATTTGTTCCAAATTTGTTTTAGGAGTGAGAAATACCAGGGCAAGGGCAAGCTGGAATTATTCATAACCACAATATTTGGGTGCTGATAATTTGGTGCAAGGATGTGGGACGTCTCTGTATTTTCATTGCAAAAAAGATGCCTTTTATTCAAATGAAAAAAAATCAGTCATTGCAGAAATGCATGTTAAAAACAGGTAAGGATGAGCTTCCAGCCATTACAGGGAATTTCAGCACGTCAAATTTCCTGGGAATTTTGCTATTTGTCAGTAACAGTGAAGTATGGCTACAATAAACCATGGTACAAATGGTAAAAAAAACCTCCCAAAGTTATAATTAAACAAAAATTTCTATTTCTGTATGTAATTTTTTTTGTGGAAGTTAATGGAAGAAGAGCTGTAGCCTGGTTTGTCAGGGACATGGTAGCAGGGGTAAGCAGCAAGCACACGACAGCCCTTGTAAGAGAAACTCACTTGCCAATAAGTGAGATGGCTAAGAGAAGGCAGCATTGAGTGCTCACCTTGGGAAATCAGTGTCAGGTTTATTACAAAGAGAGGAGTGCATTTAAAATTAAACAGCAGACCTCAATGACACGAAAGCAGCAATTCTGGGTTTTTTCTGCTTGAATCTCAGTGGGCCATCACTAGTGGTTTCCATCAGAAGAATTAATCATCCTTCTCCATTAAATGTTATTTAGCAAAGACTCCTGCAAACTGCAGCCCCTGAACCGATGGTTTCTCTAACATGTGGGATGGAGAATGGTCTCCAAGTGCTGCCCCTCCCAGATGGTGAGAGTCAAGCACAGAGCACAGAGCAAATCACCCTGTGCAGAGGTGGTGAGCCCTGCTGTGGAGGCTGCTCCTGTTGCTGTGCTCTGCAGCACAACATTTATTATAGCCATGGCTTCAGCAGGGGTTTTTTCCCTAATATTTCAGCTGAGGTGCTGGAAGAGGCTGGTTTACATCTCTGTGAGTCTGTGTATCCAGCTGCCTTTCCTTACATCTGGTGCTTTGCCTCTTAAGGTGAGTTAGATCAGAGGCTCTGCAGCAATGGTTTATCACAGACAAACCACTCCATCTGCTCCTTCCTCTTCCTGCAGACAAAGCAGACACAACAGGTTTGGTGCTGTCCAGTGAAGTATTAAAATTCAAACAAACAAGCAAATGAAAAAGGAATTTGTAGTTAGGAATCACAATGAAAATTTACAGCCCACTCTCTCTCACACATGCTGAAGCCTGTTTACTGTGTGTTCTCCAGGATAACACACTCATCAGACTATGAGACTTTTTTCACTTTTTTTACAACAGGCATCTGATGTTAAAAACATTTGTGATTAAACTTTTTAATACTTAGCAGTATCCCAGTGCTAGAATTCAGTATGTGTAGAACACACTTGATTTTTAGGAGCTGCAGGCTGGCCTGTGCTTCTCTGCTTTTCTCATTTCTTTTCAGGGAATAAGACACAGTGAAAACATAGGAACTGTGCTTATGAACATTTAATAATGATTTAGGAATTTAAGATAATTTAGTGCAAGGTATTTTTAAGTTCTCATTAAAATATCTCTGACTTGTACTTGAAACATCAACCTCATGCATATTCTGTGAAGTAATTTAATATTCATGTCCTGTCAGTTGAGGCAAACCTCCAGAGTCAAAGATTGCTCAAGATCTAATTCTTTTGTGGGCAATACTCTCATCTATTAATGACATTAGAAATAAATTGCTTAATTAAAAAACTACAATAAATGCAACAGATCTTTCTAATTAAATTAAAGCTTTTCAAGAAGACTTGATTAATGGTATACTGAATTAATTAATTTAAAATCTATTATCTTTGCATTTCTAAAAGACCCTCAAATATGCTTAGTCTTCTATAATTAAGAAGAATAGAAGAATATTTGCAGGAAACATGAAAACTACAGGGTTTCTTTGTGCGAATGGACAGAAGAGATGTGAGAGAAATCTTTTCACATCTTTTTTTCCCATCAAAGTTCTTCTGCCTTGTCCCCCTTTGTATCTCAGATCCTTGACTATCACATGAGGAAAAGAAGGAAATTATGTCTTTGTGATGCATTTGAATTGCTTTATTTCTGTATCAGTGCAGGCAATAAAAAGCACTTAGATAAACATGAAGTCTCTAACAGAATGGTAAAGTGTGAGGAGCTATTAGCCCCATGCCATTTAGCCATAAACATGAATTCAGCTTTAATAAAAATCTTAGGAGGCTTGGTAGAGGTGATTCCTATAGGCTTCCTTCTTTATTTGAACACAGCTTTCAATTTCACAGGGTAAAGGTTCTTCCTAGTCTGTGAAGGTCCAGTCTCCAATCCTGGCAAGGTCCCACAAGGGCTGTGAGAACTGTCCCAGTACCAAGACGGGGCTGATTAGGGACTTTCTTCTCTCTGACACAGGCTGAATCTCTGAATTAAGGGATTGAGGCAGTAAGTGCTAAAAAGTGCTGCTGTTCAATTAACTTGTGTCCAGGTTGCCTCCTCTTCTTCTGCCTTGCTTCTGCTGGATCCTGCAGTCACACTGCACTTGCTGGGCAGCCTCTGCTCAGCAAAGCTTCTGACTGCCCCCTCCACAAAGGAATTTAGGGCAGCTCCTTGCAGCCTGGGAGTCTCCCTGGACAGACAAAGACTGGCAGATCTGCCTGTACAGCCACCCACAACCAGACAACAGGCAAGGAAGCTGCAGGAATGTTTAATTTAATCCCAAAAGGGGCACCTTTATCTGCTCCTGTGAGTCACCTCACATTCTCCATTGACTGACTTGATGGATGCCCACCAAGCACATGGGACTCCAAGGAACCGCTCACACAGACACCTCTGCAGGGACCTGAGATCCACTGAGTGAAAACCCTGCTTGGGATGAGCCAGTTTGACTCTGCTTCACAGAGACTGCCAGAAGAACACCCTGGCCTTACCAGCTGGGTTTTAGTATTTCTTTTTATTCCATCTACCTGAAGGACGTATACATTTTTCTTGCCAAAGATTTCATCAGAGTCACCCAATCACAGGTACTATCCTGAATCAGCCTGGATTCATTATTCTGAAATAATCCCCAAAATTGCCCAAGGAACATTGGGAGGAAAAAAAGAAAGTAAGCAGGATTGTGACCTTTGTTTTTTATTTATCATCCTTTTGTGTAAAATGCATTTAGCTGAAAATGCCTTGACTAGCTTTGGCTTTCCTTGTTAAGTGGTTCTCGATTTGCTACCACCACCACAACACCCGTGCAGGTCATTCTGGTGTTCACTGTCATGAAGTTCATCACAAGTTACATTCTCCTCTTCCTCCCCATTCTGTATGCCCACCACAAGGACTGATAGCCATATGGCTTCAGGAAAGCGCCCTCATTGCTGGACTGTGGTTCTGCTGCAATTTCCTAATGCAAATCAATAAACAGTTGCTGGCAACAGGGAGTTCTATAAAGTGTGGAATAAAACAGAATTATTATTTCCAGTTCATGTCATTACCTCATTTTCTTATGGAAAAAAAAATTCAAGCGTTGTTATGTTTGTTTGATTATATTATTTTAATTCTCTTCTCTTCCAGAGAAATATGGTAGACAGTATTCTGATAAGAGTGAAACAGGAGGCCCTGTGGCTATGGCTGCTCGAGGCCGGAGCTGCCACCTTCACCCAGGAGCCGCCGGAGCCGTGTTCCGGGCGCCCCGGGGAGCGCTCGGCAGCTCCGAGACGGCTGAATTTTGCCTGGGTCCTTGTGCTGGCTGCCGGCAGAGCCCCGGCGGGGGGTGCTGGGATGCGGGGCCCCTCCTTGGGACAGGCCCAGAGCCACGGGGGGATCGCCGGTACCGGCGGGGCTGGGCTTGGGAGAGCACAGAGTGGTGGTACCCGAGCTGGGGCACACTCGGCAGCCTGCAGGGAGGTGTCTGGATAGGAGGGACTCCCGGGACCTTGAAACGCAGCCCCGGAGAGGGGGGAACTCTAGCAGCCTGGAGATACTGGGAGCATGGACAAGGGGGACCCATGGGTACCCCAGAGCCCTGAAACAGGGACCCCAACAGGGGAGACCCTGGAGCCGCTCTGCCACCAAACTGGGGAGCCCAGGGAAGGGGAACCTCTGGGATCCCGGGGACCTCTGAAACAGAAATTTTCGAAATAAACAAAACAAGTGAACCTTTTACTTAAAGAAATCTCTGTCATAGTACAAAGGGCATAGGAAATGTAAGCTCCTTGCATAAAGAACAATACTAGAAGACACAAACAACCCAGATAAGGGAGCCCCTCTGACTCCAGAGCTATTAGCACTGACGGACAGACTCCGATAAGCACCAAAACACATAAAGCGCATGCGCAAGGGAGAAAGTTCAAAAGTTCAATAATGAGGAAGACCAAAAATATTCAGCCTCAAAGACCCCCGTGCGACCACCACAGTGAACCACGCATGCCCAGAAGGGTGTGGACCTATTTAGCATATGAAGCAGGGACAGGCTGGGCCAGGGATTGAATATGCATGAGAAAGTTGTGCAATGTACTGCATATGGAACATCTTTGTGAATAAATATGTGGGTGAGACTGTAGTTCAGGGCACAAGTTTTTTTCCGAGAACGATCTCACTTGTGCCAGGGCGCTAACAATACATACCCACTTCATAACTACACCAGGTTGTGGAGTCTATTTATTCCACGTAACGCTTCACCTCCAGCAGCCCAGACAGGGAGGACTCCACAAGGGAGACCCCAAACAGGAGAGACCAGAGTGGGGGAACTCCTGGGTGGGAGTGTTTTCTGATCTTGGTGTTTCAGAGGTTTTTATGGACACAGGGCACCTGGTAACTTCTACAGATAGATTTGGGGCAAAAGGAGCTCCCAACCCAATCTCCCAACCCAATACACTCTCATCTTGCTTCCCTCCAAAACAGGACTTCCCTTTCCCAAACTTGCCTGGACGAACAAACAGGCAGAAAGGAAAAGAAAGATGCCCCAGAACACCCAGGCAGATGAGGAGGAAGTCACTGCCCACTTCCCCCTCCATCTCCCAGCCCAGCGTTGCCCCTAGCCGCAGGACAGCCCCACTGCTGACATCGTCCTTCCAGGGATGGACTGGGGATATCTCCTTCCCCTTCCTCTGGCATGGAGGCAAATCCCATCCTCTCCTTGTCCTTCCTCCCCCAGACAAGGAACTGAGGATGGAGACTGGAAGGACAAATCCCCATGGCAGAACCTCGTGGAAGAGGCTGTTTTGAGCAGTTCCACAGTGCAGGAATCCAATGGGAGGAAGAACCCCAGAGATCTTGCAGCAGGAGGGGCTCCAAACCCAGCCCAGGGTGCTCCAAGGAGGAAAGACCCACCCTGTGCCAGGATGGCAGCCAGAGATCCAGTTGGAGCTTAGAGCTGGTGGTGCATGAGCAGCTTCCTGATGGAGAGAAGCTCCACAAGTGCTTAGAATGTGAGAAGAGTTTCAGCTGGAGCTCCAGCCTGACCCACAACCACATTGGGGAACTGCCCTATGAGTGTGGGGAATGTAGGAAGAGCTTCATCCAGAGCTCCAATCTGATCTGTCACCAGATGATCCACAGTGTGGAACAGTCCTACACATGCTTGGAATGTGGGAAGAGCTTCAATAACAGCTCTGTCCTCATTAGGCACCAGCACATCCACAGTGGTGAATGGCCCTTGGAGTGTCAGGAATGTGGGAAGGGCTTCAGCAGAGCTCTTACCTGATCTGCCACCAGCAGATCCACACTGGGGAGGGGCCCTATGAGTGTCCTGAGTGTGGGAAGAGGTTTCAGACAAGCTCCAATCTCCTCCTGCACCAGTGGATTCACATGGAGGAGAGCACTTCTGCTGTCCTGATTGCAGGAAGTGCTTCTACCTCAACTCCAACCTCATCACCCACTGGCACATCCACACTAGGAGAGGCCCTACAAATGTCTGGAATGTGGGAAGAGCTTCTCCTGGCAGTCATCCTTGACCCAACAGCAACAAAGCCACCAATAAGGGAAGCCTTGTGAGTTGCCCCCACTTTTGAAACTTTTGAACTAAACATTTTAGTACTTTTGAAACTAAACATTTTAGTGCTATTTCTTTGATTTTTAAACTAGTACTGTAACTCTGAGATACTGCTATTGCACAGCTCTTAGGTCACAGTATTTTACTCTAATAGAAGTAAGTTTGACTTGAGACTGTAGGACCATCAGCTATTACAGTTTGTTGGTTTGGGTTTTTGTTGAACACATTTTGTAATAAAGCCTCTTTTCTTTGCAACATCTTGCTGTCACTCTGACACTTCTACCACGTCCTCTCCTGCAAGATGCACAAACACATGCACAGATGTAAGGCAATCCAAAATTCAAACCCCAGTTAAGGAATTACAGATTTTGCGGCAGGATGTGGAAGCACTGCAACATAGCCCTGTAGACATAAACATGAAGGTGTGTTGTAAACTCCATATCCACAGACGTGTGTCTTTTGAGCAAGAATGATCTTTATATTGAATTTTCTAGAATTTATGGAGCAATGACTTTAATGTGGGAAGTAGCTAAGCAGGATATTCTGACAGGCTTAAGGTAAGGAGCCTTGATCCACAATGGCAAAGAAATTTAGTTCTAAATATACCTGAAAGTGAGATTAAAACACAAACGAGGTCACATGTTGGGAATCCAAAGCAATAATACAATTTTTTTTTTTTCATGAAAGATGAAAGAAAAAGAAAATGGGGGAAAATGCCAAGAAAAAATACGATGAGCACACTAAAGGGGTTACTACCACCATGGGTCCAGCCCTGGTTTCTCTGTCAGGTGTGACCCCAGGCAGCCAGAGCAGCAAGGTGGGGCAGGACAAGTCTCGTAGGAGCAGCCAGGACAGCAAAGGACAGCAATGACAGCAAAGACTCCGGACACTTTGCAGACACTGTGCCATGTTGGGCACTTGTTTATTTAGGGGTGTCTTGCTTTAGGAGAGATGGTAGCAATGGCACACACAGCACGAGCACCCTCAGGGCAATGGCACATCCAACACGTCCCTCATGAACTCCCTCATGATCTCTGCTCACTTGAGGGGTCCCTGAGGTCCATCATGTGTCCAGCTCTGCTGGACAGCTGAACACACTACCCAGAACTGGTGAAAAATGCTGTGAACAGCACCAGCACCAGCTCCCTTGGAACAGGAGGAACACCTGTAGCTGATGCTGAGTCAGTGCAATGTGCTCATGGGTGCTTTGGCAGCAGAGCCTTGACTCGGCTCTGTGCAGGAGACGTCCCCTTGTCTGGTTTTGTTTTGTTCACTTTTTGCTCCCACTGTTGACACTGAGATGCTGTGGCTGAGCCTGAGACATCCCTCCTACCCTGTCAGCAGCAGCCCCAGTCCAGAACTGGCTATAAAATATGAGGAAAGCAGCTGGGAACAGCAATGTGTGGAATCCTGTGGCTCAGGAGCTCTTATGTCAGAGCCCTGGCTGTGCCTTATGCTTGTCAGCACCTCCTTCTCTGTGCACAAAATAGTGATCAGTGGAGTTTTTTTGCCCAAGAGCTCTTGAGAAGCAAATGTTGAGCTGGGATTCTCATGAGTGTATCCGTTAAGTTCATTGCTGGGAAACAGAAAGTAAGGCCAGGGTAGCAGAGCAGCTCGGAGCTGGCATATGATGTGGGTACACCACGTTCCAGGATTGGCAAGCAGGGTAAATGTGCTCAAGGTGCTGCAGGTGAGGTTTGGGTTCACTCAGAGGGCAGTCAGGGGTGGTGAGCACTGGCAGATCCAGCTGCAGTCCCCATCCACGTCCCTTTCAGTGGTGGCTTTAGGGTGTCTTCAGCCCGGATCCAGAGTGCCCTGGGGGGCTCCTGTGGCTGCCTTTGCACTCAGGGTGACGATGCCCAGGAGCCCCTGAGGCCAGCAGCAGGGACCAGGGCTGGGGCTTGTGGCCTGGCAGGTGTGGCTCTGGGGGCTGTGACATGCCAGGGCATGGGTCACAGTGGGAGCTGTGAGCAGGGGCACGGCCAGCTTGGCAGCTGAGTGACATGGTTCTGCTGGCTGTGACATCACAGAGGACGGGTCACGCTGGCACCTGTGTCCAGGGGCAGCAGCGGGCAGTTGGATTCTGGCAGCCAGTGAGTGCACACACAGGGGGACAGCTGGGCTGGATGGGGGCTGGGAAAGGTGCCCTGGGGGTTTAAAGCCAGAGGGAGAGCTGGGACCCTCAGGGCAGGGCACTGTCCCCAGGGCTGGGGGAAGTGGGGCTTGGGGCTCTCAGCATGGCAGGTGCCCAGAGAGGCTCTGGGGACATTCCAGGTGCCACCAGCCCCCTGCTCCCTCCCAGCCAGACGAGCTGAGCCCCCTTTTTTCCACAGGCCATGTCTCCAACTGTGGCTTTCATCATGACCCTGTTAGCCACCCATGGCGGGCTGAAGGTGGAACTTCGAGTTGATAAGCATGAAGTGAAATGGATGCTGGAGCACGAGGAATATTTGCATCAAGAGATGGCTCAGCTCCTGCACGAGATTGAGGAGAGCAGTGGGACCATGGAAGCCCTGCTCTGTTCTGTACTGGAAAAGCAGTGGCTTCTTTGGATCAGTGCAGCAGCCCTGCTTCTGGTTCTCACTATGGCCTGCTGGCTGGTCAGGAGAGGAAAGTGTGGCTCTCCCAGCAGGAAGAGGCAGGAGGGATCCATCAGCAAGAAGAAGGTCAGTGAGCAAGAGAAGGGTGTAGACTGGCGTGCAGCATGTTGGCTGCACACTGGCAGCCCATCACAAATGGACACATCCAGGATAAGGCTGGAGCGGGCTGTGAGCAACCTGTTCTCACTGGGAATGTCCATGCTCATTGCTGTGGGGTCACACTGGACAGCCCTTAAAGGTCACTCCCAAGCCCAACTGTTCTGTGATTCTGCAGCAGGGCTTGCCCAGCACGAAGGTGCTGCAGGAGCTGGTGGATGAGCTCCTCGGTGCCTGCCAAGTGCTCTCCCGGAGGACCTTCATGCCAGAGCTGCACCCAGCTGTTGGGACGGACATCAGCCCTGCAGCCTGTGACGTCCAGGAGAACAGCAGCACCTAGCGCCCGCTGGTCATCCTGCAGCCACCCCCCGGCCACTCCTTCAGCCTGGAGAGCACAAAGTGGCCACCAGCCAGGCACATCCGTGTGGCGCTGGAGTGCCTGTGCTCCGGGGAGCAGCTGCTGGGGCACACGTGCATGTCTCTGGTGGCCAGCTGCCCATGGATCAGGAGTGGTACCTGATGGACACCCTCTGCACGGGCTCGTACTTGGATGCCAAGAAAGTCATCCGCTGGGTGCAAACGTTGGTGCTGTCAGCCTGGCTGCTCCTGCTGCAGTCACGCCACTGCCCGCTCACGGCACTGCCCTGTGGCAAGTCCTGCAGCTTCCAGCTGAGTGGCGCCTCTAGCCTGCACTGCAGCATCGAGATGGCTCTGGCCGTGCAGCGAGGCAGCTCAGGTGTCTGCCTGGGCCTTGAGTAGCCAGCAGCCAGCTCTGCCAGCAGCACCATGTGGGCCAGAGAGCTGCTGCCTCTCAGACTCACTGCAGCGATGCCACTGCTGCTGAGGTGACAGCATTGTTACCAAAAAGGAGTTGAGGAAGGTGAAGTCCACCATTCCTCATGGAACTTCTTTTTGTATTCTGTTAGGATTCTTTAGTTCCTTTATTATGAACTCTGAAAAATATAGCTCTGAAAAATATAGGTGATAAGACTTCTAAAACCTCCCAAGGCAGAGCTGGGAAGGTTAACATGACTTCAAATATGTCGAAATTTCTGTTAAAAAAACTTATAGATCCACAGGAGGCTTTCCTACGTTTATTAATTCTTAGAAAAAAAAAATTCAATTATTTTACAAACATTCAGTCTACCATCAAATCAGGAAGAGGAAGGAGGAACTGGGTCAGTAGAGTGCCACGTGCACGAGTGTGGGGAGGGTCAGCTTACTACCAGGGGCTTGGTGTGGCAATAAGCGTATACAAGGATTGTTGCAGATGCAGGCCTTGTGAACAGGCCCACTGGACAGCCAGTGCTGTCCCTTTTTCTTTATTCAGTCCCTTGTGGTTCAAGAAACCTTTTAAAATTTTAAGAAGTGAGACGTTGTTTCTCACAATGCATAAAGCTGATGCAATATCAAGGGTATAAAAGGCCATTTTGTGCACAAGCCTCTGGCATTTTGCCACACACCCAGCGCTGTCCCTTTTGCTTTGCTGATTTTTTTATTGTTCTCAATAAAACATCTATAACTCATTCCCACTTGGAGTCTGGGTCGTTTACAAAAAGCTTGCGGAGAGCTGCTCCTCTGCCCGAGGTCAGCAGGTGACCCAGGCCAGCTCGCAGCTGCGAGGACGCCAGCAGCCTGTGCCTTGAGGCCGAGGCCGTGGCAGGCGGTATGCAGGCAGGACTTTTCCGAGCTGTTTGCAATGTGCAGCTTCCGGTGTGGGCCCGGCTGCGGCAGAGGCAGGCAGGAGCGCGGCGGCGCCTGCAGCGGCAGGCAGAAGTGGCAGATAGCAGCAGCCCGGCCGGGCCCGCTGCAGACCGGCAGGGAGCTGCCAGGCAGCCCTTGGCCATGTCTGGGCACACAGGGCATGAGCAGAGCCCGGAGCAGAGGCAGGAGCCGGCCATAGCGGCAGCTTGCTGTCCCTGGTGAAATAAACAGGGCACGAGACTTTTCCTCCTTTTAATGCCCTTATTAAGAGTGATCAGCTCAAGATGGGGAAGCCTGACGGGTCTGCAGTCTGCGTTGTCTCTCCCAGCATGACTCAGATGAGAAGGATATGTGCAGCTTTGTCCACTACGAGCAAAGCTGAGGGTCCAGTCTTCACGGGAGTATTCTTGGGATTGACCCACATGTTGATGAGCGCAGCTTTTCTCTCCGGGTCCTGGTTTCGGGATGAGGGGCCATGAAGGTCTCCAGCATCTCTGCAGGCTCAGCACTTTGCTCCTCACGTTCAGACATTACTCCAATTTCCCAGCTCTATACTGGCTCGGTTTTTTGGGGGTCTTTTCAGTACGTTTGGAGTAGTAGCCCCTCATGGCATGCTGGTCTTGAGGCTATTTTGCATGTCCCCCCTCCTACGTCTCGTCCCTTCTCTTCACTGTCTGGGGAGAAGAGCTATCAACGTAGCCCCAGCCAGGGCTTTTACTGATACAAAAGAGAACTATTAACGACAATGACTTGTAATTATCGTAACAGGTAGCACTTTAGCAGCAACAGTGGTCTGACTAGTTTTTGTAACCTTTTTCTTCACAAAAAAATTGGCAGATTTTTTGTTTATAACACCCGGGGCCGCAGCCACAGCTCTCCCCTGCCAGCCACAGCAGCAGCCGCTTGCCTCCGAGGCTCCGGCGCTTCCCGAAGACGAGGGGCCCGGCCCCCAGCACGCCCTGGAGCCCCGCAGCGAGAGGAGCCGCCGGCGCGGCAAAGGGCAGCGCAGAGGGCGCAGGTTGAGGAGGAGGACATGAGGCTCGCTCTGGGCCGCGCTGGGGTAGCTCTGCCCTCTCGGCCTTCGCCTTGAGCCCTTTGCTTCTTTTCCATGAGCCCCGATCCCCATCCTTGGCCAAGGGCCCCTGCAGCCCTTTCCAGGGCTGCAGGAAAAGCTGCCTCAGTGGCAGAATCACAGAATCACTGGCTTGGAAGACTGACACTTTCAAGATGATCAAGTCTAATCCATGCCCTAACACCTCAAAGCACTGAGTGCCACATCCAGTCTTCTTTTAAACACATCCAGGGATGGTGACTCCCCCCCCCCTAAAGCGTTCTGTCCCAGGAAGAACCAAGATAACACTGGGGCCTTGGACCTTCCAGTGCTTGGAGCTCTAGAATTTGTTTTGTCTTTCTGCTTAGGGAAAGGCCTTGGAAAAGTATTGGGAAAATTGGTCACTAATACAGTAGGCTACAGAACTACAAATATATGCATAAAGAATATAGAAAACATAGAAAAAAAGGCAAGACCCAGATGGCATCAGCAAGGTCTTGGGCATGAACATGTAAGGCCAGATGGCCTTCTCAGCCCTATTTCTGTGTATTTCTGGGAACCAGAGGAATCCTGCTTGAGCCTGTGTGGAGATGGGTTTGGGTTAAATTTACTTTTTTCTCCTTGGGGCAGCTCCTGTTCCTAAGATAGAGCCTCTGTGGAGGCTCTCTCCAGCATGATGCCTCTGATTGTTGCAGCAAAACAATTCATGGCAGACAGAAGACACTGACAATTCCAGGGACATGGCCTTCTCCAGTGTAAGCTGTGAGTGGGAGTCAGAATAAAAACTGTAAACCACATCTCCACTGGAAGATTCTTTTCCTTTTCACTCTGCAAATAAGCTCTACATTCATTTCTGAATTGTCACTTGTTTGTTAAGGAGGGAACTTTCTTTTATGATTTTTTCCTTGTGGTTTGGAATTAGATAAGAGTTTCCTTCATTCAAGAACTCCAGACCAAACTGCCTTTGGAATATGGCCCATGGGCAGGTTTTCCCCAGCCATGGTACTTCTGGATCAGAAAGCAAAGGCAATGGTATTTCCAGGCAAAACCCAACAAAGCCTGGGACAGCCAAAAGATCCTGAGAGATGCAGGCCTCCAGCTGTTCCTAGAAATCAATGAGTTCCTGCCAAATGGTTCTGTAGCACTAAGTGCCATCTCTTTGCCGGGATCAGAGCCTTGCTGAACTGAAAAAGGAGAAAGATCAGCAAGGGTGCTTCCAAAGGCCCATCACATCATTTTTATTCTGCTCATGTGGCTTAAGTTTGCAACTCAATGTATGACTGCAGTTAAACTGATGAGAGAGGGAAAAAACAAAACAAAACAAAAAACCCCAAAAAACCCCAGAAACAGGCTCATGACAGGGCCATGACATTCAACAAGAAGAATCACTGGTGTGCATTTTATGGACCCTTCTCAATCCTATTAAAGTCCTGTAGTCCTGGTTTAAAATAGACAGGTATGAAACAACCTTGAGAGACAGAGACTAAAATGGCTGGTGGATATTTTTTTAAAATGAGGAAAATGACCCAAAAGGTGGTTTTTATGACATTTTAAAATATACTACAAAGAAATTAACAATTGCAATAAATAAGAATTTAAAAAATAAGTGCTTTGGTATACAAATAACTAGAAACAGAAAAATGTGAAAATATGAATGCACATTTTCATAAAAGTATGAAATTACTGAAATTACAGACAAAACATACATATACTGAACTACAATACAAAGGCAGGTAGAACTGTACTTGAATTAGCTCTTTTTACATTGCTGGAGTTTTTTCCTTGTGAAGAGGAGCTCTAGGGTATTGCTGAAGCAAAGTGACACAAGCAGGACGGGGCAGCGTGCCGTGCTCCATGCAGAGGCTGCCAGGGGCTGCCTGAGAGCGCCCTGCTGCAGCCAGAGCCCTCCTGGCCTGGGGCCCGGGAGCAAAGGGCCAGGGCAGCCACCTGCTCCTCGTCCTGACCCTGCCAGCGCTCCCTTGCTGCTGCTGCTGGTGAAAGCCATCTCTTTCTGAGGGAGAGAGAACCAAAGGCTGTCGGTGGAGAGCACCAGGGCAAACAAACAAACAAAAACAAAACAAAAAAACCCTGCCCTGCCTTCAGCGCCCCCTGTGGAGCCATGTGGCGTCCTGGACAAGGAGCAGCAGCTGGCGTGTGCCTGTGGGGCTCCCTGAGAGCTGGCGTGTGAAGAGGAATATAATTCCAATATGTGCAGATGGGACGTGCCCAGGCTTGTCTAGCCTCCACTTCTTGGCCATGAGCAACAGCAGCGGTTCTGGTACCACAGAGCTACTCCAGGCTGGCAGCTAGGCACTAGGCATGCCCAGGCTTGGAGGAACCTAGTTCTTTTACCTCTAAAGAGTCCTTTTTGAAAAATTATGAAAAAGAAAAAACATAGCGGATTCTGAGAAGAGTTTAAGTCCAGAGTTTAATTCCAAGGTGACACAGAGCTCTGAACATGGTGACAGCTCCTAACAGAATGCGAGACCTCGTGGTCTGAGTCTCCTTTTCAGCCCTAGGGCAGGGGGCGGGGAGGGACAGGTAAGCTACCAACCAGGTGAGGAGAGGAGGGTCTCGAAGGATAATGACAAAGGGCTAAGATAATGACCCCAGGGCTGAGGGGACATTGACTAACCACACCACGCTTCTGCTAGAATGTGGAATTTGATGGACAGGCCTTGGCATGGGGATGAGGGAGAAAGGGGAAAGGGGAGACTGGCACACCTTGGTTTGTAGGCAGGAAATGACGTTACACACCTCAACAGGCATGTAACTGGGAAAAGCTGCCCCAGCTCCGGCCCTGCCCTCTCCAAGCTGTGGCAGCAGCACGGACTCCGTCTCTGCACAACCACCTCCAGTGCCCACGGTCCACTGGGTGCCCTTGCCTGCCCGGGGGATGCCCTCCCTCAGGGTGCCACAGCTCCACGGCCACACTTGGGGGAACAAGTGAGCCCAGCTTGGCCGGAAGAAGAGGTCACGTTTGCTCCCCAAAGTCACCTGATGAGAGGTCAAGTACTTGTCCATCGCCATGTATACTGTACACTAGTGTTAACTGAGGATTTATATTTTATTGGTTCTGATGTGTTAGGCTAATGAATTTACACAGTCTAAAAACCACATTTTTTCTTAGCCTCTACCTGGCTAGAGGCAGGGCCCCTCTAAGCCTGGTTTTTCTTTTTTTTTGGATATATGTTTGGGAGGTTTTTTAAAGGGGATTGGATATGTTGTTATTATAGTTGGCAGTTTGCTTATGGGCTGTTGGAGTTTCTTTTTTAGTGGAATTTTTTCTTTGAGTCTTGTTGTCTTTTAATTTAAGAACCCACTGTGCCAGAGCAGTAGTAGATTTTAATCTTATTTCTTTATGTTGTCTCTATTTTTACATAAGAAGAATTATAGTTTAGTTCATGGGGTGTACTTTCTCTCCCTGTCTGGGGGATGTTTGTGTTTGGTACTAGAACTTCTGATCTGTATTGTTGAGATTTGGAGAAAGGTTTCTTTCATTTCCTTTCTGAGATTTTGGTGGTTTTCTTTTATTTTGTCTTCTAACTTTTGTAGATGTGTTTCTACAGTTGTGTTTTTTGTACATGCTGGGTTACATATAGTACAATATGTATTGCCTGTATATGTTTGGAGCTTCTTTGCCATATTAAGTATGGTTTCTTTTTTGTTATCTTGCTTTATTATTGCCAGAGTAGAAGTGCATTCTTATGGCCCAAGTCGTACAAGTTTTTGTCACATCAGGGATGTATATGGTACTAAGTTTGGATTTATAGTGTTTATATCATCTGAGAAGACAATTTTTGTTACAGTAATTTTTCTTAAGAATTTAATCTTTTGTTCTGTGGTCTTCCATTGTGTTTGTTGCATATAGAGATCGTCTGTATTTAGGTATCTTTGTGCCACACTTCCCAGGACCCGTGCCCAGAGACTGTGAGGGTCAGCCCCTCTCATAATTTTTTGGTTGGTAACTGGATTATGTGGCAGCAATCTTAAATGCTTTGCTTTAGTATAATTTAGAATTGCAGATTTGCTTGTAGTATCTTAAGGATGGACTAATTGATTAACTATAGATTTATCAGGTCTTTGAATGTAATCTTAGGTTACAAAAGTTTTTTAGGGAAAAGGACTTAATACTGACTCTTGATTTTGTTAGTTTTTGGTTTTGAGGATCTTTCTCACAGATCATCATCATCGTTTATTGGGGATTGGTTTAAAATGTGTGGGTTTTGTTTGTTATGGTAGGAGTAACAGCTGTTGGGTGAGGTTTACTGTTCAGCTGCAGGCTTAGGCTTCTTGTCTGGTTTAGCTATAGGCTTAGGCTCACTGTTTGCTTTAGCTACAATTTGAGTAGCTGGGGTGTTGGCTGCAGCCTGAGTGACCGGAGTAGCTGCTGAGTGATTTTCTTGCCCCCCTGCCTCTGTTTGTGTCTTTACAGTATCTAGTAGTGTGTGATAAGCATATGCCAGGGCCTAGCTTATTGCAATGATTTTTTTTTTCTTTAGTGTCATTATAGTACTTCTTTTTAGGTATTTTTCTACTTCAGTTGGGTTTTGTATTTGGCTACGTAAAGGAAAAACATAGGTTATACAGTCAGAAATTTTTTTCAGGGTTTGTTTATAACTTCTCATTCTTTACACTACTCAGAATTTTCCATGCTTGAGTTTATTTCTGGGTCAGGGGTCTCATGAGCTGTTTTGGATATCTCAGCCCTCTTTCTAGAGAACTACAATACTATAAAAGGGAAGCTTATGAGATTAAATACTAGGAAGGTTGTATTTTTTCCTTGGAAGAGGAGGGAACATTCTTAAAAAGTGACTTAATTGATTCAAGGAGAAGAAGGAAAGGAAAGGTTGAAAAGCCTCATCCCATCCCCTGCCCCTCTTCTAACGAATTGGGTGTAATAATTACTAATAAACCCCCAAAACATGCTACTGGATCTGGGACACAGGGTAGGATGAAGAAACTATAAACCAAACATATCTTGAACAGACTTCAGTACTTTTGTAAAACCCCTATAAATTATTATCACTGAGCCCAGCACAAAAGTTATTCTAACCCGTGCCCTCTACTGTAAAAGCTGTGTCCTAGGGACAAAAATACTGGAGCTATTTTGAATAAGAAAATAATCTTAGGGACTAGAAAGGTATTAAAACCTAAAAAAGAAGCCTGTGGGACTAGAAAGACATGAAGGCTTCTGTCCTGAGAGACACTATAAATCCAGGCAATGCAGCTGGGACGTGCTTTATCCTAATACAGAGCCTCCAACTAAAATGCAGTCAGTACAGGGGTTTTTTTCTACTTAATTCTGGGGGCCAAAATTTCTGTTTGTCCTGTTTTAGGCAATCTGGGAGAAAACTTTTAAAGGCTTGGAGAAACCAAATTTAAGTGGCTTTTCTTCTAATTGGTTTGGGAAAAAGTTTTTTGGAGAAAAGGGAAAAAATTTGTTTATTTATTAGGTAAATTCTGAGAAGAGTTTAAAAAAATGGACAATTTAAACCATAAAACCTCTTGTTGCTTTGAACATGGTGACAAATCCAGAAAGAATGCACGGGCTCGTGGTCTGAGTCTCCTTTTTCAGCCCTCAGGCCCTCCAGGGCTGGAAAGGCCACAGGCCAGGCCAACCAGGTGAGGAGAGGTGGGTCTCATGTGATAATGACAAAGTGCAATTTAAAAATCCCCATTCTTATTATCTCTGCCCTTCTTTTTCTGTTTTAACCACAAATGCATCTGCTGGAATGTGGAAATTTGATTTTTTTTCCAGGCCTTGGCCTAGGGATGAGGGAGATCCTGTTCTGATGGCTTTGCACACCTTGGTTTGTTTTATTCTAAAATGACGTTTTTCTTGAACACCGCAACAATGCTCTCATTCACCTGCTTTCATGAAACCCCTTTGTGTTTATAATGCAATGCTCTGGGAAAAGCTGCCCCAGCCCCGGCCCTGTTCCCTCTCCTTTGTAGAAGATTTGGCAGCAAAACTTACTCCTGTCTCTGCACAAAAATACCTCCAAACTCCACGGTGCACTGGGTGCCCTGGTAAAAGGGGGATGCCCTCCTCATTCACTGCCAGAAAGCTCCATTTGCCACACTTGGGGAACAAGTGAGCCCATGCAGTGCAAAGAAGAGGTCAGGCATGCCCCCAAGTCACCTGATGAGAGGTCAAGTACTTGTCCATCGCCATGTATACCTGTGCACTAGTGTTAACTGAGGATTTATATTTTATTGGTTCTGATGTGTTAGGTTAATGAAAACTACACAGTCTAAAAACCACATTTTTTTCTTAAATTCTCCCTGCCTGTGCAAACAGCAGCCCCAAGCCTGGTTATTTTTTTTTTTTTTTTTTGGATATATGTTTGGGAGGTTTTTAAAGGGGATTGGATATGTTGTTATCATTATTATAGTTGGCAGTTTGCTTATGGGCTGTTGGAGTTTCTTTTTTTAAACTGGAATTTTTCTTTGAGTCTTAAAGGTCTTTTAATTTAAAAAAATAAAATTGTCCAAAAATAGTAGTATTTCATTTTAATCTTATTTCTTTATGTTTTCTCTATTGTTACATATAGAAGAATTATAGTTTTTAAGCCATCATGGGGGCACATACTTTCTCTCCCTGTCTGGGGATGTTTGTGTTTGGTACTAGAACTTCTGATCTGTATTGTTGAGATTTGGAGAAAGGTTTCTTTCATTTCCTTTCTGAGATTTTGGTGGTTTTCTTTTCTTTTGTCTTCTAACTTTTGTAGATGTGTTTCTACAGTTGTGTTTTTTCCATACATGCTGGGTTACATATAGTACAATATGTATTGCCTGTATATGTTTGGAGCTTCTTTGCCATATTAAGTGGCTCAGTTTCTTTTTTGTTATCTTGTCTTTATTATTGCCAGAGGGAGAAGTGCATTCTTATGGCCCAAGTCGTACAAGTTTTTGTCACATCAGGGATGTATATGGTACTAAGTTTGGATTTATAGTGTTTATATCATCTGAGAAGACAATTTTTGTTACAGTAATTTTTCTTAAGAATTTAATCTTTTGTTCTGTGGTCTTCCATTGTGTTTGTTGCATATAGAGATCGTCTGTATTTAGGTATCTTTGTGCCAAACTTCCAGCAGGACCCGTGCCCAGAGACTGTGAGGGTCAGCCCAAATCATAATTTTTTGGTTGGTAACTGGATTATGTGGCAGCAATCTTAAATGCTTTGCTTTAGTATAATTTAAAAATTGCAGATTTATTTTAAATTATCTTAAGGATGGACTAATTGATTAACTATAGATTTATCAGGTCTTTGAAATGTAATCTTAGGTTACAAAAAGTTTTTAGGAAAAGGACTTAAGATATGACTCTTGATTTTGTTAGTTTTGGTTTTGAGGATCTTTCTCACAGATCATCATCATCGTTTATTACTGAATTGGTTTAAAAATGTAAATTTTGTTTGTTATGGTAGGAGTAACAGCCCATGGGTGAGGTTTACTGTTCAGCTGCATCTCTTAAAGAATCTTGTCTGGTTTAAATAAATAGGCTTTTTAGGAACATACTCCATACTTTATTAAATTTGAGTAGCTGGGGTATTGGCTGCAGCCTGAGTATAGAGATGTAAATGTGCTTACATATTTTCTTGCCCCCCCTGACAATTTAATGCAAACAAAATCTAGTAGTCTGTGAATAAGCAAATATCAATGGACCAATATTAAAATGCAATGATTTTTTTTTTTAGTGTCATTACAGTACTTCTTTTTAGGTAAATTTAACTTCAGTTGGGTTTTGTATTTGGCTACATAAAGGAAAAAACATAGGTTATACCCTCAGAAATTTTTTTCAGGGTTTGTTTATAACTTCTCATTCTTTACAAGTCTCAAATTTTCCATGCTTGGGTTTATTTCTGGGTCAGGGGTCTCATGAGCTGTTTTGGATATCTCAGCCCTCCTTCTAGAGAAGTTGTAGACTATATAAGGGGACAGCTTATGAGATTAAATACTAGGAAGGTTGTATCTTTGGCATTCAGGGAAATCAGGAACATTCTTAAAAAGTGACTTAATTGATTCAAGGGAGAAAAAGAAGGAAAGGAAAGGTTGAAAAGCCTCATCCCATCCCCTGCCCCCTTCTAACGAGATTGGGTGTTTATGTCTTACTAATAAACCCCAAAACATGCTACTGGATCTAGGACACAGGGTAGGATGAAGAAACTATAAACCAAACATATCTTGAACAGACTTCAGTACTTTTGTAAACTCCTATAAATTATTATCACTGAGCCCAGCATCAGTTATTCTAACCCATGTTTCCCTCTACTGTAAAAGCTTGTTTAGGGACAAAAATACTGGAGCTATTTTGGAATAAGAAAATAATCTTAGGGACTTTCTGGTATTAAAACCTAAAAAAGTTCAGCCTAGGGACTAGAAAGACATGAAAAAAGGATCTGTCCCTGAGAGACACTAGTGGAATTTCATGCAATATGGCTTACTGATTGTTTTATCCTAATACAGAGTGAGCACAACTAAAATGGGGAGTCAGTACAGGGTTTTTCTCCTTAATGAACCCCACCTTGTATTCAAAAAAATTCTGTTTGTCCTGGTTTCAGGGTTCATCTGGGAAAAAACTTTTTAAGGTTTTTCTGTGAGAAAGCAAATTTAAGTGGGCATTCTTCTAATTGGTTTTGGGAAAAGATTTCTTTGGAAAAAGGGGAAAAATTGTTTTATTTATTAGGTAAATAATTTATGTTTTAGGTTCAAAAAAATGGACAATATTAAACCATAAAACCTCTTGTTGCTTTGAAAGATCTGACAAATTTCAGAAAGTCCCTTTTGTTTTTGTAGCTGTCTTTGCACTCAGTCTTTTATCAGTCCCTCCAGTGAATGGAAATGCCACAGGCCAGGCTGGGCTCAGTGGGTTCACAGTGGTGGTTCCCATGTGTCTCTTCTGCACAGTGCAATTTAAAAATCTTTATTCTTTTTATCTCTGCCCTTCTTTTTCTGTTTTAGCTTGCAAATGCATGCACATGTATCAGAAATGTCTTTTTTTTTTCTAATGCATCACTTCCTGCCTAGTCATTTCTTTTTATCCTGTTCTGATGGCTTTGCTATTGACATATGTTTTATTCTAAGTGCACTCCTGTTTTTTTTGAACATGGAAGTTTTATAGTGCAATGCTCTCATTCACCTGCTTTCATGAAACCCTTCATTAACATTAGCACAAGTAACTGTGTGGTTCCCTTCTGCTTTGTAGAAGATTTGGGAAACTCAAGTCCTGCTCAGCTACAAAAAAAATAAAAAAAACTTTATGGTAAACTCCCTTTAAGTTAATGGTAAAGCAACTGCAGCAGCTTATTCACTGCACAGAAATTAGGAGAAATTTGCATTCACATTGCAAATATTGAGGAATGCAGTGCAAGGATGACGGGCATCCCTCAGTTATCCCGACAGATTGATGTCACTGGCAAAATTCCCTCTTTTCCAAAGGGTTTTCACTTGCTTTGGCTGTTCTTTGTATGGCTTCAAGTCATATTTCCCTTGATTTAAAGAAGTATCTTGGCCGTTCTTGAAGAAGTAATATAGGAATTACTCAGTTCTGCAGTCCTTGTTCTATGCCCTGTTTTAAAAGGCTTTTATGTTATTTTCCCTCTCTCTGTGTTTTCATACTTGTTCAACAAGGTTTTCTTTCTAAGAATATCAATCACAATATCCCAAAGGAGTAAAAAAGTATTTGGTCTCTTTGCATGGAAAAAGAGTAATAAATAAAATCTGTATAAATACCGGATGTAAAATGCAAATAAAAATAAACTTGCAAATTCTCCCAAAAACCTTAAGAAAAAAACCCATGTATTCTATAAAAACCAGATCATTCATCTACAGAATACAAAAAGGGGCATGTTCTAGAAGACAAAATTTGTACCACTGTGCTGCACAGAATTATATGTTTTCAAGCTTTTTGCCCTTCAGGGGCAGTGCCATTCTCTGAACTGTAATGCTCTGAGCATGTTCTGCTCACCATGGCAGCTTTCTGCTCTCCCCTGGTGCAGATCATCCTCCCAGCAAAGGGGGAGTGCAGCCACCACAACTCACAGCACCTTCCCACACAGCAAGAACCTGAGGGAGAGAGATGGCTTTCACCAGCTGCTGCGGGTTCTAATAGTGCCACCTCTCAGCTGCTGAAAGCCTGAATTTCTCTGCCCTCTTCTTCCCCAAATGTTACATTCTGCACCCCAAACCTGCAAACCGCTTCTCTCATCCAGGAGGAATGCCTACCCGACCTGTACTTCAATGCTACCACTTGGCTCAGCCTCCTTTCTTTAGACCTGCAGCTTTTTTTCCAGTGCCTCCTCTTTAGAAAGGCATATTCCAGAACTTAGCAAACAGCAGGGGTGATGGATGGATTGAGAGCAGCCCTGTGGAGGAGTGGGAGAGATCCTTGAGAAGGAAATATTGAATATGAGCTGGCACTCTGTGCTTGCAGCCCTGAAACCCCTCTGTACCTGTGTCTACAGAGGGATGTCCAACAGGTCAAGGAAGGGAATTCTGCCCCTCTGCTCGAGTGAAAGCCAGGAGCAGAATGCCCATGGATGTTGTGGATGTCCCATCATTGGTAGTGTTCAGGGTCAGGTTGGATGAGGGACTGAGGAACCTGGTCTAGTGGAAAGTGTCCTTGACCATGGCAGAGGGCTTGGACTAGATGATCTCTAAAGATCCCTTCCATCCCCACCCTTTCTGTCATTTCATCATTTCAGGGCACATGGGACAGGAGAGAAAAAGAAATGAAATATGACCATGGCAGCAAGTTAATGGGGGGATGTTCCTTGGTGGGATGTTCTGGGGCACAGATGTGCAAGGAACTCAAGATGAAATCTCGGGCAAGAGTCCTCTTAAAGCATGACATGTCCAACTCCTGGAGTATCTGTGGCCTTGGTTTCCCCAGAAAAGAGGGAATATCTTGGTACTCTGAAATTCCAGCCGCTGCCTGAATATTTAGACTGGTAAAAGTCCAATTCCAAATGAAAAGGAATATAGCTGCATACTTTAACAGTCACTTACTCCTAATAACAACACAAAGAAGTCCTGATGAACAAACTTCCATCTTTTTCAATGTGGATTGTGAAGCACCAGAATATGGCAATGGACATCCTCCGTTTGCACAGGTCTGAAGAGAGATCTCTGCAGCCTGAGGCAGAGCCATGTGGTGGTTACACACAGAATCCTTGCCACACACCAGCCAAGCCTCAAACCAGGAGAAATTAGTTCCAAATTGTGATAAATAGGTATGATTCGTGCTGATAAAATTGAAAAAGTAATTAATATTGGTACCATAATAATATTTGGGAATAGGTAAAATGGTTAAAAGTTGTAATGTTAAAAGAAGAGAGGGAGAGGAGGGACTCCACCCCCCCCACTCCAGCAGATGTTCACAAGGACAGGGCCTACCATATAAGAATTACTATTTGAGAATAATAGAAATAGTTAAAAGTTGTAATGCCAAAAGAAGAGAGAGAGAGGAGGAGCTCTACCCTCCCCGGCAGATGTTCACAAGGACAGAAAGAAGAAACTGGAGATACAGATGCTAAAAATGAACAAAAACCTGGTTGGGTCCCAGAAAAATGCTAATTATAAGAAATTTATTGCTTCGATATGTAGATACAGCGATATGTGCTTTTGGCTTACGATGTATTAGCTTAGTGCGCATGTGTAGCCCAAAGGTGAATTAAAGGACATCGAGGAAGAGGAGAGGCCTTCATCAGTGACGACCCCCAAAGACTTGTGCGACCACCGAACTAAGTGATGGCGCATGCGCAGTAAAGGTGTTCATGAGGGCGGAGATAGATAGATGACGAACCGGAACTGAAGAATATGGTATTAACACATGGCATATAAGGGGGGAATCTTCACTTGGCAACTTTGTACGGAGGGTGGCACGGGTCCAAAAGCCCTGCACTCCGTACCCCGCGGTTATCCTTTGCTTATGCGCTATTGTTAGAACCAAATTATCCCTTCTTTATATATTTTCTAAATTATTTAATTAAAATTGTTATTATCTCAAATATTGTTTAAGGTGTTTTTATGAGGGGATAATTGGGCAAACATAACAATTTTGCTGCCGAAACCCGGGACCCTCTTAACTCCAGGGAGGTGGATAGCTTCTGGGAAGGAGCTCCCCACCAGACTTTTAAGTGGTCCCAAGGCTAGACCACACCTTGGGAAAAGAGAGTCTTTATTACAATAACGCATAAGCAAATTAGTTATTGAAAGTGCGCAGAAGAAGCTCCCATCAGTGCCGGCTTACAGGAAGGAGAGAGTACCCATGTAAAACTGCTTTGTGCACAAAGACCCTCGTGAGAAAAGGAGGCTGTGAGTACCACGGGGTTTTGGGTCTGGGGGGTGGCTGTATGCATGTGTGAGTGTGTGTGGAGTGTCTGAGACGGGGGCTGGGCAGTCCTGGACCCCCGACGCGAGAGGGACCTCCCAGTACCGCGTTTTCGCGTCCTCCGAGAGGAGGCCGGCCGGGAAAGGAGGGAAGTGAAAGAAAAGTGAACGAGTGGGGACCCCGGGAGGTTTAACCCACGGGGGAGGAGAGGGTCCCTGGTCCAAGCACCTGCAGAAAGGTCCTCGGGCAGGAGAGAGTAGGGAGACTGAAGAGAGTGATTGAATAGGTTCAATTTCCTTAGAGGAGTTGGTAGCAGGCATTTTAGTATGTGATTAGATAGTGAGAGGACGGAGCTGATATATTAAGAAAGAGACAGAGGTAGGAGTGGAAATAGATTGCAGAGAGAAAAATAGGAGCAGGACAAGAAGATTAAAAAAATAGGGTGAGAGAGTAGTAAGTGAGAAAGTTGAACCACGAGGTGAGTGTGGGGAACTAAGATTTTTCCTGGTACCGGAGATCTCTTAGTTTGTTGCTGCCAGAAATGGGTCAGGGAAAAAGTAAGTCCCTTGACCCAGGGGCTGCGGTTTGTGTGAAGAATCCGCAGAAATTTAGAGTATCTGGGAACCGTGAGGGGGGTTCTCAGGAAGAGAGCATTCCTCAGGACAGCCCGCTGGGGATGATAATACGGTTTTGAGATGAATGAGAATCCCAAAAAGGAAAAAGTAAACAGAAAATGATTAAGTATTGCATGTTTGAATAGACAAAGAAAATGATCCGGAAAGATAATTTATATTGACCCAAGTTCGGATCATTTGAGGATTAGATTTGCCAGGCTCTAAATATATATGTGAATTTAAAAGACCCTGTTAATCAGGAGGAGAGTGAGTATGCTGCCTTATGGAGTGCTGAGGGGAGAAGTCGGTTTGTTGTTCAGAGGCAGGAAGGTGGGGGTTACCCATTGTATTCTTTATTAACCAAAGGGCAAGTGGTTAAAAGGAACAGGCAGGAACCGTGGGACCCGTTAAATCATCTACTCCCCCCTTATGGACAACCCAACCAGCTAGCTCAGTCACAGGTCCCTGAAGATCCCCCTGTAAATCTAAACGCACCCCCCTATTCAAGAAGAACCAGTAGCACACAGAACCAGAGGCAGAGGGAGACAAGGAGAAGGAATCAATGAAAATGAAGGTGAAGAAGAGGAGAATAGATTATATCCACTTAGAGAAGTTCCCATGGCAAATCTGGGAGAGGGGCCACCTATTAGTTATATGAGT
Source organism: Emberiza elegans (assembly GCA_024865655.1). Classification (NCBI taxonomy): domain Eukaryota; kingdom Metazoa; phylum Chordata; class Aves; order Passeriformes; family Fringillidae; genus Emberiza; species Emberiza elegans. The sequence continues at coordinate 109,376 of JALJVW010000016.1, forward strand.
GTTCCCTTAAATACTGGAGATGTTAGGGAGTTCAAGAAAAAGATGGGCAAACTGATAGAAGACCCCGTAGGAGTGGCAGAAAAGTTAGATCAGTTTTTAGGACCAAACACATATACCTGGGTGGAAATGCAGTCTATCCTAGGGATTTTGTTTACAAGAGAGGAGAGAGAGATGATCAGACAGGCAAGAATGCAGATTTAAGACAGAGAACGTGAGGGACAAGGGCGAGGTGATCAGAAATGGCGTGTGCAAGATCCAAACTGGAATAATCAAAATGCAGAGCATAGGCAGAATATGAATGATCTCCGGTAGATAATTATTCAAGGAATCCGGGGGGCAATGCCTAAGGGACATAACATACGAAAAACTTTGAATGAACATCAGAAAAAGGATGAGTCCCCAGCTAAATAGTTAGAAAGATTAAAGAAAGACTTGCAATTATATTCAAGTATAGATACTGATACTGCAGCAGGGCAGGTTCTGTTAAAAACTCAGTTTGTGGCCAAATCTTGAACTGACATCAGGAAAAAGCTAGAAAAATTAGAAGATTGGCAGGACAGAGGACTTCAAGAGTTACAGAGAGAAGCACAAAGGGTGTATGTCTGAAGAAATGAGAAAAAGCTGAAAGCAGATGCCAGAATTTTAGTGGCAGCAGTTCAAAAAGTGCAGGCAGCTTTGAATACAGAAAAATTTGCAGGGAAAAACAAACAGCCGACATCAAGATTTATTTTTAAGAACACAAGACCTATGCAGTTTTCCCGCCACAAAAAAGGGCACTTACAAAATTCTTGTCCTAATTTAAAGGGTGCAGGACCTACCTGTTTTTATTATCATAAAAAGGAGCACCTGCAGAAAAATTGCAGAAAGAAGCAACAAGATGAGAAAACTTCTCAGGAGAATCAGACAAGTCAGGAGTTCTGTTCAATGAAAGAGACCAAAATGTCACCAGAAAAAGCTTTGATAAAGCTAAAAATAGCTCCTAATAGTGAAGAAGTTACATTTTTAGTAAATACCGGAGTTTCTTAGTCCATAGTAACAAAATTACCCCAGATATGTGAAATAAGTTGTGAGAGAGTTCCAGTAGTCGGAATTACAGGAGAGGCTTTTCCCGTTCCTGTAATAAAAGAGGTGCAAATTGAAGCAGATGACAAATTTGGAGTAAATGATTTATTGTTGATACCAGAGGCCAAGAATAATTTGTTAGGCAAGATCTAATAATAGCCTTAAATTTATAAATAAAACCCTGTGAAGGAAAACTTAAAATTTATTTTTTTAACTGTAAAAGATAATCTGAAAATCAATGATACAGGTTGGCATTCGGGTGAAGTGGGAAAAAGCTTAGGGTAAAGGAGTCTAGTCCCCTTAGTCCCTCCTAGTCAGCACAAGCCTGTGAACTTTGTGCATTATTCCGTGCATTACTAATAATAAAATAGACAAGAAGGGACTCTTAATACAGACTCCAAACTTTAAAAAAAAAATTTGGAAAAAAGAGGACTTATAAACACTCACGGAAAAGGGTTAGTACACAAAGAATTGATAATTCAGATACATGGAGAATTGATAATTCAGATATTTGAAGCTTTAAAAAGCTCAAAGAAAATAGATTAGTTCATGTAAAGAGACACCAGAGAAGAAGAGGGATATTAAAGTCAGAAAGAAATAATTTGACCAATGAAGAAGCAAAAAGAGCAACTTTAAGAAAAAGAGATAGTGAAATCATGATCTTACAAAAAAAAAAAAAAAGAAAAATAATAGAAATTCAGCAAGAGACACTTAACCCTTCCACTAGCAGAACTAGCAGCTATAAAGAAATTAGGAGCAACATTTAAGGAGGCAAAATAAGTTCTACCTAATAACAAGATTATGATGCCAAAATTAATGGAATGTCAAATCTTAGATAACTTGCATAGACAAACATATTAGAAAACAAGAGCCATTTATGATCACTTTTAAAATTTTTATAGGTATATAGAGATATCTGAAATTGGGAAACAAATTACCCAAAGGGTGTCTCATCTGTTAAAAAGTAACTAAGAAAGCGATAAAGAACCCTCCCTCTGGAAGACGCAAAAACAGCCTACAAGCCATTAGAAAAGATCCAAGTTGATTTTATAGAACTGCTTAAAGTGAGTTGGTGAAAATATTTGTTTATTATAGTAGATCAATTAATTCAGTGAGTTGAAGCATTTCCAGCAGCTCGGGCTACAGCTCAAATAGTGACTAAAATATTGTTAGGATATGTAATTCCAAAAATATGAAAATATGGTGAAATTTAAGTTAATCTTTATTAACCCTGATTTATTAAGAAGAGATTAGGCATCCTGGAGTAGCTGCTGACCGCAATTCCCTTGAGCTCAGAGGCAGAAGAATGCCAGTAGAAAAGAATAAAAGAGACTTTCTTAATCGGTGAGAATGTCCTGAAAAGATCGAAGATCTCCTCTGGAGTCACCCACCAGCAACATTATCAGAATTGATTACAAAACTGCAATTCCAGCAACTGAGAGTGATAACACCTGTTGTTGAAAGAGTACAAGTAAAACGTTAAGAGCGCGGTAAACATAGTTTAAAATGTCATCCATGGATATGTATTGTTTGCATATTTTGTTTTAATTCATGTTAGAGAGTAACTAAGAGGGAAGAGGAGAAACAATTGATTTGCTTGTTTTGCTATGGTTATATATTTAGCCAGCTAATTGTAAAATGCATTGCTAGTGATTTTTTTTTTAATACCTTTAAGACTGAGAAATGGGACCCTTCCAGCAGCAATTAAATTAGTAGAAAACTTAGATCAGTTAGTTCTTGCTATATTAGTTATAGCACAAATAAGAGAACGAACAATTCATAATATTATAAACCAGTGTTTCATAATTGATAATTGTTGAAAAAAAAAAAAAATCTTATTGTGGTTGGCATATCCCTGAAATTCTAAAAAATATAAATTTATAGTATTCCAGCCTAACCTTTGACCTGCTGTTTTAATTTTAATTATTTCTTTTTAACCAACCAGAACTGGGAACTGACATTTAAAAAGAGACAAGCAAACTCTGTGAAGCTGTGAGTGCCAAAGAAATTAAAAGCACCAGTGACTAGATCCCGGAATATTACCTTTGCTACCGAGAAGACTGGCATCTCGGTCCTTAGTTGCAACCCAAGGGGCCTTGAGAAAGGTAGAAAGGTAGATTTCCTAAGGATTATTTTCACTGTGATCCTTATAGTACCCTAGGCGATTAGTCAAAGCCAGAAAGCCACACTGGACAGAGTTTCGACAATGAAAAAGCAAACAAAACAAAAATCAAGTCCCAGCAATTTCAACATTTGTAACTATTGCAATTACCTTATATGAATTAGTCAAAATCATTAGCTGAATTTTATAAACAGCTTAAATAGCACTTCAAAGATTGAGATCTGCCAACCTCAGATAAGAATCTGCTTATCAGATTGATGCAAGAGATTACTGTAAAATTGGGAATATAAAAGATATCAGAGCACAGTTTTTAATACAGCACGAATCAATGATCAAAAAGAGAAATGGGGGATTTGTGATAAATAGGTATGATTCGTGCTGATAAAATTGAAAAAGTAATTAATATTGGTACCGTAATTAATATTTGGGAATAGGTAAAATGGTTAAAAGTTGTAATGTTAAAAGAAGAGAGGGAGAGGAGGGACTCCACCCCCCCCACTCCAGCAGATGTTCACAAGGACAGGGCCTACCATATAAGAATTACTATTTGAGAATAATAGAAATAGTTAAAAGTTGTAATGCCAAAAGAAGAGAGAGAGAGGAGGAGCTCTACCCCCCCCGGCAGATGTTCACAAGGACAGAAAGAAGAAACTGGAGATACAGATGCTAAAAATGAACAAAAACCTGGTTGGGTCCCAGAAAAATGCTAATTATAAGAAATTTATTGCTTCGATATGTAGATACAGCGATATGTGCTTTTGGCTTACGATGTATTAGCTTAGTGCGCATGTGTAGCCCAAAGGTGAATTAAAGGACATCGAGGAAGAGGAGAGGCCTTCATCAGTGACGACCCCCAAAGACTTGTGCGACCACCGAACTAAGTGATGGCGCATGCGCAGTAAAGGTGTTCATGAGGGCGGAGATAGATAGATGACGAACCGGAACTGAAGAATATGGTATTAACACATGGCATATAAGGAGAGAATCTTCACTTGGCAACTTTGTACGGAGGGTGGCACGGGTCCAAAAGCCCTGCACTCCTTACCCCGCGGTTATCCTTTGCTTATGCGCTATTGTTAGAACCAAATTATCCCTTCTTTATATATTTTCTAAATTATTTAATTAAAATTGTTATTATCTCAAATATTGTTTAAGGTGTTTTTATGAGGGGATAATTGGGCAAACATAACACAAATGAAGAAAGAACTGCTTGGGCTGATGACTCTCAGGAATGACAACAGCCAAAGGCAAGAGGGGATGATGGCACAGCATGGCCCACGTGGTGATGGGTCCTGGGCTCTCCAGGGTTCCTCTGGTCCTTGTACTCCAGTCTGGAGGGACAGCAGCTCCAGCTCCTTCCTGAGGCTCCTTCCTCCTGCTGGGGACGATCACAAAGGCACTGGATTCCAGAAACACAGACACTTGGGAAGTGGAGAGGGATCTGGCACTGTGAGCAAGTGCCATTGGGAGTGGATGGGGTTGGAGCATAACATTCCTTCCTGCTTCTCCCTGAAGCAGGTATACAACCCACAGGGATGGGAGACTCTCACCTAGGACTGGCACCAGCACCCAGGTTCTCCAAATCCAAGCATTGCCCAGGGAAAGGCATTGCAGGATGAGGCATCATCCAGCCACACGCAGTTCATGCTGACTGGCCCCAGCTCCTCACAGAAAACCTTGGCGAGGTGTCAGGAGTGAGGATGATACACGGGGCCATGGACACATGATGCAGGTGGCCAAGGCAGAGCAACACGGACAAGCTGAAAAGAAGAAAAAATATTTTCATCTTTCTCTTGACAACATACACTGGTGGGGACATTACCTGCTGATGGAGGGTGACATCAGCGAGAGGCACATTGTGACATCTCATCCCTCACTGCTTAAATACAGACACAGGCAGAAATGGGGCCAGTCAGGCTCTGGCCTGACCTCCTAAGGAGCGTGAGTGCGAGGTGTGGAGGATCGATCCAGGTTTCTCTGGTGCTGAGTGGCACCTGTTCTTGGCAGGTCCCAGTGCCAGTCCCAGAGCAACCAGCAGGGTTTCCCCAGTCCTGCCTAGCTGAGGCAGCCAGGCACTGCGTGTGCTTGCAGCAAAGTGTGAGCTGTGCAGGAGAACATCTCCCCAAAGAAACATCTCTTCATGGGGCTCAGGGGGCAGGGGGTGTCTTTCTCCAGCAGCCTGGCCATTCCTTCCTCCCCTCTCCTGCAGGGTGTGACACCAGCAACAGAGAACAGCTCCTGATCCTCAGCACTCCCCATGTGCTGCAGAGGCCAAGTATGGCCACAGAGATGGGTGGCAACTGTGCCATCTGCCAGGACATCTGGCATGATGTGGCTTCTGCTCAACCTTGTGGCCATCACTTCTGCCGGGGCTGCATCCTGCAGTGGGCACAGATAAATCCTGTGTGCCCACTCTGCAGAAGAGCAATAGAGACTGTCAGGTTTTCTGGCAACGCAGGAGAATCTCTGGAGATTGTCATCACAGCCCCTGAGCCGCGGCCAGTGGCCACGAGCTCCGCAGGGAGAGCTCCCGGCAGCCAGGATGAGAACAGCCCCCGTGGCCCTGTGCTGGCCTTTCCCCCTTCTTCTCAGGGGACAGCAGCCAGAGCTGTCGGTGGTGTCCTGCCTGAGGTCTGGGCACAGCTTTTCCGTCGGCGACGGGAACTTCTGGGTCCTGTGCAGACTTGGCTACGCCAAAGGACGGAGACCATGTACGGGGAGCGGTGGTGGCTGGCAGAGAGCTGCATCCGGTACATGCTCTGTGTGTATGGGCCAGACCAGGAGCGCATGATCCAGAGTTTACAGGGCGTTCTGGAGGAACACACAGTGCCATTGGTCCAGGACACCATTGACATCATTGTGAGACACTGCAGCTCAGGGGCCCAGAGGCTGCTGCGCTTTCACACTGCCACAGATGAGGATGACAGCCCAGCAGCCAGCAGCACCTCCAGCTCCTCCAGCTCCAGCTCCTCCAGCTCTAGCTCCAGCTCCTCCAGTTCTCAGGTGGGGATTCCAGCCAGTAGCAGTTCTGCCATCTCCATGGAAGAGTAGGAAGAAGCCATCACAGGAGACACTGCCCAGCCCAGGGGTAACAGCCACCCTGCCCACAGGACAGGACTGGCCCCAGGAGGAGGCAGAGCAGGAGGTGGTGATGTTGGCAGGTCCCTCTGCCCAGAGCAGCAGGCCTGGATCCTCTGGTCCTTGGCATCCCCCAAAGAGAACGGCCCCTGACCCCCAGGACTCTGCCCCCACCTGCAAGAGATCCCCCCACCAGCAGAACTAAAGGGCCCTTGCAATTATTTAAGAAAAATGAAATAAATTGTTATTTCCCTCACACAGTCTCTGGGCACTGCTTCCTCAGCCTTCTGGTGCCTTTGCCCTCGGCCTTGTGCCCCACCATGGCTGGCAGCCATGTCCTGAGGGGTACAGCCCAGGGCCATATGGGCAGCACCTTTTCCCACAGGAAATCTGCTGCAGCCAAACACCTGCATGGCTGCAGGTGCCAAAGGCAGAGTGGGCAGCAGGGAGAGCTGGTCTCAACACAGAATGATCTAACGAATGCTCCACTCTGGACCTCTGTGCATGGCCTCTAGTCTCTCAATAGCACTTCCCATTTTGCTATTAGCAGCCGTGTTGGAACTGGGCATTCAACTGCAACATCCCAATCTTTGAAAAACCCAACCTTGTCCTCAGGCAGGCTTCCACCTGTTGCTCACTTGGTAAATTTCCATGAACTGTACCACGATAATGCAGAGAGGCCCCTGACTCTCTGCTTGGGGCCTGGTTGCACTGATTCAGACACTTTTTTATTTACTCCCACAGTTCTGTAGCTTGAATGATATGAAGGAGCTTTTGGTTGGTCAGCAGTGAGGTGTCAGACTGCACCTTGCTGGCACAGTGCCCTTCCCATTCTTCAGGTTTCAGGTGGGGAGGACAACTCAGCAAAGGCAGGAGGAGAAAAGTCAAGCTGCACCCCTGAGGCACCATTTGTGTATTTGCAGATTTCCTTTCTTCAGGGGCCCACATGCTGTCATTTGGAGTGTGTCCTTGTCACCTCAGGAGTGCTCCCAGAATGGAGGCCTGGCCTTGTCATTGTGCAGTTGAAAGAACTGCTGCTGAAACAAAAGGCTGAGAGAATTCCTTCCTGGGTTTGGAGGCCCCCTAGACAGGATCCATTCTGCTGAACAAGCAAAGCTGAACATCCCACAGCCCTAAACACAGGTGCTAAGTGTTCTTGTGCCCATCACCCTCGATCCAGCAGGGCTGCAGAGAGGACAAACTCTGACCTTAAACCAAAAGGGACAAAACCTTGTACAGGGCCTGAAAGGCCTGGATGTGACGGCATCTCTGAGGGAGAGAGAGGAGAGGCCCTGTGAACAGACACCAGGAGTGTTCCCTGGAAACCATGACAGGGTGTCAGGAGCAGGGATTAGAGACAGGGCCAAGGACATGGGATGCAGGTGGCTGAGGGTGAGTATAATGGAAATAGAGAAACTTAAACTAGGAAACATTATTTCCTTTTTTCTCCTAACATATGTGCCTACAGGGATGGAAGGCCTGTTGTGCCATCACAGGGTTGTTATGAATATGAACAAGGCCAAACTTTCTCTGGAGAAAGAGGTTCTTGTTTATTAAAATAGCTACAAGGAACGGAGTGCCCAGGATAAGTCCAGGCACCCACACAACAAGCCAAAAACACAAAACAGTGCCCTATCGCAAGTGCACTGAGTTCTTCCCCCAAAAACTAAGTACCCCAATAAAGCAAAACTTTGACCCAAGCGAACTCCCCCCATTTATAGCTCCCTTTGGGTCCGGGATTGGTGGATTTTGGATCCGCATGACAATTAGTCCATTTCCTAGCTTCTCATTGGTCTTTACCATCGTTCATTCTGGACCAATCGTTTCTGCAGGGCATCGAATGATTGGTCAGATCTTGCACCCAATCCTTCTTCGACCTTGCCTTGCCCTGTCAGACCACTGTTCCACCAATCCCTGGACCCTTCTCCTAGCATATTCTAATAAGCCCCCCCCTTTAACATAAGACAATTAATATAACGTAATTAATACAATGTAATGGAACTCTACCCTAATTTAACTTAATTTTACCTATAACAGGGTGGAGGAGTCTGAAGTGCAGATGGTGACACCACTGAGCACTGCATTGTGACCTCACATTTCCTCGCTTCTTATCTTGGGATCCAAGGACTTGAAATGCCTTTTGTGCTGTCACAGGGGGTGGAGGCTGGTGTCAGAGAGCAGTGGGCTGTGACATCACAGAGGGATGGATTGTGACATTGTGCCCCTCACTGCTTCCATTCAGACACTGGCAGGGCCACTCTGGCTCCAGCCTGAACTCTACTGAGCGAGCAGGCAGGGCCAAGAGGATCAAGCCAGGCCTCTCTGGTGCTGGGCAGGGCCTGTTCCTGGCAGATCTCGGTGCCGGTTCTGGAGCCCATCACTCCTGGAATGGCCACAGAGACAGACAGCGACTGCCCCATCTGCCAGGACTCTCGGAAGGATGTGACTTCTGCTCTGCCCTGTCACCACCGCTTCTGCCTGGGCTGCATCCTGTGGTGGGCACACAGAAACCTCTCGTGCCCACTCTGCAGGACACTGATAGAGACCGTCAGGCTTTCTGAGCACGCAGGTGAGCATCTGGACACGGCCAGCACCGCCCCCGAGCAGCTTCCAGTGGCCACCGGCCAGGCAGGGAGAGCTCCCGGCTGCCTGGATGAGAACAGCCCACACGGCCCTGTGGCGTCCTGTCCAGCTGCTCCACAGGGGACACTGTCCCCAGCTGAGCAGGGCCCCTCAGGGCTGGAGTTCCCGGGTAGCCTCCTGCCCGAGGTGTGGGCCGGACTTTTCCGTGGACAGCCGCTGCTGCTGGAGCCCGTGCGGCCCTGGCTGCGCCGGAGGCTGGAGGGGATATTCCGGCACCGGTGGTGGCTGGTTGAGGCCGCAGAGAGCTCCGTCCTGCACGACCTGTGCATCAAGGGGCTGAACGCCGAGGCATTGGTCCAAGGGCTGCAGCCTGTCCTTGAGCAGCACACGGCTCCACTGGTGCATGGCATCATCAGCATCATCGTGGGCCAGTGCAGCGAGGAGGCCCAGAGGCTGCTGCGGTCTGGTGCCATCAGGGATGAGAACAAAGGCCCTGTGGCCAGTGCCAGCTCCAGCTCCAGCAGCTCCAGCAGCTCCAGCAGCTCCAGCAGCTCCCAGACCAGCAGGTCCTGCAGGGGGCCTCCTGCCCATGGCCCCAAAGTCTATGATGTGGGGGAGGAAGCTGGCACATCGGAGGCTGCCGTCCCTGGAGGTCCCAGCCACCCCCACCTGTGCCTGTCCCCATGGAGTGGGACCGGCCCCAGGAGGAGCCATGGCAGGAGGTGGTGACAGTGGCACAGATCCCTCGGCCCAGGGCAGCAGCTTCAGCCCCTCCACCCCTGTCCTGGGCTGGAACCAATTGCCATGGGGACCCTTGCATCCTATTAAGGGAATGGTCCCCCGCCCCCAGGACTCCTCCCAGCCCTGCAAGAGCCCAGCCCACTGGCAACTCTAGCAGGGCTCTCACAAATCTTCATTGAAGGAAAAGGAAATAAATTGTTATTTCCCTCACACAGTCTCTGGGTGGTGCTTTCTCCCTGCAGGGCAGCAGAAGCCAAAGGCAGAGCGGGCAGCAGAGGCAGCTGAGCTTGATGCAGGACTGTGCTCTCAGCCTGCCTCCAGTGCTCCTCTCTGCCCAGCCACTGGCACATCTGCTCTGCCTTCCCTGTGATGCCTGATGCCAAGCAGGGCAGCTTGCAGAGGGTAAGTTTTCTGGCAGGCAAGCAAGGTCTAGTTCAAACTTGATTGTGTCAAAATTTTATTTCCATGTCCCAGTCAAATAATTTTTTTCTGCAATAATTCATTGCTATAGATAATATTATTGAAGGAGAAAGTAATGATTTTTTTTCTCCGGCTACTACAACATCTTGGAAAAACATGTTATAAAGCAATATCCCTAATTTCCTAATAATACAAGTTCTGGAGTTGCCCAATTTGAGGGAATTTACTGAGTTTATATGTCAAGTACATACACTACCCCAGGAGATAGGAAAAAAAAGACTTGTTGCAAAACGAAATTAATGCAATAGTACTGAATGGGAGCTATAAATCTAATGGGGGACTGGATGTTTAACAGTGGAGAAACCTATTTTGTTTTTCAGTTTAATTGAGAGCAAGTTTTAGAAGCCATATTGCGTTTTAATAAGAGATAAAAATATCATCTCAGGAAGAAGGAAAAATAGTTAAAAAATATTATCCTTCTATAATATTTTAAAATAAAGCATGAGAAGTAATTATTTTAATTTTTAAAAGAAAAATATTTTAAAATAATAGGCAAAGAGAAGCAACTATTTTAACTCTAACTGAAATTCCACCAGCAGCATGGAGAATGGACAACCTAATTGTCAAATATTGCCAGTTTTTTTTTGTTTGTTTGTTTGTTTGTTAAAAAACATGGAAACAGAGCTATTTCTCTGGCACTATTTTCTTTTCAAAATCAACTCTAGTGTGTTTCTTAAAGGGCTGGGAGGGTGTACTCAGTGCTTTTGATTTGTAAAGAGATTGACATTTCACCTGCTAGAAAGATTGAAGCACTATCTGTAGTGGGGTTTTTTTTAGGATGTCCCTTTCTAAGATGTTTTATGGAGTTTGGTGTTGGGGTCATTGTCCCAGTCCATTAGAACGGAGCATGAAGTTTGTTGCAAATTCTTGTGAGGCTTAATAAAGACACCAGAGAGGTGTCAGAACGCTCTTGTGCTTTACTTTACTGTACAGCCATCTTAGCTCCTGCAACCAGTCCACTCTTTTGAGTCAAAACGTTTTGCTCAACAAGTTCTTACATCTTATGATAGATACACTTCTCAAAATGCTGGCTAATAAGCCCAAAGGTCTTACCGTACACCTGATAGTTCCCATCTCCCCCAACAAACTTCTCCAAAGTGCTGGCTCACAAGCCACAACACATGGCCACATATGGCCCATTCCCACAGCAAACTTTGGTACCAAGAATGGAGTAGAACAGAACTGTCATGCTTTGCCCAGGAGGGTGAGGGAGGAGAGAAATAAAGGCAGAGAAGAGAGAGAAACAACAGAGAATATCACCAGCTCCTAGATTCCATATTGGTCCTGTTCTGTGGATGGTCTGAAGCTGGGTATACAATGAGAGTGAAAGAGAAGGCAAAAAGAATGAGGGGTCCCAACCTGCTCCCTTTCACAGCTAACCTGCTGCAGCCTCTTATGTAAAGTAGAATTTTTGTGCCATTTTGTCATGCATGCACAGACAGCCCTGATGCTGCAGAGGTGCAGTCCTTCCTCCTACCTGCTGTGGTATGTCTTGCAGGGAGGCCTTGGCTACACACAGCTAAGTCAGGTTTAGGCAGTCATGGCCTGTGTCATTCAGAGAACAATTAACCTTCACTAGTCACAAGCTACCCTTCTCCATCCCCTCTTCAAGTCATGGAGGTGCAGGTCCCAGAGGGCCTGAGACATAATATGGAGTGAAGGGCTAAAATATTATACCTTTCTTTCACTGGGGCAGCTTCAGCACAGCCTTGGAAAAGGTTATAATGACACAGGAGAGAGGCTTGTGATCATCAGCACACCACAACCTTCAGCAGCTTGAGGAGAAAAAATGTTTTCAGCTGTTTCCACTGCCAAAGGCAAGTAGCACTGGTCCTTCCTCTTCAACTATGGTTCCATGTTAGAAATACTCCACTGTAAAATTGAAAGAAGGGGAATCTTCCCAGTGGTAATTTTGATTTGTTTATTTTTGTCAAGTTGGACTATGTCACAAACCTGGTTTATGGTGACATACAAGTAATCTGCTTAGTTTGACCTGACATATCCATACTGTAGAGGTTGCAAAACTGGGCAAAGAAAATAATCTATTAAAAAATTAATTTAAAAGACTTTTTAAAAAAGTTGTATGTGAGGTTGGAGAAAGAAAGCTGTCTTTTGACTGTACTGGTATCATACAGGGCTCTTCGGACTCAATGAATGTAGGATCATCTGGTTTCCACTGAAGTATCTGTTAAGAATGCAGAATTCATATTCTTCAACTTTTGCTTCGAACTTGCTATTTCTGAAGCTACTAATGCCATTGAGAACAATTAATTAGGTATTTTTGGAAAGTGAAAGAGCCGCAGTTTTCTAGATGAATATCATCAATGTGAAATCCAGTTACAATCTACATAACCAACATCGTTAGTCCTGGAATAGTGCCCAGAGCATCACTGTTCAAGTTATGCCTCAAAACTCTTGAGAAGTTTAAATGGAAAAAGTAATTTTACAAAGGGTTGCTTTAAGGAATGAATAGAAATTATTGTATTGATGAGTTAAGGTTTGGTCTCATTCCCACTTTTAACATTTCAATTCATATTCAATAATTTACGTACATAACTTTGTTTTAGCAGCATGTGAAAACTGGTTTGTTATTTCTTCTTTTCACTGAGGATTGCTTATTTTTAGCAAGGGGGAAATATATTCTTCATCACAGATTTTTTCAAAGAGCTTTAATAGTGTCTGTGTGTCTTGCTTTTGAAGGTCTCCAGCTCCCCTCAAACACCTTTGGTTTCTGTTTTGCATGATATTCAGATGAGGCTTTCAAGAAAGATGTCTGTGAGTAGTCCACTAAAGGGACTGAACATTTGCAGCAAGGTCAGAATACTTGATATGTTTGGTTTCTTTTTTATATATATTTTTAAATAAAACAATTAAAAATTCCTGTGAATGATGTTGCAGCTGTTAACAATGAAAGGGGAAAATACAGCCTGGGAACTACAAGCATAGCTGTCCAATAGTTCTAAAACTTCCACAAAGGAAAAAAACTTTGAAAGGTTCCTCCCTTTTCAATATGGCTGTAATATACACAGAGAATTCAAGCAGTGGATGATTACCAGCTGAATGCTTACAATTTTTTATGGATATTTCCTCATCCTCATGATCTTTCTAGATTCTTTATGCCAAACTTTGGCTGCAGAGCATACCCTTATAAGCATTGCTGCTGCATAATTGCTTTCCCAAGCATTAAGTACTTTAAAAGATTGTGCAGTTTAGAAGTTGAATGTGCCCCAGTATGGATGGCAGCAGTTCTGAGGCAATGAAAATGTAACTGATGGTGATTGCCTTTGCTTTTATTTATGTAATGGCAAATCAGTTTATACAAAGATGCTACTCTTCTGGCAGGCTTCCAAGCTCAGATCCAAAGAAGGGAAAAAATTCATATTTTCTGTGCCCAAGCAATCATCCAAGGTACCTATTTCTGCCTCTGAAGTATCAGCTCCTACTGGCTGTTTGCAACTGTCTTTTCTGTGCATCAGCAGATCAATTCTTCAGCAAGAACCATCACTTAAAAGGCCAGATTATCTATTGACAATGTCAAATAACACTTCAAGTTCTAGTCAGAGCAGAAGCTGCTTGGAGACATTCCTTTGGACAGCTGGAACTTTCTGTCCAGAGAGCTCCTACATGTCCAAGTTGTGAAAGTGGAAAAAAATCACTCAGCCACCTAATTTGGAGCTGGGCCACTGCTTCCAAAAGATTCACTATCTCATTTGTGGAAATAACTAGAAATCAAGTTTCTGGACCACTCAAGGAACTAGTAATCTAAAGCTCATCAAGTGTGCACACAGGTGCCTCTCTGACAGTTGGTAATACCACAGTTATAGTGAAATTACTATTTACAACTCACAGCTCCAGTTCTATCTCTCTTGCCTAGAGGAGATTAAATAAACAGACTTTTGCTGTGAGGGACAGGTCATTAGTCTCAGATGCTCACAGTGACTCTGCTTGCTGCTCCACAGGTGAAACTGTCAGCAAAAAAACCAGCTCTGGCTCTGTAAAAATTGTTCAGGCACAACAGACTGGATTTTCATGAGGAAATCAACCTCCAGAGATATCTCAGCAGCATACTATATCATGAAAGGAAAGCAGAGACTGTGGCATGCACACTAAGAGCTATTTGCTTCCCTCATGGTTACAAATTAGCTGAACAAAATTAGGTTTACCCATTTTTCTGTCTACCTACATTCTGCTGGAGGTTTGTTTCTCATGCACAGTTCTGATATGTGGAAGGATGCCAGGTGCACTTAAAGGAAACCTAGAGGATGTGGCTGTTTTCTACTAGGTCAGATATTTCAAAAATTACTCTTTAGGTGGTAGATTCCTAGCAATCAAGGGAAGGCCTGGCTGAGAAACAAATTGGTTTCAGATGTTTTTCAGTTATGAAAACTTTAATTCCTTTCTTCTCATCTTCCTTAATTCTATTCAGAATTGGAAAAATCCCACCAAAACCCAACAAAGACAACAAACCACTCCTCCTTTTGCTAGGTTTGCTAAAGATAACTCCCTTCTCCTATCTTGTTTAGCTGATCAAAATAATTTTACTATAGCAGCAGTGCTGTTTCCTAAGAATCACGGAATCAAAATTGCTTGAGTTGGAAGGGACTTCAAAGCTCATCTTCTTCCAGGGTCACTTTCCACTGTCCCAGATTGCTTCAAGCCCAGTCCAGCCTTGAACACTTCTAGGGATGGGGCAGCCTCTCAGAGCAGCCTGTACCAGTGCCTCACCACCCTCACAGTAAAGAATTTCTTTCAAACATCCAATCTAAACTCTTGCAGTTAAAAAACTAAACTCTTTCAGTCCTCTTTCAATTTAAAACCATTGCACCTTGTCCTGCCACTATCTGTCTATATAAAAAGTCCCTCTCCCTCCTTTTTATGTCTGGATTTAAACCACACTCTGCTGTTGCTGTTGGACATGTGTTGGCAAATGTCTTTGAATATTCTAATGTGCTTTGTGTCTCTTGTGCTAAAGACAGCTCTGGTCTAAACACTCAAAACATTGTCTGTTCCAGTGGAAGCAAGGGTTTTTTTAAAGAATTCTTTCATGGATTACAGTTTCAGCCTTTTTCCAGGTTGCACTGAAGATTTAGGGACAGTTTCTGTTATTAAGGGATGATGTTTCTCTTGAAAGAAGTAGTGGGATTTTTTCCTAGAAAGTTACTGCATGTGTTTTGCATTGTGAAAATGTTACATGGAGAAGTAATTCGAAGAGCTGAGAACTAGGTAAGAACTGAAGCTCTGAACTGGCAAAAAATGAGGTGCTCAGCTAAACATTGTTCTGCTCTGGATTTGGGTGAATGACAGCTCAGTCTTATAGATGAATATTTTTGCATCAGATATTCACTGAAATGTTAATATACTTAAGAAATATAGTTAATTGTGTTACTATAAATAAAATATACTTCATAGATGTTGCCTCACATAGGTAAGGTTATCAGTCATATATTTTGATGATAACTCTAGAACCACTGGGATGATATTTTCCTAAATTTGTCTTTTTATCACATAATCTTTTCTTCTTCTCCTCCACAGAGCAGAAACACCTCTGTGAACTTCAGCCAGTTACAACTATGATATGGTTTTGATTCTCATCATCTAGTCATCCTCTGATTGTTTAAGTACTTTAAGCACCAGTGTTGTGGAAATAGCTTCTTAAATCTGCTACTCTACTAAATCCACTTTCTCAGCACCATATTTTTATTTGTTGTTCGCCATTTCCATTAGGCATGGTGCTTGGAGATGTGGTATTTGCACAGAAAGGAGCTGGGTGGCTCAGCCTGATTTCTGTTCACAGTAATTTGTTATCAGTTTCCTGGCTGATTCTTGTTGGGCTTTTTTTTTTAGGGGACATAGGCATGGCATGAGTGCTTGCTATAATTTGGTAACATCATCCATTGTAGTCCGAGCTGAGAAAAAATTCCAAAATTCCAGACCACATGATATTCTTTCCTTGCATGTTTTTTCCTGAAAACAAAAACCCTAAAAACTAAAAAAAAAAAACCACCAAGAAAAAAAAAAAAAACAAAAAAGAAACCACCAAAAGACAAAAAAAGAAACAAAAAACCAAGCCAAACCAAAAAAACAAAAAAGCAACCCAACCTCCCCCCAAATTCTCCCCCACCCAATAAACCTCCCAAAACTAAAAACAAAGCATGAAAGATCTTGCAAAGGTCCATGGGTATATTCTAAATTTTGTATATATTGGGCAAAATGAGTCGCTGCTGAATTAAAAACTGAGCAAAGGATATCTGTACTTTCATCAGCGTCCTTCACTTGAAATTAAACAAGAGCCTTTCACTCTTCTGTTCTCTTCTTAAAGGGACGACATCTCGTACCTTGGATTTTCACATGATGGGGTTCTTATTGGTTTGACACAGATGGGCTAACATACAGTGATAGGAGGTTTGCTGTGTGATATATATTTTTCTATTTTTAACAAAATAATCTGGTTTATAGACATTTTTACAAAGCTATAGCATCTCTGGTTTTGGGGCTTAAGCATTATTCCTTATATTAAAGCTTGATTTGACCCTTTGCATCTCTAAGGAGCTTTATTGATATTTCTTAGTGGATATGAGACAGATTACTAAGACATGGTACAAAAAAAGTATTATTTGTGAAAACTAATTCTAGATATAGAATAAGTCCTGTAGCTTCCATTTATATTCTTGCCTTAGAGACAGCATATACAACATAAACTATTCTTCATCAAAAAGAGAGTTCTTTCATGCTACTCAGATACTATATTTTATATGAGGTTTTACAGACAAACTATGTGGTTGCAATAGTACTCTTTCACTGTGTGGATAAGTTTCCAAGTGATGATGTCAGATGCTATGACTATTTCTCATAAATCTGAGTATTTATTATAGTCCCAGTTTCGAACTGAAACTGCATGAGTTATTGTCTGAGAATATTCTGAAACCTCCAAAGTGCCTCTATGCCTTTTTGTTCTGTTTTCTGTCAAAGAGAACTCAAACACTCATATTTTTCCCACTTGAAGAGCCTTTATTGCATAACATCCTGACAAGACACCCTTTTCTGTAACAGAATTTTCCCCTTCAGTTCCCTGAGTTCCTGCTTCAAAACCTGCATTTCAGAACCTCTTTATTTTGTAAACATGAAAATCTTCCTAACAGACTGTTTCATCCTGTCTGCTGTGAAAATTCCTCCTCTGTCATGCAAAAGGTCTGATGCTTTGCCTTGCACTGGGATGGGAAGGCTAGCAGGTATTTTTTCAGTGTATTGAGTTTCGAGCAGCAGTTCTGTTTACGTAGTTCTATTTTTTTCTGTCTCTCCCAAATGTGCTGCTCAAACCAAAATAATATATGTGTGTATATATGACAATAAATACCTTTGCATTTGTCATATTACCAGGCTGGCTGTATGGCAGCTGGGTTTGATCACAATTTGTACAGGCAAATATAATTTTGTTCAAACCAGTTATGTGTCTTGGGATGTGCAAGAGTTCCTCCATACTTGACCCCTACACACTGCCTAAATATATATATCAGAATGTGTTTTTGTTAGATCACTTCTTCTGCATCTACCTGCTTAGACCAGGCCTCTGCAGAAAGACTTTTAGTTGTTCTGTACTGACTTATAAACCAAATTCTTTTTCTGTCACTGATATTGGACCTCCACTTCCTTTTGAGAGCTGTTAAGGTTCATCCACATCTTATGATTTCTGCACTCTGCTGCCTGCACCCAAATCTCCCTGGACATCTGGCACTTTCAAAGTGGTTGCTGTAAACTCTTCACCACTAGATTGACCACTAACTTCCCCAAACAGCTTAATACAGATACCCAAGTTTCATTTTGCTGCCAGTGACAAATTACATTCCTTCCCCTTCCCCTTCCAGGTCATGATGGTTGTGCTGCATCTGACAAATCTTTTGTCAGATCTGTGTGACTCCAGCAGTGCAGTTAGTGTTCTTTTGAGTTCACTCACTCTTTAGGGACAGAAACTGTCCCTAAACTCCAGACAAGAAAAGGTGATTTCACATGATTGAAAGCTGATGGGGGTTTGCCACAGAACAAGCAAACAGACATTACTTCCTATTCTATCTGGATAATCAATTTTCATTCTAATTTTTCCTTTGGTCCTCCTCACTTTAGTAAATGACCTGAAACAACACTGCATTGTTACTTGGATTTTCCAAAGCTGTGCTCAGTGTATCTCTTTTGTTTTACCCATTTCAGAGACAGACCATGAGCTTCTTCACATCTTAACTCTGTATCTTGTGCCATTACCTCTGCAAAGGCTAAAATGTAATCATACAGAGGCACATATGTGCAAAGGTGGAGCCTTTCCCCTACATTTTACATAATGTCTTCCCATTTATTCATTGTTATTATCCTTCTAACACTCACTGAAAGGTGTCCTTCATCTATAGCAAAAACTAGGATCTGCAATGTCTTCTATGACTTTACCTTCCCTACAAGGATTTTAAAGCAAAATGTACTACCTAATTCTGTGATGACATGTGAGATAACAAAATCCAAATTTTACCTTAAAAAATCAGGAGTTTTAGAAACAGAATAAAACATATTTAACCATTTCCAAGAAAAGATTAGGAAATGGGTTTAAAAGTCAACATGGCAGTACCCAAAGAAACTTTTAGAAGTCCCATTAATGCAGAATAGAAGTTTGCCTGGGCACACAAGAAAGTGAACATTCTTTTGTTAACCTCTTTTTGTTAAGTCTAGTTAAATCTGTTTGTTAGCCTCTGACTCTCTCTAATCAAAGCTTCCTTATCTACAGTGAAACAGACAGACCTACTCAGGGACTTGCCCTGAAACATGATCACTTTTCAAATCAGAAAATTGACAATTTCTTCAATGCCAAATTCCTGTAGGTTGGTGAAGATAAGGGCGACATTCAGTCTGGTCAAGCTTCTATAAATCCTTAGGTTTTGTTATCACCATGCACTGTCCAGCAAGAGTGGCTCAAGCTTGGACCTCATGAGCTTTCCACTTCAGTTCTGCTCCATTTCTGCAGCTGGGCTGAGACATGTCCTATAGCTGTGGAGCTCTGCAACTGTGGTAGGATTATTTTCTTTTGAGTGTTTGGGAACAGTTCAAGAAATCAACTGAAAGCTGCAGCTTCATGATGATTTCAAGCTGTTATCCTTTGTTGCCTTTGCAGTTTCTAGTCAGAAATTCACTTAGTGTTTAAGGTTGTGTGTATATAGGTGTGTGTATGTGTATATATATATATATATATATATGTACAGCTTAAGGTGTGTCTGTATAGAAGTGTGTATATGTATATGTATATATAGATATTTTCCCTTCTGGAATTCAGATCTGCTGCATAGGAAATAAACTTTTAAACTAAAAAAAAAAAAAAAAAAAAAAAAAAAGAAATATACACTGCCAAGATTGTACTCTAAGACCTTTAATCTTTGGGCCAGGATAGAAATTAGCCATTATTCAGGATTCTGAAATGACTCTTTCTGGGCCTTTGATACTTCTTAGGTCAGTGTCATGAGTGCCTGCCCAGGTCCTTGTTGTGTTGTCTGTCATCTTCTTAACTTGCAGAATAAATATGGGATGGCACCCCAGGCAAGGGAAGTGAAAATTTATAAAAAGCCACATAGTTTTGTTGAAGATGTTGGGTGTTTATCTCTTAGGTTCTTCTTCATTTGTATGGCAAGAGCAAGAAGAACTTGAAAAAACGACAATGTTTTCCCAATAAATATGCAAAGCAGTGAAAAGATCTGTGCACTGCACTTTATTGTCAGCCTGTGTGGAGTGACTGATTATTTCCCAGAAGACAATTCCTCTGGCAGCTTCATTTTTGTCCTGAATGACTTCCAATGTCAATAAAAGAAATCAAAATTTTTTATGACAATGCATTTACATA
Source organism: Emberiza elegans (assembly GCA_024865655.1). Lineage (NCBI taxonomy): Eukaryota > Metazoa > Chordata > Aves > Passeriformes > Fringillidae > Emberiza > Emberiza elegans. Next base: position 129,310 of record JALJVW010000016.1, read on the forward strand.
CATATCAATATCTCCTAGAACTTTATTTAATAAATTAGAACCTAGTAATTCAATGTCAGTAGGCTTGCAGTTCCTGAAATTCTATAGAAATTCTATAGAATTTCTTCTATAGAAAGAATATATTCTCTAGATGTTCAGGTGAATTAATATGCCACTAATCACTATAATCACAATAATCACTAATTATAAACAAGTGATTCTGGGTTGGTTTTGGATTTCTTTTTACAGTAAGAAGACTTTTAAAGTATTTGTTTAATTCTGCTAATTTCCAAATTACTGAGTCCTTGTTGTATTTTGAAGTTAACATCTGAGTAATATCAAGTCTGTACTTCCAGTGGAAGTATATATTATATATATATTATAGAGTTAAAACATATAGCAGAATCTTGTTCTTACTTGGGAACATATTTCTGGATCAATCCAGTAACGCCTGGTCATAAGAATGAGCTTTATTAGGCTACGTCAGGCATGACATAGTTGCTATAAAGAAAGCTGATGTATCACAGGAGACTGAGAAATATGTGAGTAAATGGTTATGGAGGTGCAACAAAAAAATGCCAACCAAAAAAAATTAATCTCATGTAATCAAATATTCTGTGTTTTAGTAAGAGTACCAAACAATATATTTTTTTAATTAGCAGTATCAATGTTTTATTGGTACCAGTTTGAATACAGAGACAAAAAAAAAAAAAAAAAAAAAAAGCCTTGAGATGGATGAACTGAATTTTGGAAGAACTTAGAGTGAATGAAAATCTGAAGAGTACCAGAGTATTATTACAGTGGTGGGAGCCTTTGTTGAGTGCATGTGCATTGTGTTTGAACATTTCTGTGTGTCTGCCCAAAAGAATGTCTCTGTGAAGAAAAGCCCTTAATAAAATTGGTGTAGCTAATTACAAAATTATTTGTAGCCTTTTTGGTCACAAAGTTGTCCTTTAAATTGAGGGAGGAGAAAGAGACACTACTAAATTGTATTCCCTGCTCATTGCAGGTTGCACTAGGTCCCTCCTAACTCAAAATATGCTATGATTCTATGACATAAATTTTTTTTTTTTAATTCTGTGAAGTTTAATTTAGAGACTTACTCTCAATGAATTTTCTCACCATTTTCTGACGTGTGGTATAAGCAGGAACAGATGGACCTGTTGGGGAATACACTTTTTTTTTTTCTTCCACCAGAACAAAATTAGTTGGTTTGGTTTTTTTTTTTTGTTTGTTTGTTTGTTTGGTTGGTTTTTTTTTAAGATTGGTAGATTTCTGTTTATGGTTTATGCAGAGAAAGCTATATGCTGCTGTGGAAAATATACTTGAACATTGATACTGGCACGGGATACCGTGGTAGAGGAAGGAAATTTTAAAGTGGGAAGAAATGAAAATTGTTAAAACTGACTCAGCCTTGTACTCGCAGGGTGAAAACTGGTGTTTCACCTCTTGGTGTCACTGCAGCATTTGGTATTTGCAGTTACTAGCCCATGTTACTGTTGGATTTGAGTTTGCTTTGTTTTTTTTCCTTTGGTTTCTCGTCGTGTTTGCTTTGGGGGCTTTAAAAAAAAAAAAGTGTAGTCACTACAGGTGTTTTTTAACAAGTTAGAATGAAAGGTAGCGATTAAACTGGGAGCTGCTAATAGCTCTCAGATCTGCCAATGAATTTTGTCAAACATTAAACCAGCAGTGTGAAGCCTCAGGCACCAAACTGGTTTGGAATTAATATGATTCAGAGATGGATAGAAATTACCCAGTTCAGGGGTTAGAAATCTGTCAAATCTACTGTAGCAATTAGTGAACTTGGTAAAGTCTATACTAATCTTCCCCTTACATCTATACCTTTTCCAATTCTTAAAATGTGGATGTCTTCTGACACTTCTACTTCTGACACTTCTCTCTGTGATGTGGACAGCATTTCACAGACTCTAAATTTATTTCAGGCAGTGATTTTTTTTCTGTGCTGTGTCCAATGCATGACTTGCCCAATGCCTCTAGGCATTAGAGCTAAATTTTCTCTGAATTGAAGAAAGAAATAAAAGAAAAAAAAAATTCTACAAGAATTTAAAGGTGTCATCTGAACCAAGAGCATCCTGAAATAGAGGCTGAATAGATGAACATGTGCTGCACCAGTGACAGAGCAAATACATTCTTTAGTGTCCCTATGTAGCTGGCTGCAACAGATTTTTTAATTTGCTACTGCTCCTTTCCCTGCTATTTTTTCTCACCTACTTTGTCTCATTGGTCTCATCTCTTTGTTGAATGTACATATTTTTGTACTTTTTCCTCACTGGCTTCAAAAGTGAAAAGGAAGGATGAAGCATTTATATATATATATTTATATATTAATCTTCAAATACAAGATTAATATTGTCTGGATCAGATTTTCTGACAAAGTGTATTCTTTGTACTTAGCTGGAGAGGACATTGTCACCATGGACTTTAAAGCTTTGCAGTGTTCTGGCAGACTGTCCGTGCAGTGCTTGAAAGCACTGATGGAGGAGAATTTCTGCAATCAGACAGTGCAGGGGAGGCTGAGGAGTGAGGGACTTAAAGCCCTCTACAACAACCAGTGTTTGATGTAATGCAGTAATGAGCAAAACAAGGCAATGTACTGGTACTGGCAAAGGTGCTGCATCTGTGAAAATGGAAAATGAGATCACAAACAGAAATTATTCCTTCACATAATCTCTCAAAAGAAAGAGTCAAGCAGAAAAAGCACCCTTTACATGGTAAAATGCCAACTTGTTTCTCTTGAGTCAATCAAATCAATTTGATTCCTCTTCCTTTACAGCCCTAAAACAATGCAAGGTAATGTGGCTTCACAGTGTGTAAAGATAATGCCAGAAGGGAAAATTGGTCTGTTGTGTCTTTATTCCCATCTCTGCAATCCCCTTCCCACCAAAAGGCTGTGAGGAAAATTAAAATCAGTTAAAGATTCATTATCCCCTGTCTCTGTGTAGGCAAAATACGCAGACACACATATAGAAATAACAAGAACCATTCTGATCTTCAACTGCTTTAGTGAGAATGATCTTGAAACAGTCTGAATGATTTAATGTGTCATGAAACACATAAATATAAAAATAGGCACAGGTATTTTCCAATTCTGCTGCAAAGATAAATGAATGAATCTCATGAGAGCATTAGATTATGACTACTAAAAAGTGTTCAAAAGCCTTAAAACATCTTTAAAATTGGAGGAAATCTGTCACCAGGAAAAATGAAAATTGAGCAGCTATGAAATCTGCATAAACATGTTGGTTGGTAATGGTCTTAATTACTCTAATTTAGAAATTACCTTTTCACACTGTACTTTGAGCATAGGTTTTAAAAATATCAGGCTAAAATTCCTTTCTGAAATTGTTTAACACAGGAGATCATGATGAATGTTACAATTGCCCTGTTAGCTTCCCTGAACTCTTAGAAAATGTAATTTAAAAGCATAGGCGCAATTGTGCTCAGTATATTTATATTGATCTTACTGTGATGGTGTCATTGCTAAACCACTAAAGAGAAATAAATTACTGGGGTAAATATTCTTCTCCCCCCCCTTTTTTTTCAAGTCATATGGTTCCCAATGAAAAAATATAGTCAATAAGCACTATGAAATGTAATATTGCACTTCAACAAATATTATTATTAAAAGATAGCAATTTTTTTTTGGTGTATTAGGTGACTGGAGACAGTAATTGCTTTCCCAAATTTCCTACTGTTCATGATACACCTGCAAAAATACTTCTCAGGGTTGGCTTTTTTTTCCCTTTCCCCCATATAACATTTCTATCTGTAGCTGTACATTTGGTACAGTTCCAAACTATGCCAAAGATTTCACGTAGACTGAAGTGTTTCATTCTCTTAAATCCTCTAAGTGACAGTTTTTACCCCAAACTATCAATTCATTCATTTCTAGCACCCATGCACACACAGATTCTTCCCCTTCCCCTTCCCCTTGAAAGTGTTCTGCATTGTCTCATCCAGCAGAGACTTTCTTCTGGGAATAAATGTGGATAAGTGTGTGTGTGTGTATATATACCTAAAATATGAATATATTTAATAAGCGTATATTCATACACAAACAATATGTCTATGTAGCTAAACAAAGTAAGGGATGTGTTTTCTTCAGTCCTGAGAAAATTCAAAACCACTGATATGCCCAACAGCATAAAAGTAATTTTCATTTCCTAAATAAGCCATGCACCTGGAGTGATCCCATTAACAAAGCCAGCATGCCTCTTAAATTAAGTATTAATTTAACTTTAATTAAGTATTCATTTAAATCAACAAGGAACCACAGGACACATGAAACTTTGGAGGCTGTTTTGCTGAAAGGTGCAGATTAAAAGTTAGGAGCAGATGTAAACACACAATTAACTGGACTTAGCAGAAGCCTCTGAGCCTCTCCACTGAAAGAGGTTTTCGAAAGACCACATTCACTTGGGATGATTCCTTGCCTTTAGCTGGCTTTCTAACAAGTCAGCAATAGAGATAATATAGAATATTATAAAACACTGTAAGCATGGTAGGCTATAATTAGTGATTAAAGCATTGTGCTGGTAACTCAGTTAAAGATCCAGGCCAAAGCACACAGAGCTTTTACTGTGGGTGTTCTTGCATGAGTTGAGATGCTGAGGCTGAGTGTGGTTTTGGGACACAGCTGAGATATCACCTCACCCACACAGCCGAGGGGATCTCTGGGACAAAGGAGTGGGAGTGGATCACTTCATTTTTGGAGTTCAGGGAAGTAGAATCACTGTTTTCACATTGTAGCTATGTCAAAACCTCATTGGAAGGTCTGGGAAAGGGCATCAGGAAAGCCTTTGCCTGTAGCAAAGGACGGGCACTGTCAAGTGTGTGAGGCTTTGAGGATTAGGGAAAATATTGACACAATTGTAAGATGAGACGCTTGGCTGCCTCATGCTTGATCTCCCAGGATACTCAACAGAGGGCGCAGACCACAATTTAGGATGAGGAACATCTTCCAAGGCTGTACTGCAGCCAGCCAGACTTTGAGTTATGTAGGAAATGGAAATAAGCCCCAGCCCCTCATTTCTGTGGAAGTGCCCTTTAGCAGAACTGTAAGCACACAGAATATTTTGTCTCATGAAAACCTCTCTTCTCCTTTGTAGAATATGGTTTAAGATTCCAAAGGAGGGGAGTAACCCTTTTCAAAGTGAAGCAAAATATATTTAAATGATAGGGGATATGTCACTTAAGAGACTTGTGGAAGAAAAAAAAAAGAAGATTTCAAAATCAGGTTTAATAAATATGTATTTCTTGCTGTCAGTGTGTGTATATAACACCTCTGAAACAAGAAAAAATGAGACTGCACATCCAAGAGGAGAAAATGTGTTTTAAACACTAATGCTTGGGAAACCGACATAAGGAAAAAGATTTTGAATAGACCATGCTCAATCTTCCATTTCAACTCACAGCCCAGATGAAGACAGCGTTTTCAGTAGTGAAACAAACAAAGCCCTCAGGCCTGTATTTAGGAATGCCCTAGAGGTGCTCTAGAGCAGGGAAACCATTTCTCCTCTCACAGTCAAGTGCTGCAACTGCTGCCAAGGGATCTGCAGCCCAGTCGGAGCTGCCTGGGCAATAAAGGTACCTGCATCTGGAGGCTGATATGCTCCAGGAGGTGCTGGCAGAGCTGTCATTGGGACATAAATCTGAGGCTTGCCTTTCTAGCAAAAGGGTTCAGTTTCAGTAAAATATTTTGTGTCCCCTTTTAGAGAAGACATAATTTCATATATTTTGCCTCACCTCAGCAATCATAGTTGCAGTCCGCGGGTCTCATGAAAGGAAAGAGAAAAAGTAAGAGAGAGAAGAAGACAGAGAAGAGAGGAGATAAAAATATTTTTGAATATTTACTGAATCTAGGTTCTTCCTTTATTCAACAGCTTTTTTCCAAGTGCTCCAGCGGCTCTTGTAAGCCATATTCCCAATAGTTTTGCATTCTCTTAGAATGGCTGCTCTGTGTTGCCTAAAGAAAAAAAAAGGAAAGAATAAAAAAGAACAAAAGAGCCCACACACTTCTCAGTAAAAAGCACCCAAGCTTTGTAAGTGTAATGAGAACAGTGGATAAAACATATGGCATATCCTCAGATCCGAATGGAAATGTAGCAGAGTAGACAATACTAAATTAGATATGAGAGGTTCAAATAGCTATCAAGAAATGAAGAGTGAATTATTTTTTTTCACCTTGAACCAGATGAAATACATTTGTTTATTCATCTGTGGAATCTTAAATTATTTTCCAGCCAATCTGATCAGAATTTGTGCCTGGGATATGTTACAGGAAGTTATGATTATTCACTTTGCCTAGACTTCATCAGGACTCCTGATGTGTGATACTATCCATAACGGAGTCAAGTTTTCAAATTTTTTTTCCTGATCTCCTGGAGACTTGCAACAAATGCAGAATTTGCAAATCCTAAATATAAATGATTTGACCTTTGTCAACTTAACAACCTAATCACAAAAATTTCTATGCCCTAAAAATATGGTTTTCAAACTGGCTAAGTCAAAGGATACTTTTAATTTTTGGTGATGCCATTTGTCTTTTAGTGAAACCCATTTTGTAGCATGCTCTGAATGAGGGAGAAGTGACTTCATAGATGATGTGGATGCTCCTGTTTTCACTGCAGCCAGCCTCTGGCTGACTGAAATTACCTGTATTAGCCAGGGCCTTCAGTGTTTCTTCAAATTGATGGCAATCATGAATCATAATTTCTTAGAATTTCTCATGGAAACATTAGATAAATAGAAATAAATTTCCAATAAAACATATTTAAAGTGAAAATAATTTGAATTGTTGAAAAGCTGAAGCTGACATTTAGTTAATTGAGAAAGAATTTAAAATAAATCCTCCAGAGTACTCCACTTTAAACTTCCCTAAAATGAACTGTTCATTATTTCTTGATTTGAACTCAGGGCTTTACAAACACTTTATTAACAAAGCAAAAAAAAACCCCACAAAAACCAAAACCAGAACCAAAACCAAAACCAAAAAAAACCAAAAAAAACCAACCCAAAAAACCCCCATCACATACTCCAAACCCAGCAGTTTTAATAATTCCTCTGCTAATTAGGCAGTGATTCAGTTGTGTTTACACAATTTGCTGAGGTCAACCACTGTAGGAGATCTAGTGCAGTGTACAAGACAGATAATGAAGATAGAGAAAAATGTCTTAAATTACCTGAAAATTTAAAGGGCTTTTATCCATGGTGCTCAGAAATTCACTGATGGTAACAAATTAGCAAGAAAAATTTACTCATAGAAAAATTTAGGCACAACTCAGTTGCCGTTTAAAAAATAGTTTACTGTCAACAGCCAGAAACCAGATTTTTGTTCTGTAGGCCTGATACAATTTTAAAGCAATGATTAAGTAAGTCATCAAGCTATTCTTGAGGCATTTTTTTATTTGACATATGAAAAGATTTAGAGAAAACCTCCTTGATCCCAGAAGGCTTGTATGGGTACATTTTCAATTATAGTCAAATCTCTCTTTTCATCTCTTCAACATTTTATTTTATTGCACCACATAACCTGAACAATCCCCTTACATACTGCATTCATTTTTATGAGTTTGGTTTTTCATAATTAGATGGATCCCTTGTTATCATGACCTTGTTCTTTATCTGAGCAAAATGCTGGAAAGAGGCTGTTGCTGAAGACAACTTAGCTGCCTAATTGAGAAGAATTCAGACTTTACAGTCCGATGGATTCCTTTAATTAACAGGAGTGAAACCCATACATTATTCTCTAATGTAGCTGATTTAGAGTGCTTAAACAGACCAAAATTTAACTGTGAACTGTTTTATCTATTGATTTATACACACCAATCCTCTTTATTTCCTTCAGCTGGGTGAGAGCATTTGTGGTTCATCACTGCAAGTATCGTGACTCAAAATCCCATGACTTTTTGAGCACAAGAACTCAGTCATCTAGAAATTCCAATATTATATTCTTACCAAATTTCATGATCTCCAAGCATAACTGAGCATTAAAGGTCATGGCTGCTTTTTATTTAGGAAAGCAGAGACCTGGGAGAACCAAGTGCAGACAAGCCCCCTGTGAGGATGAGCAAACAGTTCTGAACAAGGAGCAGGGACAACAAGGAAAGAGGGATTCTGTTTCTAAGTTGTTGAACTGGGCTGCAGCACTGCAGGATGCAGATGTTTCTTTTGTCTGTGATAAATACCAGTCTGTTTAGCAGCTTCTGAATTCTAGGCTAAAATGCTGCCTCCAGAGGAACTTCTACCGATGATTTTGAATTAGACTGTCAAGTTAAGGACTGATTCAGAGGTCCTGTCTAACAAGACCAACATATTTTATAAACAATGTTTACTTTCCATAAACAATTGCTGTTTCCTTTTGGTTCAGAAAAAATAAAAAAACTGCCATACTATTTCTGAGCCTTACTTCACTATGTCTTATTTTTTTCTGACCTGAATACACCTGGGGAATTTAGACAAGAAGCCAAACATGCTATTGGTAGCCTAATCACTAATTTTCAAGAAAGAGATCTCAATCTCTATCATAGGCCATAACAGTAACTGTTCCCATCAACCCCAAATGTAGCTGTTTGCAGCACTTTTTAAGTAGATGGCTAAGTGATGCTATTGAATCCCCGTGAATGGTTCTTAGGTAGGATTAGCATTGTGAGGGCACAAGCAAAGACAAGTGATATGGCAGCTGGTTTAGGTTATAATAACCCAACATTCCTACTTTTATAAAAAAGTTCCCAGCTAGAGATTTTTGCCCAAAGCAGGGCAGAGAGATGAACTGGAGCACTTGGGACAGGGTATCTGGTATCTGATAGCAAGAGTCAGCTTGAAACCATGCTTAGACCAAGTATTTCCAGCACTTTCTTTGCTCAGGCTAAGACCTGAAAAAGAACAGTAACCAGTGTTTCATGTATAATGCCATTCTGCAGTCACCACTCTGGTAAGGTCCAAACACAAAAACTTAATTTTTTCAAAGTGCTTTCCCATTCTTTTTCACTCTTGTTGTGGTTTAACCCCAGCCAGCAGCTTGGCCCCTCACAGCTGCTCACTCACTGCCCCACCAGTGGGATGGGGGAGAGAATCAGAAGGGTAAAACTTGTGGGTTGGGATAAAGACAAGTTAATAGGGGAAGCAAAAGCTGCTTGCACAGCAAAGCAGGACAAGGAATGAATTCCCAGCTTCCTATGGCTGGGCAGGTGTTCAGCCATTCCCAGGGTCCCACTGCACATCACAGTGACTTAGCAGGACAAATGCCATCACTTCACATGTCCCCCCTTCCTTTCACCCTCCAGTTGTTACACTGATCATGATGCCACATGGTCTGGAACATCTCTGGGGTCAGCTGGGGTCACTTTTCCTGGCTGGGTCTCCTCAGCACAAGGAGCAGCAAAGGCCTCAGCTCTATTCAAGCCCTGCTCAACAAAAACACTGTTGACACTTAATAGAAAGAGTTTTTGTTTTTGCATTTTGAAAGCCTGCAGAGATTTAACAGAATGGTAATAAGGCAAATGAGATGTATCTTTATTTTTTCCATTTTTTTTCTCATATAGCTGGAAAAAAAGGCAAGTTTTCATTAGCACAGACTCTAGAGTTGGAAGGAGATGCAGAACATTTCTGAAGTCAATTGTGTTGAAGTTAACATCCTTGCATTTTTCAGTGTGATATGATATTTACTACAAGATGCAGGAAAAGTTTTGCAAATGTTTACTACAGTATGCACAAAAGATTTCATCAACAGAAAGAAACCCGTTCTTATAATGTGTCGATAATAAAACCATGTGTTTTCTTTTACTGTTGTTTTCTTGCATAAATTTTTAAAAGTTTATATTCTTAATGAAACGTTCTGGATGAAAATATAAATCTAAAATACACAGACTGTGAGATATAGATGATGATTTTTTTTCTTTGTAAAATATAATCTTTCTGGTTTGAATGGGATATATCATTTGTATAGTTAGAACTCATGGGAGTGAAAATACATATATGAGTAAATTTGTGGCACAATAACTCTTAATCAAAGTGAAAATACAGAAAGAGGAAACTGAGGAAACTTACATATTAGTAAGTGTACAGTTTTTATTCTAAAGAATGTTTACCCCTGACTGAGCATTCCTTTACCAATAACTACATGTGAGGTCTTTCTACTGTTCACCCTATTTCTAACAGTATCAGGACAGGCTGCAGTTTTCCTGAGCTACCAGTATAGTAGGATACTAAAAGGATGCATGGAACATCTTTCTACACACTTTAATTTAGGAATATAATTAATTGCTCCAGGATATTGGGGATTGAAAAAGGCTCAGTTAATTCAGAAAAGGTTTAGACACGTTCACAGAAGGAATTTGCATCATGGATGGTGAATGCAACAGTTCAGATGCAACACCCAGTTCAGAAATCCCTTACATGCCAGAACCAGGTGAAGATTTCTGGAGGAAAGATCATTCAATGTTTGATCTTTTGTTTCTGCTCTGTTCCTGAGGGCCAGGCCATGGCAACTGGCTGGTAATGAGCACAGATGAGCAAATGCTCAGATCCAGTGCCTCCTTGCATCATACCCATATCTAACTTTTATATTGTGGAAGAATTAAAGTTGGTGAATTTTATTTTCAAGTCAAGTTTTACTGAGACAGCAGTATTGCTAACTGCAGTCAATTTTGCTGTGACTATAATTCTCAGAATATGAAAGAAAGAAAGCCAAAGAAAAAGCTAAATGTTTGTTTGTTTGATTGGGTTTTTTTTGTTTTTGTTTTCCCCGTCATTCTTTCTTCATCCCTTGAAGGTATTTTGAAAGTTCCTTGGATAACAGGTGACTGCAAGGTTAGCCTTCCCTTGGTGATACAGTAATAGCTTGTTCATTCAGACAAACTATTAATGTAGAGTAAAATATAAAGAGAGCAAATAAAAGTTTTTTCCTTTTTTTGTAACACCCAGAAACAGACTGGATCTAGAAAACAAGAATGTCAGGGCTGTCTTGAGAAGTCTGCTCCTATTGCAAGCCCTGCTAAATCAGAGTAACATTTCTGAGTTGTACCAGTTTAAGTTATGGGAAAGTGGGGAAAACCATGGAAGCGAAAAATGAGCTGTGAACGAAATTGCCCACACACCACACACTGGTGTCTGAAGGTAGGCTGTGGCTTGCACAAGACTTAGTACCACTGCTATGCCTCCATTCACACAATTGCAGCCCCAGAAATATGCTCTGACTGCCTAGGCTGCAGCAGGACAGTGCAGGATTTCATTCTTTCTGTTTGTTTTTAAGTCCATCCCATCATGATGGTGTCTAAAGTGGTGGAAGTGCAGCACTGACAAAGGAAGAAAAATAGAAACTGCATTTTCTATAAAATCAATCAGACCTATGGATAGTGGCTCTACATATTGCTTTTTCTCTTGTGCAATCAATACTCCTGCCTTACCACGGCTGCACCTCAGGTGCTCCGAGCAGGAAATTCAGCTGCCAGATTGCTCCTGCTGTTTTACAAAAGGCCTGCTGCTCTTTACTGTTCCTTCCCAAGCTTTCTGTTCTCCTTGGGTTTCAGCTCCCATTCAATAAGGGTCAGAGTTTCTTGCACATTTGGGATTATGGAGTTGTGCCACTGATGCCAGCAGTCTATTCTGGCTGCTTCCTTCTGAAGGGTTTTGGGAGATGTTTGCAACACTGGCTAACAACGATTGCTATAAATGCAACTAATACTGAAGACATAAATTAGGAGATGCAGAAATAATGCTGACAAACTGACAATAGCTGAAGAGTTGAAGCAGGATGGTGGTTTTCTTACATCCCGCTGCCTATGAATATTTCCTTCTTCTTGGTAAATAGTCTTTGTCTGACAGGTGCTGACCACTGTTTTAAAAGTAGACCCAAACCTCTATTTATTTATGTATTTTATATATTTGTGTATGTTTATATATATTTATATATTTGTGTATATAGGAGAAGAAAAATTATTACTGAGTGCTCTTTTTCCTTTAAAAAAAAATCCTAATTTAACAAAAAAAGGGTTATACATATGTGCAGAAAAACCCTGTGTACTCCCTGAGGGAAGATACAGGCAGAATACAGAGCAGGTTGAGGGCAGATATCACTTCACAATGAAGTGCTAAACAATACATATTTTTGAGAGAGCCTGCAATAGAAACATTAAAAGATAGTAAGATAGCATGCTTTATTGTCTCCTGAGAATCTCATCTGAATGGAACAAAGAATAAGACAGCTTTTTATTATACAGCTATTCAATTAGCATTAAGAGAAGCACAGCATCCCAGTTCTCCACCCATTACAAATGGACTTTTTAGACTGTAAAAGACTTGGGGACAAAACATTCACATCGCACTTTTTAGAAGAACTAATAGTCTCCAAAATCCAGACAATTTTATACGCAGGGGGAGCAAATATCTGAAATTTCCCCAAATATCAAGAAGATATATTTTTGGCTGTAGTAACTAAGTTTGCTTGTGGAAATCCCAGTAACCTTATTTTGGAGAACCAAGATCTCATATGGAATTTTCCAAGCAAACATCCTGAGTCAAGCTCCTCATTTATACAGTTCCCTCAGATCCCTCTAAGTCTTGTTCATTAATTCAAATAAACTGATTTTCTGTTAACATAACAGAGGTAAAAGCCTGGACTCCAATGTTTCCCTAACATTCACCTCCCTTATCCCTGGAATTTTTCCTTTATTTTCTCTTCTTGGTTAGTTTATCTTACAGGCAAAATGCTGCATGGGTGTCGCATGCATGAGAAATCATCGTTTTAGAGTAATTTATAGTCATTCATCTCAGATGTACCTTGGGCAAGTTCAACATCAGAGGAAAAAAAGTGAAATTTAACTCTTTTTATCCAGTAACCACGTAGCTGTAGAATGGAGGACACTGACCATTTTAGGGTGTCTGAATATTTTACTCAGGATTAGATAATAGGCAGCTCTTCCCCAGTGTAAATTAGGGTTAGATTAATTGCATTACTTTTAGTGTCTAGTTATGAACTATTGAGTGAGGTGGCCTGCATAATTTTATTTCTTTTGTTGTTTTGAAATCAACTCCATGGTAACAGAAAAGGCAAACTGAGACAGAGTATTAGTCAGAGAGTGATGAATAAAGGAAAATAGAGTCCAATAACCACCCCCCACTCCTGCTCTCTCTTTCCCTACCCATGAACTCCTAGAGCAAATATGTAGCTGTTCAGACTAGAGAAATGTCTCTCTGGTAAAAACACACTCACAGGGGAAAAAAATATTTTAAGAGACCTCTGGAAATTATTTCATCCTACTGCCTTCCTGGAGCTGCCTTAATCTCAGTGTTAGATCAAGCTGCCCAGATGGGTTTGGGAGCTCTCTTGTGACAGAGGTTACATAATGATCTTGGCAACAGTGGCTAGAAAATTACCTGGTATGAATATCCACTGCCATTCCTGTCAAGCCTAACCCTTTTGAACATAAAATTATCCTAAATTCCCTGATAGTTCTGAGGGAAAGGGCTTCAATCTAAAGGTGTACATTTATGTACCTGTCCCTGCACCACATCCACTCAGTCGTGTCATTTATGTCTAGTCTCAAGCCACTCTTATTTCAGTCCCCTGGGTTGAAAAATAGCATTTTCCATGCCCGGATCTGCCAGTAATTATCTTCAGCTGCTCTGAGACCAAAATAACTGATTCTACGTCATATTTTCAAGAAAAGGCAAGCAGAAGATTTTGAGGAAAAAGGATTAGAAATTTTTGTGTTGCAATTATCCCAGCGCTATCACATATTGTATCCAGAAACTGTCAAAGACACAGACTAATTAGAGGGGTTTTGTGCATCCTCTACAATGAGCTTTTCAATGGCCTATTACAAAAAAGCAGCTCATTTTCTGTCTCCCTGAGTTTCACTTCAAAAAGCATTGATCAGAAGATAACAAAATATCTCAGAGGAAAGCTGTTATTCATATTTTACACCCAGTTTCCAAACTGCAGCACTCTGAATGGTTCAATGATGTGTTTTTTCATTACCTTGGGCATAGCATACCATAGCAGAAAATATTTCCACAAGGAAATCTGAAAATGGGAAACACATGGGAAATGTGTTTTCTTTTCCACTGTGGGAAAGAAGAATAGGGGAAAGCACAGTTTTCAGGAGTGAGCAATTAAGGACTTTGACAGTGAAATTGCAATAGTTCCATTTCTATAAGAGTAGAAAAACTTGGGTTTTTTTCTTTTGAATATATGATTTGGGATCCCAGTACAAGACACTAGAATTTATGATCAGTGCAGGATCCAGACTCATTGAAACATACCAACATTACACTGTTTTTTGGCAAATTAGGTGAACTTTTGGTTGTCAGCTAAATAAAGCTCACAAATAGTTCCTTCAGTACCTTGAACCCATCACAAAGATTACTCTTCTTGGCTTCTCTTTGAAATAGTCTTTTAAAAGATAAGTGTTTCAATTCAAGAAAAAGATGAAAAAAGAATAAGTATTATGCAATTTCTTTGGGGACAGGAAATGTAGGAGTTTTTCAGTACAATAATGCTAAAGCAGAGAGGAAAATTGCTACATTCAGCTGTGGAGAAAAATGCAAAGAAATAATTTGATAAATGCATACAAAAGATCTCATCTTTGCTGAAAGGAGTGATAAAAAACCCCTACCATTCCAGCCAGATAAGGCCTTTCATTTACTTGAAATGAATTTTATAAAATAATTTTAAATTAGGTTCATTTCAGCAATTCATTTCTTATGCAATATTATTCTTGTTTTTAAAAGGATAAAAACCTTAATTTGTATCTCCAAAGACAAAATTTAACCATCTGAAATGTGGCTTTAGTAATGCACTCACTGCACTTCCTGACTCTCAAGGATCTTTCTTTTAATGTGCAGCTATGTGCAGTCTAGCAAAGTAAAATGATGTTTCAAAATAATTTTTAAAAAATATCTGATTTAAAAGAACTTTTTTCACATGGTAATTAAAATTTCCCTATCTCCTAGTGGTCCCATGTAAATAGGCTGGGACTTTCAAAGCTGCCCAAAGGATACATAGATCCAATGCCCATCCAGAGAAATTTGATTTATCATTTAAAATACCTCCAATTGAGTATCTTCCTGTTAAAAACTTTTGAATTAAAGCCAAGCTGCGTAAAGTACTTTAATAAGAAACTAATTTGAGGTTGCAGTAATAATATATTTTCATACAGTTCAGTAGACTTGCAGATAGCTTGTAAGTCTGAATTATCACTGCTTTGAACTCCTTTTGAAGCTGATATGGAAAACAACACTAATAGTTATTAGTATCCCAACCAGATTTAAAATACCTATTAATCCTTCATTACCACTTCACATTTAAGATTACAAAGTGCTAAAGCTTTATCTGTCTCATCTTTCACATTCACTGGTAGATTTTAGACAGCAATAGAAGAGTAACCTTTCTTCAAGAAGTGTGTGCAGTTCTTTTTGTCAATTTCTGATCTCTGAGAGCAGAGACAAATGTCCTTTGCTCCTATCAGACAGTGTGGGAGGCCCTCTTGTTTCAGCAGAAATAAAAGTTCGAAGTTTTTTTTTAACACCACATTATGGAATCTTTTCCATTGGTCTAACTGCTGCTTCAATCCATACTGTTTTTACTTTGCTACCGCAGTAAAGAAAAGTTATGTCTAATAAATCATCTTTTCTGGGATTATATTTCTTAGCAAAGTACCTTCTTATTGTGTAATGGTAGAAAATTTGGTACCAGCAGCACTTCTTCTTTACAGATTGTGGATAGGAAGGACAAACACTTCAGAGAAGAATGATATTCCTGGTATTTCAGTTCCCTCTCTGCAGAAATTGATATAGTGCTAGTAGAAATGGGATATTAATGTAGAAACTCATTTTAAACTAATTTTTTTTATCCAAAGTTCACCTTGCATTTGCATCTGTCAAGCTGTGAGCAATTAGGTGCTGAGCTTAGTTGTACTTAGGAATGCATGAGATGAATATAAAAAGTTGAGAAAGTAAAACTGCTTTCATTCCATGGTTTAGCAATCCTAGAGCAAGTAAGTTCCACATAAGAGGATTTTGGAAAGGTGATTTATGCTTTTGCAAAGTGCTTAGAGCTGGCTGGTTTTTGTTTTTCCTCTAAAAGATGGAAGTTTTCAGCTTTCTTCTGCCCCCATCATCATTCTTTTCCCCATGCCATCCCAGCAGCTCTGCCAACACAAACACTTGTGTAGCATGCAGTGGATCTAGCTATTCTCTAGAGGAAAATAAAAAATTAAAAAAATAAAAAAAAAAGGAAAGGAGAAAGAAGTTCTTCAGAAAAAGGTCATGGTTTCACACTGTCTGAGAATAAAAATCACAGTTTTCTAACCATGAAGGGAAACTGGACTATGAGAACACAATGCTGAGAGGAAAGTTATATCTGAACTTGTTTATGTTCTGCTTTCTGTATTTGGTTTACCTCCTCTATTTAAAACAATGAAAAGCATCCCAGCCATGTCTACTTCTCAGTTCTCTCTTGCAATCATCTTTTGTGGAGCTTGTTATGTATGAAGGGCCACTTCAGAGATCTGTCTCACTGCTTCTTGAAGCAAGAGTCAGCCATAACAATGGAAGTGAGAGCACTACTCACCCTGCTCATAATACTTGAAATAAGGGTGAAGTTTGGAAGAAAAGTATCTTCACACCAGATGACCTGTTCGGTAACAGGAGGTCTCTCACCTGCTCTTGGAAATTTTCTTGAGAAGTAAGGACTCCAGCCAACACAAAAGCTTTTTATAGAGAATGAGCTTCTTGTCTGCATCAGCTTCATAGTTTCCTGGGGGAAATTGCTGTCCTTTTTCTGTGGCTGTATTGTAGCTTTCCATAGGAGAGTATTTTGGAGAGGTGGTTTGTGGTTTGGCTTGAAAATCAGACCTGATGCCAACTGAGCTGTACAATTCAATGTCTTCCCTTGCCTGAAACAGCTGTGAGTTAATTTGATTTGGGTCAGAACCATACTCCAGAGACAAACAATGAGTTGTGAGGAGAGACAAATGAGGAGCGGAAGGGAGGAGGACACACTTGAAACCCCTGAGACTTTGCTGAGAAAATGCTGTTAGTGCAAATAAGGATCCCTGTGCATTTCCTGCACATCCACCCCATGTGATACCCTGGGCAAGACTGTTAGAGTGACTGCCTCAAAAAAAATCAGCTTCACAGAGACAATGTTCTGGTTTGCTGCTATAGCCCCTGGGAATGGCACCGATAACAGTTTCCAAAAAGGCACTGGAGAATATGCCTTGATCTGGTGTCCCTTCACTGTGGACCTCCTCTCCTTGTAGGTTCTTTAGACCTTTTTATCCCTCATTGAAGATATCTGTGCTGGGAAGGCGAGAAATAGTGTAGGGATGGAGATAGAGGACCAAGAGCGCAAGTTCTTCCTTAGGAGGCAAAATGGACAAATGTTGAAATGTAACAGCTAAACAATTAAGCTGCTTCAATCCTTGGGACCCATGGCCTGCAGGTAGAAAAGAACTTCATGAAAATGTCTTTTAAGGGTGAAAGATTAATTCCATACCAGCATATTTGTAGAGAGCTTTGTAGACATTTGGCTAGCTGAGAGAGGGCACGTAGACACAGTACCATTAACAAACTGAGAAGGCCTAAGAGTCAGCAGCCAGTGTCCAATGACAAAACTAGGCCATAATAACCTTGCTGCAACATGAGGATGTGGTAGAGTAGGGCCTTGCCAGAATAGGAAGAATAGTTTCAATAGTTGCAATGAAAAACCTAAAAGAATGTAGAAGTAGGTGTAACTGGATGATAAGTAAACTAACCAATCCTGAGCTCAGCTTGGCAATATGTATGAACTTCACTAAATCTAATATAAATGTATGTGACTACCAATCAATAAATGAGATCTGCTGATCACCCATGTTGGCATGCCGCTTTTCTCCCGCCAATCCTACACATATTTTCTTGTTCTGGATCTGGGAGTCACTATGAAACATCAAAGCCTCCCTGTCACAAATGTGAGCTTCCAGCAGCTTATGCCAGTTCAAGCAGGCAGGTGGTCTAGCCTGAGGCTCCTTGCTCAACTCCCTGACTGTTTTCCAACAGGCAGAGGTGAACTTAAACTCTCTGCATTGATTCCCTTTTAGGCTGGGAGGTCATTGATTGTTGCTCGTGGAGTGTCCCACTTGACATCCCCTGTCAGTAACTAAATGCTTAATTTTCTGTCTGCTGTAAAATGCTGATATTTCAAACAACACCATAATTTACTCACTCTGTTAGGAGAAGGTCAATCCCAAAGCTCAGTGTTCTTACTGGCAACTGGATCACATCTTTATCCTGAAGACATCTCAGATGCCACTGGGAAATAATATTTTTGGAAATTCATTGTAGTTTGCTGTACCTGCCTGGGCAGTGGCCACAGCTGATTTTTTGGTGTGTGTTTTGTTTCTAGGTTGGAGTTTGTATGTCTTTGAATTGACAAGTCAGGAATTGGGAATTTATTCCCTGTTCTTCAGGGCTACAGCCTCACTGGCAGAATCTCAGGCAAACTTTTTGCTTTTGTTGACCCAGACAAGCAAAATGTACAAGACTAGCCAAAACTAGGACGAGTTCAAATGGACTGGTAAAATGCAAAGATGTGTGAAAAGAAAGACCTGGCTGGATTACTGGATGTGGGGAAATAAGAATATAATGAAAAAATGTGGTTGTTTTCAATTGTATATTCAGATATTGAATACTGTGTCCAATTCTAATCTTCCCTTTCAGAAAGGTAAAAAACCTAGAAAATTATGAAAAACAGTGGTAAAGGGTGTCAGGTGCTGTTTTCTGTTTAAGGAAACAGTAGGTTAATCCCTTCAGGCTGGAGGATGATCAGCTGAGATAGGATGTTAGAAGGAATGATTGGGAATTATTGTTCACTATGATAAAAAATCCAGGAGATGCCACGTAAAATGAACACATAGTGGGTTCAAATCAAACAAAAAGATGTATTTCAACACTGTATAGGTAGCTAATCACTGTTTTGCATTCCTTACACCCACTTTCCAGGAATTACCTCAGTTCTGTTGGCACAAGCAGAGCCATGCTGATGAGCAGCAGATGGGGGATGGTCCCTTTGTTTTCTTGTTATCAATTCTTCTCTGATAATTTTTGTGCCCCTTGCTATTGCACCTGCCTGAATCCTGACATTTTTCAACACAGGTAAAAACTGATTCTCAAATGGACAAATATTCACATATATAAGAGTTTCGTTTCGATTAAAGTGTCTTGAAATTGCATTTATCTGACACATATGAAAAGTGACAGTTAACAAGCTCATCCTTTCTTTTCATTTAGAGTTTACTAGGGACTCCTTTTTCATTATAAAATGAGTTTTTCTGCATTCTGCTAGAATGAAAGATCAGGTTGCTCAATGGATTAGACACTGCTGCAGAGTACATTTCTTTCTGAGAGCAGTTAACAACAGCAACAAAATAATTCCTTTTAAACAATCAACCCAGGAGTCTGGCATTGACAGAACTTGACTGGAAGTGGTTCTGGACAGAAGTTGTGCTTCCATTAACAGGGCAGAAGTCTGCTCTCAGCATAAAGGATCAGATGTAGAAAAGAAATATGTGGTGGTATAAAATTATACTGCCCCAGAAAAGCCTCTGTAGCTGTGCTCTCAGCCTGCATCTCGGAGCAACATTATAGCTTTGGTTTCATGGGGGCACTAATTTATATTCCTGGGGGAAGGATGAAGCCAGAAACTCTAGCTAAATACATTTAACACAAGGCATAAATGGCTCTATGAAAATGACCATTTCCTCCAGACTCAGAAACTCTGTAATTCATGTCCTCCAGCTCACCGGGTTTTATGCAGCAATGTTCTACCTACTCTGTTTCTTTCTAGGATTATTGGTTTTGTTACTTCCTTGCCTGAAGAAATAACATGTTAACCCCTTAGGTACTAAATATAAATGTCCCTATTAAATCTGATTCTTCTTTTGTAGCCTGCTAGGTGGAGTAATGAGCTGAAATCTACAAATGAAGCAATATAAACCCAGGGAAAGTGCCCTTGTATTTGAAAAGACTCAGGAAGCACAGAACCAGATTTTCCAAATGCCTCAGCTGCTCCTTTTACTCTTTCACTGCTGTCAGCTTTACTGTGTCATGAATCTGGAAAGAGAAGCATGGCATGGCAGGGCTTTAAATAATGTCCGAATTTCTCTTCCTTTCTCTCCTCCTTCCCTGTGTTCCTCACCACAGAGGAAGAAATTAGAACATGAATTGTGACTGGCAGGTATTAGTCATATCACTTAGTGTCTAATCAAATACACAGGAAGGATTCATATGCCTAATTTCATTGCCTAAGGGAAGGGCAGATCAATCTGTTGCACACAATTTCCTTACAGGCACTGGGGAGCATCAGCTGGGTGCAGCTTATTTCACCCTGAAGTCTGAACATGATCAGAAAAATCCCTTCCAGAGTTTGTTGTCCAGATTTGTGCTGAGCCTGACTATGGTGTGGACTGAATGACTCCCACCTTCAGGCTCCTTGGGAAAGAAGGGGCGTTGGAACATGCCTGGAAAGGAGCAGCCAAAATGAAGGAGATATCTCTGGACTGAAAAATGAGCTGCTATTCCAGAATATGACTCTAAGCAGGACCCTCACTGCCCCCACTGCTTGGGATTGTCCACTGAGAAGAAATATCCACTGTCTATACAGAGTCAAAGAAGGTGGGTTAAGACAATTATTTGCAGGTAGATAACTAAATACAGCTTAAATTACACTCTGATATTTCTCTCATTGATATTTTACTCTCTTCAGAGAACTAGTGCCATCACTTTGGTTTCAGAGCAAAACTCTTTTAAAAATCTCTTTATATGCTCTTCTGGAAGGCCCTATAATATTGTCACAGTGCTATGGTGCACCACAGCACACAAACATGAATAATTTCTGTCTCCATAAATATGTGATAATAGTTCAGTGGCCCTTGGGATGGGCACCTGCAGCATATATTTCTAATAAAAATAGAGCAATTTTTAAAGCAAAAATATTTGAAATAATTCAGGGCCAAGTTCAGTTTTAAGAATGTGTCTTTGACAGTAAAAATTAAAAAAAAATATTTTTCTTTGAAAAAATAAATTTATAATTTAAAAAAAAATTCTTAGATTTTATTTTCCTGGAAGTATATTGCATAAAAAAACATATGAAAGAGGAGATAGACATATTCTGAGCCTTTACAGCTGGAATAAAATTCTTGGTTGAAAATGCCAGGCAGATTTTCAAGCTAAATTTGAAGAAAACAGCCTGTATCCAACATCCAATTAGAGCTACAGTCAACACTGTAATGAGGGAAGGTCCAGACATAAAATAATTTGGGTTTTTTGTTGCTCTAGTTATGTTGCCTTTTCTTCCAGGAACCAGGATAAGAGAAATGAGACAATTTACTAATGAGAGTCTTGTTAATATTCTGATAGGTTTTAAAGTATAAAATAATGTGTTTTGTGTGGTAAAAAGCTGTGATATCAATGTCATTGACAGAACTAAATAATTTGGACAGTGATGTATCCTGAGGGCTCACCTCCTGGATTAGTCCCACAAGAAAAGTGATGATATTTTATGCCTGCTAAAAAAATACCAGAGCTGTGACCCTCTGTGTGTTACTTCCAGTACCAACATTCAGCTCTGAGGTCCCCATGCTGGGAGGACGTGGATCTGCCTGAGCAGATGAGAGTGATGGAATATCTCTTCTGCAAGGAACAGCTGAGACAGATGGGATTGCTCAGCCTGGACAAGACAAGGCTCCAAGGAGAGCTTATTGACACGTTCCAGGGCCTAAAGGGTCCCTTAAGGATAATGTGGACAGCCTTTTTAATAGGGCATGTAGCAACAGGACAGGGGGTAGCAGTGTTACATTGAAGAGGGGTAAATTCAGACTAGATGGAAGGAAGAAATTGTTTATTAGGAGAGTGGTGGAACTCTGGCACAGGTTGGCCAAAGAGTTGGTAGATGCCCCAGCTTGAAAACGTTTTGTGTTGGACTGGGCCCTGAGCAACCTGCTCTGATAGAAGATGGCCCTGCTTGTTGCAAGGATTTTGGACCAGATGGGCTTTGAAGATGCTTTTGAACCCAATTCATTCTGTAATTCTGTAAATACCGTGTCTGATTTGAGGTGGTGATCTGGGATCAGCCACACAGTTGGTAGCAATCCCTTTTCTTTCTGTCTGGGATGAGTCTGTAAGTACAATGGTATTTAATGAAATCTGAAGTGCGAAGGAATCCTGCAGTTTGTTTTCAAAGCTTTGGAACACTGCTGCACTCCACAAAAACACTGAATGAAGTGTAATTCAACAGGCTTGTCACTTCTGGGATGTTTTGCTTCTGGCTTTAGTAGCTGTAATTCATAAATTTGATAGTTTTTGGTAGGTTTTGGTCAGAACTGTGTCTAGACAAAACCTTTTGTCTTCATGAATGGTTCTCCCATCTTCCATGTTCCTTCAGATCAGTCACCTTGGCTTTTCTGTGATTCTGTGTCTCTGTTACTCCATGATGTCCTCCCATGACAGAAAAAACAACATAGCTACAATAAATCTGTGTAGGGATTAGGATTGCATGGCCCTTGTGCAAATGACTGAAATACCTTTAGAATCCACCAAACATGAGATTTGAGTTTTAATGTTTATTCCAGCCAAAGAGCAAAGCCATAATGAGCTGCATTCAACTAGTAGACTTTGGCACTGGTTCAAAGTAATTTCATCCAATTATATTTAGATGAAGTTTTCCTTTCAAAATACAGTGTTTAATCTAAACTGAAATTAGATTTTCCATTTAAATAGCTATTAGGAGCAACACAGTTCAGTTGACTGATTTTTTAATAGGCTTTTATGGTAGCAGAATTAGTTCTTCACTGTTACAGAATTTGCATTGAGATACATCTTTCAGCATCATGATGGTGGTGATGGCAGTTTCTAAATAAACTAGTTGAATGTTCATGTAGGAATGGCATCTAAATAAGTAATGCAAACCAGTAATTTCAAAATCTCTTCTCATCTGAATATTCTGTGAGCTTCTGTTATAAAGATTGTGATGATGAGGTCCTATAGCTGGAGACAAGCTTTATGAGCTTTAGATGCAAATCCCTTAGGAATTTTTCTTTGAAAACAATTTCATGCAAGCATGGATTTGCAGTTCAAGATGGGATCCATCACATCGAATAAGTGTTGAATAGCCTATTTTGTCGGTGGATAATATCTGCAGAAATAATGACCACAGTAATCTGATGTGTGGGGATCAAGATTAATCTTCTAAATTTGGATTTTGATGAGAAAGGAATGCTGTATCCTAAAAGAAAGACACCTTCTGTTGCACAAAATGCTATTAGCAATCTGAAAAGGCTACCTTGCATTGAAACAAATCTTCCAATTGCCCTGATTAGGTGACAGAAGTTGATGAAAAATGTTTTGAGATCATTGAAAGGTAAGAATTATTGCTGGTTATTTTCCAGGAGACACAAGTGAGTTGGTGTGTTTTAATGGACATCTCTTTCCAGAATATAATTTTTATTCTTGAGCTAGCACATAGGGGCAACAAATCCTTGTGGAAATTGTTTTTTTTTTGCATCCTGTAACACATTTCAAGTCTTGGCTGTCTGACTAATATTGGTCTGTAATTCAGAAAAAGATTTTATAAAAGACTGCTGATTAATTTATTAAAAAAAATACTCAGAGGTGAATGTTATATAGTAAGATTTTAGAACACCCCCACTGAGAACTGAAGTAGAGTACTAGGGTTTGAATTCAGTGCATGTCTTAACAATAATTCTCTTAGCCCCTGGGTGAGTGGTTTACCCTGTTGAGCAGTGATTTAGCCAGCTGGGGAGCTCCAGACAGACACCCATACCCTGCTGGATTTGATGGACATAAGAAGCCGCTTGGAAGTTGAGCATGTGGTTAAGTGCTTTTCTCAGCAGGGGCTCTGGATGAGTTTTGAATGTCAGTGTTATATGCTTTTCCAATATAAGAAAAATGTTTTCTGCATCTCTTTATTACAGAATCTGTTTATTCTTTTGACACTCTTATTCTCCCTTTTCCCATAAGAAATTAAATTGCCTTTTCTACAATATTCTTTTCTACTATAGCCAGTAACACCATATTTGAAAAGAGTCTCAGGGATGGGAAGCAGAAGAAGAACAGATGAACTGTTTAAAAACTTTCATTCATATGTCCTTAGTAATAAAGTGCAAGGGGAAAAAAATTCAAGGCATGTGTAATGCATAAGTAGAATGATTTCTAAATAGGATTTCCACATTTTCTATGAGCCATCAATATCTCTTTAATGATCCAAGCCCATATCCTGAGAGATGGTAGAATGTGCATTGATGCCATCTGGTGTTCTGATGGGGTCCCATGATAAAGACAAGCATTTATATTTTACTTTAGTTTCTCCAAGAACATATTCTTTTTCTTTCAGCATAAAACCCTGGGTGCAAAAAAATTACCCCCCCCCAAAAATATGAAAAGTATCTTAATAACTTTTCCTTTCAACCAAAAACCAGGTGAACTTCTTCATAAAGGAGGTGTGGATGTGCATAATTCAGATGCCAGATATTGCAAAACTGAAGAATAAATGTCTTTTAAATTTGCATGTAGAAGATTTAGGCTGTGAGAGATCAAACAAGCTCAGTGCCTGCCAGTCAGGCTGACATAGTCTGAATTATAACCTGACTCTGTGATTTAACACAGACCCAAACTAAAATACATGACATGTTTTGCTTTTTTTTTTTTTTTGAGTCCCAAGATAATAAGTGCAGGTTACTTGTGAAACAGATTATAATTTTCTTAATTTTGCAAAGTGGGAGTTAAAGACAATTCTAGATTTAATAATTTGCATTAGAAGTACATTTAAGTGGCCTTTAAAAATGGAGGAATTTTGCCTTTGAAGCAGAATGGTGACTGTTGCAGCACTATCTATAATTTTGCTGTGTATCCTGTTTGTCTGTGTACAAATACCAAAGATCTGGCACTTTCTTCTTTTCAGAAGGTGAGAGGGATGATTCTGTGTGTCTAATGTCCAGACTATTTGGTATTCTTTGGTTCCAGTTTCAATGTTTTGGTCATCTCACAACTCTTGCTGGGTTCCTGCCTTTTGTGTTTTGTGTGTGCTTGTCAGGGAGTGGTGCAAAAAAAGTCCTGGTCACAGCTTAGACATTTATGGGCTGCTTCAGATGCTTTGGAGGGAAGGAGGAATAACAGGTAGTTTGACATAGAAACTGCTGTGATTTGTGATTTGATGCTATTTTCTTCCCGTCCCCCCTCACCCCCCTCCCACTGTTTCTAACCTTGCATATTCTTCTTAATGAGGTTATTATTGCATCTTTTAAAGAAACCTAACCACTCTCAGAGGAGGATAACTGAATCTCAGGCTTTAAGTCCAGTCAAGTGATTTATTTGAATTGCACAGCAGCAGGAAGAGCTGAAGCTTGGTACCTCTGGGGTGGCAACCTGAAAGAAAAAATCCTGGGCAATAATACCTTTACAGTCTGAGTTTCCAAACACATATGTAGCAGTTCAGACCAATAATATTGGAGTCTGGGGTCTTCCTGTTGCTCAGCATGTCTCTCTGTTTTCTCTGGATGGTCTATTTTTTTATCTTATCTCTGTTTTCTGCTGATAACTGGAACTTCTTTATCTTCCAGCTCCAGCCATCTCTTGGGTCCCTCTTTCAGAGAAGTAGATAAAAGCTCAAAAGTTCAACATATCTGCATGAAAGTTCACAGCTTACAGCCTAAGGCTTCAGAAGATTTAGTAACTAGTGATAAGCTGTTAACTCCAGACAGCTTCTGACCTGTATCCAATATTCCTCAGTAGCATCCATCACAATCTTCTTGCTCTTCACCAGTCTTGGTGGTCACCTGGCTGGAACTCCTCTAGCTTGTCATCCTATTGAAAGAAATGTCACTTCTTAAATGGCTTGCCTTGGAGTGGGAAACACAAGGTGCCAGAATAAAAACTTCAATACTTACATGAGAGTCAGGGAACTAAATATTTCTTTACTGTTAACAAATCTGCTGGAGATAGGACAAAAATTAATTATATTCCCACCTGGCAATGCTCTGCAGCAAAATTCTGCTAACACCCTGTGAAAATGTGAGAATGGCCTTTGATATGGCTGTTGGCCCAATTGCTGGGATTTTCACAACATATTTAGGTTATGTGTATGGTACTCATAAAGTGAATGCCCAAGACTTGTGGCTGAGGTCTGTTCTGATGTTTACTTGCTTCTGTTGTCTTGTTTCTGTGGGGTTTTTTGTTTGGTTGGGGTTTTTTACACTTTACAGTGGATTATGCACTCATCTGAAGGAAGATGGAAGTTTCTGCCCTTCTCTGCTCTGCTCTGCAGGATTTATCTTCCCCCTGTGGATAGTCCATGCATGGAGATGGCTGCAGACAAAGAACAACCAGCATAGGTTCAGCTGTACAGAGAAAATACTCAGATAATTGTAATCAAATAAGTCCCATCCTAAGAAGACTTCATGGTCTACTTCTCTGTATAAAGCTTCCTGTCAGCACTAGCTCTGCTGAAAAAAAGCCCCAAACCTTCTCCAGAAGAGATCCTATGGGCAAAAAGGAAGACAAGCACTGTGAAATACACGTTAAAGTGAACTCTAGTTCACGTTTGCATTTCAGAAACTCCATCCTTTTTCAGCAAGTGAAGCTGAAGGCTTCTTGTATTTGAAGACCTTCATTGACTGTGATCAGTTCTGGCCAGAAGGATTTGTTTATTTTGGTATTCAAGAGATTGTCTCTCTTTGCTTTTTCTGTGTGGGTATTGCAGAAATAAACTTCTGCCCTGCTCTGACCAAAGCTGTGTTCACCTCAAACTTTTTGCAGAGCATCTTCACACATCATCTTGTATATTTTTTATTTGATTAATAACAACAACAACAACAACAACAACAACACTTTCAGCAAAATCATTGCCTGATTGTGTAGACAGGTGTAAAGTTTTGTGCTTAGGAGGCCAATCTTTCTCCCTATCCACCTTCCTTCCTTTTTCCACCTAAATCCCCAAAACTTAAATCAATTGAAATGTCTGAAACAGAGCTGACAGACACCTTGCTGGGGTTTGCCCCTTGCCTTTGAGGCATGAGCAGAAGCAAGCACAGGGGATACTCTAATGTCAGCCAAAACATGCTACAGGCCCTGAAGGGAACACCCAGTTGGAGGCACCTGAAAAAGGCACGACTGGAGTTTCAAACAGAGCACCACTCTGTATTTTGGGGTGGACTGCAGGGGTTGCTGCCCAGTGCTCCAATTTACTCTAAAGAAGCACAAGACTCAGTAGATGGCTTACCTTTGTCCTCTTACTGAGCAAAGGAACAGCTCTGACCACTGGGTAAATTGCTTCTGGCTTTTTGTTGAGACGGCCCAGCAATGCCCCCCAGATTTAGCTGCAGCTCTTTGACTTTCCATTCAGAAACCTGTGGAGTGAGACCTGCCTGTGATGCTGAAGGAGAGGACATCACTAACCCCACTCAAAGCATTCAAGGTCCTTGTAAGCTGAACTCCTTTTACGCAGCTAAAGGCAACTAATGTCTCCAAACAAAATGAATATACTATTAATTAAGCAAGAGAGACAGTGAACTAAGATGCAGAGAGAGCTTCACCACCTCAACATTATTTCTTTGATTGAAGTTTAAAGCAAAAGTAATGTTGCAGAAAGGCACCTGATGGTTCCTGGCTGGAAATCTGGGTCTGAGTCACTGCCCTGGAGCCAGGAGGGACATCCCTGTCCTGGGGGCACCAGGCCCAGCACGGCAGGCTGGGCCAGGGAGGGATTGTCCTGCTCTGCTCTGGGGTGGCCTCACCTGGAATATTGTGTGCAGTTTTGGATTATTTCCTTTTGTTCCCAACACCAGCAGGAATACAATTATCTTTATTCCTCTTTGCTTTCTCTCCCTCCCTCTTTGCTTTTTTTTTTTTTTTGTTTTGTTTGTTTGTTTGTTTGTTTTTTGTTTTTTCATTTTGTGTGGTGGTAGTGATGGACTTAGATGTTGCACATGAATATCTGACATGGAGAGATGTATGCCTTCTACATCCTAAAAATTTAATGCTCCCCATTAATGATGCCCCATTGTAGAAGCCAGAAGTCATTGAAAATATTACATTTGCTCTGAGAATAATGTTCAGGGGTGATGATGGGAGAAAGTAGATTGCTCTTGGTTCCATTGTGGCCTCTGACTTCCTATTCCAAGAAAGGGTGTTAATGGCATGGCAGTACTTCAAGGGCTGAAAATACTAATGAGACAATCACAATAAACCCCCTTTTTGGCCTACTATATCTATAAAGAACTTCACTTCCTCACAGCATGTGTCCAAGCTGTCTTTAGTGCTCATTGCACTGAAATCAATGAGGTCCTCCATGAGACAAGTAGTTATTCCCAGCTTTAAAATGAAGGGCACTGGTCAAATAAAAACTACAATTTTTCTGAAGGTTAAAAAAAAAAAATAGAAAGAAAAAAGTGACCATGAGCAAAATCAGTAATAGAAGATTGATCTTCATTCTCAGGACCATGCATCTTTTAATCCACACTGCCTCTCAGATGCTTCATTTGGTAATTTATATATGCCATGGGAAAGGAATATGAGATAAGGCAGGTACTCCAAAAACGTGTGACTGTACATGCGTGTCTAAAATAATTTCCATGTGGCTCAGTATCTACTTAGTGCTTTATACCCTGATGATTGATAAACCTCTTAGCACTAGACAGAAGAAAATAAAAGCCTTTACTGCTACAGAAGGATTTCTCTTACAAGCTCACAGTCCCATTGTCCTCAACCAGTGGTCCTCATCATTTCTTCCTCCACCATATGTATTAATTTTTTCAAAAGCAAGAACATGGGAAACAAAAATTGAAGTGATTTTTGTGATTATTATTTTTAGGAAGACAGACCAGCAGTCTGGTTATCAGACACGCAAACAGACCCTGCTGCAGGAATCTTGGAGACTTGCAAAGGCAATCCTTCATTTTTCCGCTGAGATGATAAATGCACAACTGATGTTTCACAGTGAAAAACCTCCTGGTTCATTCTTTTGAATTATGAAGCACAGGTGTCTTCTCAGTAAATGAGCACATGAGTTTTTGTGACCTGCTTCCTACCCTTGAAAAAGCACTTCAGTTTTCAACTGCTCCAAGTGCATTAGTAGGAAGTCCAGGCCTTACCAGGGCTTACTTCCTACTCATCATATTGGCAACAGACTTAATTTTTAATCTGAGTTGCAGAAATGTCCCTTAGTGTCCTGATACATTTAATACTTACTGCTTCAAGCAGGCTGGTCTCAGGGGGGAGAGAAGAGTAATTTCTTTCTGCATTCCATGTCTGCTGGAGTAATTTTTAACTTTAGTTAGGGTGGCAAGTTTCTTGCAGCTGCTTTACAAAAGGAAAAGTATGTGGCATGTGAATCAATTTGAATCAGGTCCAGGGGGTTACAAAAGTATATACGTGCATAGAAGCTTGGCTTTCACTTACTACTGTGTCACATAAATATTCTTCATATTATTTACTCATTTGGACACAGAGTAGAACCAAACACACTTTTTTGACTCTAGGGAGTGCTAGAACCACTTTTGAAACCAGCAGCAGCAGCAGCAGAAGAAGAAATGTCTTGTCCTGTGTATATGTGTATGCATATTCTAGAGACTAAAGAAAAAATCCTCTGATTCTGCATCTTCTCTACCTTTATCCATGCTCCTCATTGCAATACCTGATTTCTCCCTACTGTAGAAATCTTGTGACCTTCCTTATCCAGAAAGCTGAAGTTTCATCTTTGTAACATATACAGCATAAACATGATTGGTCTGGTTGTTTCCCTTCCCACTGCCATCAATGATTCAGCTACTCCAGATAATCCCTCCCCTTTGCCTTTACAAAGCCTGCTACTCCTCTTTCCTCTACCTTTGCAACCTCTTAGCAATTGCTTCTTTATTACAACACACAAGAGATTGTGAAATTCACTGTGCTATAGGATTTTTATTATGCAATCCCACATCCCTTCGAGAAATGCCAGCTGACAGACACAAAGCAACTTTGCTGAAAAAAAGGAAGCTTTTGCCATTAGTCTGTGATGTTGGCTTGTGAGCTGTAATATTTTATATCATCCAATCAGCCTTTTTTATCCCTTCATTTTGGCTGCTTGGTGTCAGAATGAGGAAAGCAAAATGCTGTAATAGAGCAGCTGTGTGAGATGTATCCATACATCTGTGGTCCTCTGCCACTATCCTGAATGGGTTGACCTTATTTTCTAAACTAGGTCTCTGAAGGGAGTGAAGAATAAGAGGATGAGAAAATGGATTTTCCCCTCTGTAGAAGCTGCTATGTGTAACCATCAACAACAGTAAGAAATTACTTTCATATCTTACTTTAATAATTGATCTGCTTAGCTATTTGCAGACCACCTTGCAGGGTCATCACCCAGGGGATCTGTCTGCTGTATTGATCCAGCCACCACAAAGCAGAGTTCATGTGACCTCTGTGTGGAAAAAAATGCAAAAGGCTGCTCCTGTCATGGCTTCAGCAGATCCCCTGTGCTCAGTCCTGCAGTCAGAGCCATCCCAGGAGCTGAACCTAAGAGTCAGCAAAAGGTCCTCCCTCGCCAGCAATGACTTTTTGCCAACCTTGAGTAATTAGCAACTTGTGCTTCATCCTAAGGAGCAAATCCTGCCCCACTGAGTCCATGTGTTCTGAGATCTAAGAACCAAACAAAGCTAGGCCAAACACCTCCAGACTCTACAGCTCCTACATTTGGAGACTGTGTGCCAGGGGAGAAAGCCCGCCAAATTCCTTCCTCTGCTGTATTTTTTGCGTCTTTAGGCTATTAAGTATAAGTTAAAACACCTGGGGGATTATCTTCTTCCTCTCTTTCCCCCTCTTCTTCCCTGATTCATCTAGTTAAATCAATCTCTGTATTAGGAATATATAGTCCAGCTCACACGACACTACCTGAGTGAGGTTTTCCATCTCATTCACCCTGTAAAACTTCTCCTGAATTTCAGCTCTTATTAGGAACCCCATCTCCCTGTCTCTGCTTTTATGTGCTCAGGATGCCTTTTATTCTCTTAAACTTTTTGTGTATTAGCTGAAGCCATAATTCTTATGAAGGTGTCTATAGGAATGAAAATTGTACAAGACAAATGCATCCTTAATTTAAGAATATCATGTCAGGGAAATAGAAGAAGGTTATAAATCCCAGAAAGGATTTCTGACTCCACAGATTAGGAGAACCATATGTGGGAGCAACAAGCCCTCTCTGCACGCAGCTGTGGCCTCTGAAAGCAGCCTGCTGAATCCTGCAGAGCTCCTGCTGTGATGAAGTTTCTCTGTAAGGAAACACAGACTGTTTATGCCCCTTCTGGGTTTCTAATCCTCACTTAAGAATAATTCCAGAATTGTGTCTGAAATTGTGTTTGTAGTGTTGGAGTATCTTTCTTTTCCTGACCCCTCTTCAAGACAGATTTTCAGGGTTGAAAATACATCACTGAAAATAATGAGCAGATCTGGGACTTCTCCTGAAGAAAGATGATGCCCTTTCATTAATTGCTATGTGGAAAAGCATACTTGTTGTGTGTGTGCACTATTATTTTACACACCAGAGTGGAGGCAGGTGCTTGTATAGGTCTAGGTCAAGTCTTTGAGCAAGACTCCTTGTGGGCTGGTTGCTTTCTGTGTCCCTCTGATCTGGAAAAGATAGCTGGTATGATCTCTTGTAAGTTCAGACTTGGATTACTGAATGTAAAACCCCTTTCTTTTTTTATCTTCTGTGAAAAATTTTGCCTTGCTTGGCTTTTCTGTCAATCACAAATGGTAAAACCTGGAGAAAAGGCAGGAATTTTTATTAAGATGAAATTTAATTTGCTCCTTTCAGGGT
The DNA here is from genome assembly GCA_024865655.1 of Emberiza elegans. Classification (NCBI taxonomy): domain Eukaryota; kingdom Metazoa; phylum Chordata; class Aves; order Passeriformes; family Fringillidae; genus Emberiza; species Emberiza elegans. The sequence goes on from JALJVW010000016.1 coordinate 161,153, forward strand.
ATGAGGTACCATCCATTTTTGGAGCCCTCATGTTCTCCTAGTCCAGGAGCAAATGACACCTTGAACTCACACAGATGCCTTTTGGCAGCAGCTGACTTGCAAGCAGGAATGTGTGCTGCAGCTGAGTTTGAAGCCTGATATTCTGACTTGATGCAGAGGAAATGTGGCTGTGACTGCTGGTCAGTGAGGGGGAAGTAGTTGGAAGAAAAATGGCGTTCAGATGTGAATTTCTTGAATGCGGACAATAAATTAGGATCCTGAGATTTGTGTGAAAACTAGAAACACGCAAAAACGGCTGTAAAAGTTAATTATTTGTTTCTGTTGACAAAGAAGTATATTTTTTATTTATTAATCGAAGATACAAGGGATTCTAGCTAAAAGCATCAATGTTAAAGCCACAATATGGTTCAAACTGGACTCCTGTTCACCCACCTCCACCTACACACACACAGAAAACCTGACGTCAAGATAAAGAAATTTGGATTCCTAAAAAAACTTTGAAGTCTCAGCTTGATATGCAGAAATCTTTGGGGATATATATGATATGTGCTCTGCTTTGAAGAAGACTGTGAAATGTTTCAAGAAAATACTGGGCCAAACTCTACTCTCAATGCAACGAGTTACCCAGCAGTGAGTCACAGAATCACAGAAGACTTCTGCTTCTGTGCAGGAAATCAGGAATTGATATGGCTTTGTGAATTAAAGAGTTGAATTCAAAATCCATCTTTGCAAAATTTCGTTTGTATTGTAACTAAAAACCATGGATTTGCAGCCATGGTATGAGATTTGGTGAGCTTAAAACAAAATAGTCTCTTTGTTATACACATTTCTGCAAGAGATCTGAGTGAACATTTTGATGCTTAGGGTGGAGCTTGGGGATTTGCTGTGTGCATAATATACTTTTAAAATACTACCAGACTTGATGTAATTTATATTCTTTATCAGTACCAAAATTTGTCCCATCACCCTCCCTTGCTTAAAAGGTTTGAAACTCCATCTGCTCCAAAACTTGCATTTCTTCCAGCACCTGGAAAGTGACAACATTTTACAGCATAATTGCCAGGGGTGTGAGTGTTACATGAAATGCAATCATCATATTACATCTTTCCACCCCAGTGTTTTGATGTGTTTATCATGAGGTCTTTTTCAAGTCCCAAATACTGTCTTTTTTGTACACATGAACTTGTGTTTTACTGACTTGCTTTATGTTTTTTTCATTCTTCCCAAGATTAGGGCCTGCATATTTTTGAGAATTGAAGTTGTAAGAGTTTGGGGGTTTTTTGTAGTTTTTTTTTTTCTTTTTTCCCTGTAGGGGTGGAGAGAATGGCATGAGGACTTTTTATTTGCTTATTTGATTGTTTGGTAAAGTACTAGTCAAATTTTTTTAAGTATAAAACCAAACCAATGAGAATAGGCTTTCTTCACTGACAGCAAAAATCCACGATGGTTACAGATTTACAATGAAGTTATTACAGCACTTTAGGACATTTAATTATCAAAATGGTGCTTATCTGCTCCCTCCACACAATGTGAGAAGGTTCTCAGTTTGTTCATTGATTATCCTTGGTGTTCTGCTGTGACTTAGGGCTTCAGGGTTACACCTCCAGCCACCATTCTCACCCAGATTCTACTTTTTATGCTACATATTACACTCTGGTAGATATTTAGATGCGCAGACAGTGAGACCAGTCTGCTAGTTTGGTAATCAGCAAAAGATTGCTTCAGGTGACTCCTTTTCTAAAAGATTCCATGAGCTTACACGTGAATCTACTAAATTGTTATTTCTGTGCTAAATTCCTTGAAACTGGTCCCTGAACTGTAGCATTAGTGCATCTCAGGTAAAATAAGGAGGTGTTTGGCTTTAAAGCTGCATTGTGTTTGCCAGTATTACCCCAAAAAAAGATTTAAAAGTGTAAGAGCCCTGCAGCAACATGGACAGTACTTGCACAGAGTGCAAAAGTTTTATGCTGCAAAAAGTTAAGCTCTGCAATGCACTTTTACTTAAAGCACAGAGCAGCAGCTAGCTGTTAAAAATTAGTATGTTTTCTGGCTTGCCATTCTGTACCATACATCATGGCTAATGGAGTCTTATAGGCAAAGTCACTTGGGGATTAGGCTTAGGACAGGGAGTAGGAGACTCTTGATCCATTACTGCTGCTGAAGCAGTGAAAACCATGAAAAATGATCAGGAAAAAGTGGATTTGGGTCTCACATCCCCAGTGATGCTTAGTCCAGCAGTGTGAGAGAATGTTTATACATTTTTGTCATAAGCAAACCAAATGTACTTACCTTAGATGTTCAGTCTGTTGTCAGGATCAGGGTGAAGCTCTGGGGCTCCCACCCCACTTCCAAATATTTATCCTCTACGTGACAGAGGATACATCCTTGTGTGATGCACAATGTCAGGCTTGGCATGAGAACAGGTATGGGTCTAACTCCTGATGAATCTCTTTACTTTGGTGCTGCCATGGGTGGGATAAGACTCTGAGGGATGATTTCATCCCGATGGAAATGGGTCCATGGCCCAGCAATTAATGCCTCACGTAATTGCAGGAGCACCATACCAGAAGACTGTTCCAGAAAATACATGGGAAGAAGGGAAAATGGTGTAGCAGAAAATAAAGTGCTTTTATTCTTCAGGCCCAAGTGATGACTTTAAGTCACGCTGATTGATAACTTCAGTAACATTCTTATAGCCTTATCATACAAGCTGTACTTTCTTCCCATTTTTTTACCTTGGGCTGGTGTAATAAATTTTCATGGAGAGGCTAAAGTAAAAATATACAGAGTATTTGTCAAAGTCAGTAGAAAACTTCCTTCCAAATGATCCTGTTCACAGGCCTTGCATTTCCTCTGTGTGATCTACTTAAAGAGGCCTTGTGAAGTAAAAGGACTTTGGATTCATATATTATAGCAAAATCCTAATTTTGTTAGCCGACGCAGTCTCACTTCCATGGCCACTGGAGCTGACGGGCCAGCTAGCCGCTCCTGAAGTTACCGGCAGAGACTACGGGTCCTGCCACTCCCAGGTTCTCTGCAAGAACCCCGAGTAGTGGCTCTGCCTGTGGCATGGTGACGCAGGCAAGAGCAGGACTGCAAAGTGAAATAAACAGGGCAGGAGACTTTTTCTCCTTTCAATGCCTTTATTAAAAATGATCAGCTCAGGATGGGGTAGCTCGACGGATCTGCAGCTTCCGTTGGGTCTCTCCTGGGTGGCTCGCAGGAGGAGGCTATGTGCAGCTTTGTCCTCTTGGGGCAGAGCTGAGGGTTTCCGTCCTCACGGGGTGCTGGTTTCTGGCATAGACCCTAGTCCTTGTCTTTTTCCTGGCAGGAGTGGAGGGTACCAACCTCGGCAGGAACTCCTCCAGTTAGGATGAGAGACTTCAGAGGTCCTCAGTGTCTCTGCAGGCTCAGCACCTTGCTCCTCACGCCTGGACACCACTCCAATTTCTCAACTTTATCTTGGCTAGTTGTTTTGGGGTTCTTTTCTGCACATTTGGGGCAGCAGCTTCCCAGAGCATGCTGGTCTTTACAGTTTCATTTGCATCTCCCCCCCCCCCCCCCAGGTTTGTCTCTTCTCTTCACTGTCCCTGGAGGTCCCCCACCCTTTACTGTTGACTGGGTCTCGGCCTCGGCTCCTTCAAAAAGAGCCATCAGCAAGAACGACCTGTGCAGAGAGCTTTGTGGATATTTGGCTAGCTGAGAGAGGGCACGTAGATGCTGTACCATTAACAAACTGAGAAGGACACAGGCCTAAGAGTCAGCAGTCAGTGTCCAATGACAAAACTAGGCCATTATAACCTTGCTGCAACATGAGGATGTGGTAGAGTAGGGCCTTGCCAGAATAGGAAGAATAGTTTCAATAGTTGCAATGAAAAACCTAAAAGAATGTAGAAGTAGGTGTATGATAAGTAAACGAACCAATCCTGAGCTCAGCTTTGCAATATGCATGAACTTCATTAAGTCCAATATAAATGTATGTGACTACTGATCAATAAACTGAGATCTGCTGATCACCCATATTGGCGTGCCGCTTTTCTCCTGCCGATCCTACAAATGGTTTTCCTACATATTGGTGACCCCGAGACATGATCTATTATGGATTATTGAGGTATCCTTGGATTATTTTCTATTTGCTCCTGGATTATTTCTGCTTTGCTCCTGGACTACCTTTTTGGATTACTCCCGGACTATTCCTGGATTTACCCTTGGATTATTTCTGCTTTGCTTCCGGACTACATTTTGGGATTACTTTTGGGCTATTCTTGGAATTATTTTTGGATTACCTCTATTCGGGACTAGGAAACCACAGTAGATTGGTGTTTTAGTTCGGGTCCTATCGCAGCCGGGACGGCTAATAAGCACCACTGGAAAAAGAAAAAGGGGAAAGGTGCCGGAGCCCTGGCCGACCTTACAGAAGGGGCCAGCCGATACGTGCCGCCGAAAACCTCTACAAGGCTGCTACAGCGCGCTGATAACAGTATGGAAAACGAGAGGCAAGCGGCATATCAGTTATTTGCTAGCTTTTTACAAAAGCGTAACATTAAGGGCATAGACCTGCCGTCAGATCTCCCTGCCTTATTAGACTTTGGGGAATTCCAGGGGGTTTTTCAAAATCCCCATACAGTACACAACGTAGCTGAACGGCGAAATTTCGGGGACCGTTTATGGCAGCTATCTATTGATGATAATAAGACTGCTAGAAGGTTGGGAAAGCTGTGGCGAATTGTTTATAATGAATTGTTACAGTATCAGGCAGAGAAAAAAGCAGCACAGCAAGCTAACATAGCATACGATAAGAATAAGAGTTATGGAGAAGGGCCAGATTTTCCCTTGCCCCCTGCGACATCTGCAGTAACTCTCCCACCGCCGTCAGCTTCCCCTGTAAATAACGACTCCCTCCCTGCAGCTGCAGCAGCAGCTTCCCCAGATTCACAGCCTGTTTCATGGCCACCCCCCCCTCCCCTCCTCCCCTAAATGAGCCTAACCCTGGGTCACAGAATGATATCGCAGGAGCCATTGCTCTCAAGCACAAGGAGGCATGGGCAGCTCTAGCTAAGGACATCATAGACTCGGGGGGGGGGTAAAGAGGCTATGGAGGCAGCTTTGGATGTGGCTTGTCCCGTAGTATACACACCTCTTGTAGGGGGCGGATACCATGCAGCTATTACTGCATTAGATTGGAAGCTGCTTTCACAGCTTCGTGCTACCGTTAGTCAGTTTGGAGTCACAGGAGAGCCCTCGAAACAAATGCTTGATTACATCTGGGGGACTCATGTGTTGTTGCCAGCTGATTGTAAAGGGATTGCTAAACTAATCCTCACCCAGCATCAGCAGATTTTATTTGGGGCACACTGGCAGGCACTTTGCCAACAATCTGCAGCAGTACAGAGACAACAAGGAGACCCCTTATACGGACTGACTTTGGATGAACTAATGGGGACAGGACCTTTTGTTATGACAGAGGCACAAGCTTTACTTGGCCCTGAGAAATGTCGAGAAGCCATGCGGCTGGCAAGAATGGCTATAGAAAGAATAAAAGAACCTGGTGGAGTCCCCTCCTATATGGGGATAAAGCAGGGGAGAGATGAAACATTTGGTTCATTTATTGATAAAGCTGCCACTGCTATTGAACGGGCAGGTGTTCAGGATTTCATGAAGGGGGCTCTGTTGAAGGAGTGTGCTCTCCAGAACTGTAACCAGGCTACGAGGAGTGTTTTGGACACCTTGGGGGCAAATTGGACTATAGAGGAAGCTTTAGAAAGAATGGCAAATATGCCTGTAGGAACCCAAGTTATGATAGTAGAAGCAATTAAGGAACTGGGTGTAGGAATACAGAAACAGGCAGAAATTTCATTAAAGCAGGCAGAGGCTGCTCAAACTCAGGTCCTCGCCGCCCTAGCCCCGCTCACAGCCGCGGCAACAAATACTCCACGACCGCCTTTTACTGGCCGATCCAAGTGTTACCACTGTGGAGGTTTGGGGCACGTTCGTCAATTCTGCAAAATAAACAGAGTTTGGTGTGGGGCTTGTCGTTTGGACAGTCACTCAACTGCGGCTTGCAGGCGTCGCTCGGGAAACGTCAAGCCGAACGTGCACCGCATGACGACAGAAGTAGCAGCTGTCAACACTCTGACCCAGCCCCCCTGCAGCCAGTTACAGCCAGCCGCCTGCAGCCAGCCACAGCAGGGAGTCTCGGACTGGACCTGGCAGCCGCAGTAACAATAACACTGATGACTACTCAGCCGGAAAAGGTTCCCACTGGAATAAAAGGACCTATAATTATTGATGGACACCTTATGGGAGCATTATTACTGGGAAGATCTTCAGGGACTATGCTGGGGTTATTTGTTTTGCCTGGAGTAATAGATGCTGATTTTACAGGGGAGATGTGTGTTATGGTTTATACTCCTTTTCCACCAATACGAATTGAGAAGGGACAGAGAATAGCTCAATTGATCCCACTGGAACAGTTGACTAAAACCATACCCCCTCAGCAACCACACTTAAGAGGAGAGCAAGGATTTGGTTCTACCAGTGCACTTACTTTGTTAACAATGAACCTGAATGAGAGACCCAAACGCACTGTAATAGTGCAATACCTAGGGGAGAGGCAAACCTTGCAAGGTTTATTGGATACTGGGGCGGACTCTAGCATTATCAGCCCAGACTTTTGGCCCCACAACTGGCCGTTACAGCCTACCACTATGGCAGTTACTGGGGTAGGTGGACTGACGCTTGCCAGGAAATCACCTACGTTATCTGTGACTATAGATGGAAAAACTTTACGGAATATTTTTTCTGTTGTACCTTTACCTCCTACTGTGCAGTACCTTATTGGTAGGGATATTCTGGCTCAGATGGGAATAGTATTGACGAACGAGGACCCTTTGGGCTAATGGCCATTGCGTGGACTTTCCCAATCCCACTAGACTGGACCACAGATGCTCCAGTGTGGGTTAAGCAATGGCCACTGTAAAGGGAAAGTCTAGAACAAGCTCATATCCTGGTGCATGAACAATATAAACAAGGTCATTTACAATTGTCAACAAGCCCATGGAATACTCCTATCTTCATTATTAAAAAGAAATCGGGGAAGTACTGCTTGCTACAGGATTTAAGGGCTGTGAATGCACAAATGCAGCCCATGGGGGCTTTGCAACCAGGTTTACCTAACCCAGCTATGTTGCCAAAGAACTGGCCGCTTTTGATTATAGATCTTAAGGACTGCTTTTTCACCATTGCATTACATCCCAGAGACACTCGGAGGTTTGCATTTACCTTACCAGCCATAAACAGGGAGGAGCCAGACAAGAGGTTTGAATGGGCGACTCTCCCTCAAGGATGTCGTAACAGCCCCACTTTGTGTCAGCTGTATGTAGACAATGCCTTAAAACCGCTCAGAAAAATCTGGCCTGAAACCATGATATATCACTATATGGATGATATTTTATTTGCACAGCTGCAACCTTTTACAGGCCAGCAGATTCAAGAAATACATAATGCTTTGAAATTACATGGATTGACTGTAGCTCCTGAAAAAATTCAACTATCTGCACCCTGGAAATATCTGGGATGGACACTTACTAATCAAATTGTTACCCCCCAGAAACTGCGATTGAATACTAAAATACAAACATTGCATGATGCTCAAAAGTTACTTGGAGACTTGCAATGGCTGCGTCCCCATTGTAGGTATCCCAAATGAGTTATTAGATGAACTCCGACCTTTATTAAAAGGAACTGATCCAACACAGCCTGTCCATGTAACTTCTGAACAGGCTAAGACACTCCAGCAGATATTGGACTGTGTTACACGGGGCAGTGTTCACAGACGTGATCTCAACCTCCCCATACAGTTAACAGTTTGGGCTGGAGAAAAATACTTGCTGGGGGCACTTACTAAGCAAGACAGAAAAACGGGGGAGATATGGGCTCTGGAATGGATATCTCCTCCACTCCAGCAGCACAAAACCCTTCTTCAAAAAATCGAAATTTTGGCTGCTTTGCTTAAGAAAGGTCGTGAACGGGCGTTGCAGGTTACAGGAAAAGAACCTGATCAGATATGGATACCAATGAAAAGAGATACTCTGACTTGGTACTTGGAGAACAGTATGCAATTAGAAGAAGCACTGTTGGGAGCTGGGAGCGTGGTTGTTACTGATAATATCCCCAATATGCTACTGAATTGGATTGGACAGTGGGGTTGGATTCAATGCCCGAAAAGATCACAGATGCCTCTGTCGGATGCTACAACAGCCTACATGGATGCAGGGAGAAAATCCAGAACTGATGCAGTGACCTGGCAAAAAGAGGGACAATGGCATTATCAAATTATCAGGGCTTCTGAGATGGATACCTTACAAACTATGGAATTGTTGGCTGTTGTATGGGCCATGATGTACTTTTCTGAGCCCCTTAACATAGTAACAGACTCTTTGTATGTTGCTGGAGTTTGTGAGCGAATCGAGGATGCCTCTATAAAGGAAGTTCAGAACAGGAGGTTACATGAGTTGTTTATACAGTTGCAAAAAGCGATTAAGCTGAGGGAACATCCTTTCTCTGTGATTCATATCAGAAGTCACAAGTGGGATATTGGTTTAGGAGAGGGTAACGCACAAGCTGGTAAGTTGGTCTCAGTTACACAGGTAACCCCAATCCCCAAGCTGACTATAGCCAGAGAGGCACATTCTATGTTTCATCAAAATGCAAAAGGCCTCCATATAGAATTTCAGATATCAATGGAAGAGGCACGGGCAATAGTTAAAGCCTGTCCTATATGCAGTCACCATAATGGGGGTTGTGGGTTAGGTTTGGGAGTTAATCCAAGAGGATTGAAAACAAATGGATACCTGGAAAATGGATGTAACACATGTTGCTGAATTTGGGAGGATGAAGTATGTGCATGTTACTATTGACACTTACAGTCATTTTATATGGGCTACAGCACAAACTGGTGAGAGAGCAAAGCAGGTAGAAAGGCATCTCAGTAGCTGCTTTGCAGTGATGGGAGTGCCACAGCGTATCAAGACTGATAATGGGTCTGCCTATTGCAGCAGGAGAATAAAGGAGTTCATGCAAATGTGGGGAATAGAACACATAACAGGCATCCCTAATTCCCCAACAGGGCAAGCAATTGTGGAGAGAGCTAATGGTACCTTGAAAAGATATCTGGGTAAATACTCAGATATTAGAGAGCCACAAGAAAGATTGTTGCAGTGTTTGTTTGTTTTAAATCATTTGTGTGTTTTTGGGGAAAGCAAGGTTCCTCCTGTAGTTTGTCATTATGTATGGGAAAAAGATAATGAGAAGAAAGATGTGGGGTCAACTATAGAGATCCTAAGACAGGGCAATGGCAAGGGCCTGCTAAAGTGTTGTATTGGGGCCATGGGATATCTTTTGTGTTTCTACCCCTACAGGATCTCTGTGGGTACCTGCTAAATGGACCCAAGCAGTTGTGTTGGATGGAACAACTCAATCGACTGAGCAGAGAAGATCGTCGACGAGTGGAGACGAAGCTGTTGATCATCCTTCGACCGATATTTCTTAAGCTAAAGGGACAGTGTAGTTATGCTATTGACCGAGCAATTGATCAGTGCAAATCTGTAAACAACATATTAAGCTTGCATTCATTGCTTTCTGCATTTAAAGCTAAAGGACCTAGAGATTTAGCTTGTATTAAGTGTCAAGATAGTCGTTGTGGTGCATGGATATTATTCTATTGCAGGAAGTGTCAGACAATTAAGTGGGTACATCAGGCCAAGTTACCTGAGTTGTGGTGTGAGCGTTGTGCATGTTGTTGGTGATTCGCCTCCTGGCAAAATGAACTTAAGTGCTCTACAAGTTTACCTGGTTTTCAGGGGTTGGAGTTATATGAATCTCCAGAACAGAAAATTATTGCATGGTTTAGGTGGGAAACTCAGCATATAGTGGAACATGTTTTGGGGCAATCTCTATCTTGTATCTTACAATCTAAGTGCGGTTGGGGTATTCCCCTGTCACGGTTTGATGTAATAGGTCCGATTTCAGTAGATCAAGACCCCAACAAAGTGTGGGACGATTGTCTTACAGTCCTAGAGAGGCTAAATCTGGGCCACCCCAGATCCAACAGCCGACAGGGAAGGGAGATTGTTGGATCAAGGTGGAAAATACAGCGGCAAGCTAAGAGGACTAAGAGCCAAGTCAAGTCAGGAGCCGTGCAGGAAAGTTGTAGCAAACATGTCAATCTGCCAGGGCAGTGGATGGTTCAGCCAGCACAGATGGAAGAGCTATGCCATCGTTTTAGCATTCTTCCTCCTCCTAGTAGAGACAATGAGCCACGTAGAAGGCGCAACAGGAGGAAAAGGGGCAAGAATCCCCTGCATGGCCTTAGCTCAGCCTAAGACTAACATTTGGGTTACTTTGGCAAAGTTAACTAATCAGGATGCTATTTGTCTGTCATTATCTTCTCCCGGTAATCCATTTTCAACTTGTTTGGTCGGATTACCTGCAGATCCCTGGCCATGCCCTTCACACGCACCCACCTGCAAGACTAACAATGCTAGGGCAAGTGTAGATCATTGGGACCAGTGGGTTTCTCGTTTTCCTGTGGCACCGCAGGAACCCCAAGAATTAGAACTGTTAGGTTCAGTTATGGCAGATGCATGTCTTAATTTTTTCTGTAAGAACCGGCTGTCAACTAAGAATCATGCCACTATTGTAACTTCTAGCATGGCTGTCTACCGTAATGCAACAGCCTGGTGCAATTATACCACAAAGACTGTGTCAATCTCATCAATTAACCCTATTCAACTGCCACAAGGTTATTTCTTGATATGTGGGGACCGTGCTTGGCCCGGAATCCCATCGATGCTAAGAGGGGGGCCATGTACAATTGGGCGGTTGTCTCTCCTTACACCCAATACATCCATGATATTTAACATGACCCACCGCCATCATCGGAGTAAACGAATGATCCATGCATTTTCTGCAGACTGCAGAGATGATGTAAAATTCTGGTCCCCAGCAGCCATAGTTGCAGCATCAGTCTTGGCCCCTGGTGTATCAGCAGCAAATGCTCATGTCACCTTAAACAGAATGGCATGTTGGCTTGCTAAACAAGCCAATATCACCTCTTTGGCAATTTCTGGCCTTCTGCTAGATGTTGATTCTATTCGTCATGCCACGCTTCAAAATAGGGCTGCAATTGATTTTCTGTTGCTTGCACAAGGCCATGGCTGTGAGGAGTTCGAGGGCATGTGCTGTATGAACCTTTCTGACCATGCAAAGTCTGTACACGCTCAGCTCTCTGAATTGCAAAAGTTAGCTGGGAAATTGCAAATAGAATCGGGCCTTGGTATTGACAGATGGCTCAAATCTTTTGGCCTGGGATCATGGATACGCTCTATTGTTAAGGTTGCCATTGTAGTATGCATTGTAGCCCTATTAATAATATTCATCCTGCCGTGTTTTTGCATATGCTTGCAGAATATGGTGCAAAGGATGGTGTCTGCTGTGTTTAATCAGACCATGCTTGTTCAACAGAAAAACAGGGGAAATTCAGAGAGCTTTGTGGATATTTGGCTAGCTGAGAGAGGGCACGTAGACGCTGTACCATTAACAAACTGAGAAGGACACAGGCCTAAGAGTCAGCAGTCAGTGTCCAATGACAAAACTAGGCCATTATAACCTTGCTGCAACATGAGGATGTGGGAGAGTAGGGCCCTGCCAGAATAGGAAGAATAATTTCAATAGTTGCAATGAAAAACCTAAAAGAATGTAGAAGTAGGTGTAACTGGATGATAAGTAAACCAACCAATCCTGAGCTCAGCTTTGCAATATGCATGAACTTCATTAAGTCCAATATAAATGTATGTGACTACTGATCAATAAACTGAGATCTGCTGATCACCCATATTGGCATGCCGCTTTTATTTCTGCTTTGCTCCTGGACTACCTTTTTTGGATTACTCCCCTGACTATTCCTGGATTTACCCATGGATTATTTCTGCTTTGCTCCTGGACCACCTTTGGGATTACTTTTGGGCTATTCTTGGAATTATTTTGGATTACCTCTATTCGGGACTAGGAAACCACAGTAGATTGGTGTTTTAGTTCGGTCCTATCGCAGCCGGGACATCTAATAAGCACCGCTGGAAAAAGAAAAAGGGGAAAGGTGCGGAGCCCTGGCCGACCTTACAGAAGGGCCAGCCGATATGTGCCAGAGTTAAAACCTCTAAAGGCTGCTACAGGGGATCCCAGATAACAGTATGGAAAAAGAGAGGCAAGCGGCATATCAGTTATTTGCTTAGCTTTTACAAAAGCGTAACATTAAGGGCATAGACCTGCCGTCAGATCTCCTGCCTTATTAGACTTTGGGGAATTCAGGGGTTTTTCAAAATCCCCATACAGTACACAACGTAGCTGAATGGCGAAATTACGAGGACCGTTTATGGCAGCTATCTATTGATGATAATAAGACTGCTAGAAGGTTGGAAAAGCTGTGGCGAATTGTTTATAATGAATTGTTACAATATCAGGCAGAGAAAAAAGCAGCACAGCAAGCTAACATAGCGTACGATAAGAATAAGAGTTATGAAGAAGGGCCAGAATTTCCCTTGCCCCTGCGACATCTGCAGTAACTCTTCCACCACCGTCAACTTCCTCTGTAAATAACGGCTCCCTCCTGCAGCAGATTTACAGCCTGTCTCATGGCCCCTCCCCCACCCCTCTCCCCCTAAATGAGCCTAACCCTGGGTCACAGAATGATATCAAGGAGCCATTGCTCATGAGCGAATGGAGGCGTGGGCAGTTGTGGCTAAAGACATCATGGACTCGGGGTGGGGGCAAAGGCTATGAGGCTATGGGGGCAGCTGTTTTTGGGGCGGGTCCTCATGCAGTTATTACCCGCCCTTCTTTCCCCTGTGTGCTACCTTAGGGCTCACAGGGAGGACAAATGCTTGATTACATCTGGGGGACTCATGTTGTTCTGGTGATTGTCTGTTAAAAATCCTGATCAGCAGATTTTATTTGGGGCACACTGGCTGTTCTGGCAAAACAATCTGCAGCAGTACAGAGACAACAAGGAGACCCCTTACAGGACTGACTTTGGATGAACCCAGGACCTTTTTTTGTTATGACAGAGGCAAACTCTTGGCCCTGAGAAATGTCAGCTGGGTTCCCAAGAATGGCTATAGAAAGAATAAAAGAATTGCCAATAAAGCAGGATGTTTGGTTCTGTTATTGATAAAGCTCCACTGACATTGAACGGGCAGGTGTTCAGGATTTCAAAGGGGGCTCAGTTGAAGGAGTAATAGTGAACTGTAACTTTAATTCTGCTGGGGCATCTATAGAGGAAGCAGAAAGAATGGCAAATATCCCTTAGGAACCCATTGATAGTAATTAAGGAACTGGTCTCAGAATAAAAACAGGGTTTCATTAAAGAGGCAGAGGCTGGGTTCCAAGAAACAAACAAATCCTTTTACTGGCGATCCATTACCACTGTAACCTAATTCTGCAAAATAAACAGAGTTTGGTAATGATTGAAACTCAACATAGGAAAAGCCTACTGCATCATTATATAAAAGAACCTTCAACACCTGACCCAGTCAGGCTTTGAAAGCCAAAGTGGATTCTCTTCTCCTTACTTTAACAGTGTGTTGAAAAGGTTCCCACTTTTTAATTCAGTGTGATTTAGTGCCTGCTGATTGCAGAAATCTGGGGTTATTTCTGATTTTAACTGATTTTACAATGTGTGTTATGGTTTACCTGCTCTGGGAATTACAATGGAAAAATAGCTCAATTGATCCCACTTGATTGAAAAACCATATGCAAATACTGTTTATAAGAGATTTAGATGTTGTTCAATGAACCTGAATGATTCCCACCTTATTACAGAGGAAAAAAACCTTCAAGCAGCAGAATTATCCTTTTGGCCTGTATTAGCAGACATTAAAGATGCTGCTAGAAAAGCTCTGTTTTCAGTGACTTAGATGGAAAAACCTATTTTTTCTGCAGCCTGCAACCAGCCACAGCAGGGAGTCTCGGACTGGACCTGGCAGCAATGGCAGTAACAATAACACTGACTGACTAGATGCTCCAGCCGGAAAGCAATTTCCACTGGAATAAAAGGACCTATAATTCCTTGATGGACAATATAAACCATTTACAATTGTCCAACAAGCCCATGGAATACTCCTACATTATTAAAAGGGAAGATCTTCAGAAGACTATGATGCACAATGCAGTTATTTGTTTTACCTGGAGTAATAGATGCTGATTTTACTGGGAACTTTATCTGTGTTATGGTTTATACTCCTTTTCCATATGGTTTATACTCCTTTTCCACCAATTGAATTGAGAAGGACAGCCCTACTTTGTGTCAGCTGTGTGTAGACAATGCCTTACAACCGCTCAGAAAAATCTGGCCTGAAACCATGATATATCACTATATGGATGATATTTTATTTGCACAGCTGCAACCTTTTACAGGCCAGCAGATTCAAGAAATACATAATGCTTTGAAATTACATGGATTGACTGTAGCTCCTGAAAAAAATTCAACTATCTGCACCCTGGAAATATCTGGGATGGACACTTACTAATCAAATTGTTTTCCAGAAACTGCGATTGAATACTAAAATACAAACATTGCATGATGCTCAAAAAATTACTTGGAGATTTGCAATGGCTGCGTCCTATTGTAGGTATCCCAAATGAGTTATTAGATGAACTCCGACCTTTATTAAAAGGAACTGATCCAACACAGCCTGTCCATGTAACTTCTGAACAGGCTAAGACACTCCAGCAGATATTGGACTGTGTTACACGGGGCAGTGTTCACAGACGTGATCTCAACCTCCCCATACAGTTAACAGTTTGGGCTGGAGAAAAATACTTGCTGGGGGCACTTACTCAGCAAGACAGAAAAACGGGGAGATATGGGCTCTGGAATGGATATCTCCTCCACTCCAGCAGCACAAAACCCTTCTTCAAAAAATCGAAATTTTGGCTGCTTTGCTTAAGAAAGGTCGTGAACGGGCGTTGCAGGTTACAGGAAAAGAACCTGATCAGATATGGATACCAATGAAAAAGATACTCTGACTTGGTACTTGGAGAACAGTATGCAATTAGAAGAAGCACTGTTGGGAGCTGGGAGCATGGTTGTTACTGATAATATCCCCAATATGCTACTGAATTGGATTGGACAGTGGGGTTGGATTCAATGCCCGAAAAGATCACAGATGCCTCTGTCGGATGCTACAACAGCCTACATGGATGCAGGAGAAAATCCAGAACTGATGCAGTGACCTGGCAAAAAGAGGGACAATGGCATTATCAAATTATCAGGGCTTCTGAGATGGATACCTTACAAACTATGGAATTGTTGGCTGTTGTATGGGCCATGATGTACTTTTCTGAGCCCCTTAACATAGTAACAGACTCTTTGTATGTTGCTGGAGTTTGTGAGCGAATCGAGGATGCCTCTATAAAGGAAGTTCAGAACAGGAGGTTACATGAGTTGTTTATACAGTTGCAAAAAGCGATTAAGCTGAGGGAACATCCTTTCTCTGTTATTCATATCAGAAGTCACAAGTGGGATATTGGTTTAGGAGAGGGTAACGCACAAGCTGATAAGTTGGTCTCAGTTACACAGGTAACCCCAATCCCCAAGCTGACTATAGCCAGAGAGGCACATTCTATGTTTCATCAAAATGCAAAAGGCCTCCATATAGAATTTCAGATATCAATGGAAGAGGCACGGGCAATAGTTAAAGCCTGTCCTATATGCAGTCACCATAATGGGGGTTGTGGGTTAGGTTTGGGAGTTAATCCAAGAGGATTGAAAACAAAGGATACCTGGAAAATGGATGTAACACGTTGCTGAATTTGGGAGGATGAAGTATGTGCATGTTACTATTGACACTTACAGTCATTTTATATGGGCTACAGCACAAACTGGTGAGAGAGCAAAGCAGGTAGAAAGGCATCTCAGTAGCTGCTTTGCAGTGATGGGAGTGCCACAGCGTATCAAGACTGATAATGGGTCTGCCTATTGCAGCAGGAGAATAAAGGAGTTCATGCAAATGTGGGGAATAGAACACATAACAGGCATCCCTAATTCCCCAACAGGGCAAGCAATTGTGGAGAGAGCTAATGGTACCTTGAAAAGATATCTGGGTAAATACTCAGATATTAGAGAGCCACAAGAAAGATTGTTGCAGTGTTTGTTTGTTTTAAATCATTTGTGTGTTTTTGGGGAAAGCAAGGTTCCTCCTGTAGTTTGTCATTATGTACGGGAAAAAGATAATGAGAAGAAAGATGTGTGGGTCAACTATAGAGATCCTAAGACAGGGCAATGGCAAGGGCCTGCTAAAGTGTTGTATTGGGGCCGCGGATATCTTTGTGTTTCTACCCCTACAGGATCTCTGTGGGTACCTGCTAAATGGACCCAAGCAGTTGTGTTGGATGGAACAACTCAATCGACTGAGCAGAGAAGATCGTCGACGAGTGGAGACGAAGCTGTTGATCATCCTTCGACCGATATTTCTTAAGCTAAAGGGACAGTGTAGTTATGCTATTGACCGAGCAATTGATCAGTGCAAATCTGTAAACAACATATTAAGCTTGCATTCATTGCTTTCTGCATTTAAAGCTAAAGGACCTAGAGATTTAGCTTGTATTAAGTGTCAAGATAGTCGTTGTGGTGCATGGATATTATTCTATTGCAGGAAGTGTCAGACAATTAAGTGGGTACATCAGGCCAAGTTACCTGAGTTGTGGTGTGAGCGTTGTGCATTTTGTTGGTGATTCGCCTCCTGGCAAAATGAACTTAAGTGCTCTACAAGTTTACCTGGTTTTCAGGGTTGGAGTTATATGAATCTCCAGAACAGAAAATTATTGCATGGTTTAGGTGGGAAACTCAGCATATAGTGGAACATGTTTTAGGGCAATCTCTATCTTGTATCTTACAATCTAAGTGCGGTTGGGGGTATTCCCCTGTCACGGTTTGATGTAATAGGTCCGATTTCAGTAGATCAAGACCCCAACAAAGTGTGGGACGATTGTCTTACAGTCCTAGAGAGGTAAATCTGGGCCACCCCAGATCCAACAGCCGACAGGAAGGGAGATTGTTGGATCAAGGTGGAAAATACAGCGGCAAGCTAAGAGGACTAAGAGCCAAGTCAAGTCAGGAGCCGTGCAGGAAAGTTGTAGCAAACATGTCAATCTGCCAGGGCAGTGGATGGTTCAGCCAGCACAGATGGAAGAGCTATGCCATCGTTTTAGCATTCTTCCTCCTCCTAGTAGAGACAATGAGCCACGTAGAAGGCGCAACAGGAGGAAAAGGGGCAAGAATCCCCTGCATGGCCTTAGCTCAGCCTAAGACTAACATTTGGGTTACTTTGGCAAAGTTAACTAATCAGGATGCTATTTGTCTGTCATTATCTTCTCCCGGTAATCCATTTTCAACTTGTTTGGTCGGATTACCTGCAGATCCCTGGCCATGCCCTTCACACGCACCCACCTGCAAGACTAACAATGCTAGGGCAAGTGTAGATCATTGGGACCAGTGGGTTTCTCGTTTTCCTGTGGCACCGCAGGAACCCCAAGAATTAGAACTGTTAGGTTCAGTTATGGCAGATGCATGTCTTAATTTTTTCTGTAAGAACCGGCTGTCAACTAAGAATCATGCCACTATTGTAACTTCTAGCATGGCTGTCTACCGTAATGCAACAGCCTGGTGCAATTATACCACAAAGACTGTGTCAATCTCATCAATTAACCCTATTCAACTGCCACAAGGTTATTTCTTGATATGTGGGGACCGTGCTTGGCCCGGAATCCCATCGATGCTAAGAGGGGGGCCATGTACAATTGGGCGGTTGTCTCTCCTTACACCCAATACATCCATGATATTTAACATGACCCACCGCCATCATCGGAGTAAACGAATGATCCATGCATTTTCTGCAGACTGCAGAGATGATGTCAAATTCTGGTCCCCAGCAGCCATAGTTGCAGCATCAGTCTTGGCCCCTGGTGTATCAGCAGCAAATGCTCATGTCACCTTAAACAGAATGGCATGTTGGCTCGCTAAGCAAGCCAATATCACCTCTTTGGCAATTTCTGGCCTTCTGCTAGATGTTGATTCTATTCGTCATGCTACGCTTCAAAATAGGGCTACAATTGATTTTCTGTTGCTTGCACAAGGCCATGGCTGTGAGGAGTTCGAGGGCATGTGCTGTATGAACCTTTCTGACCATGCAAAGTCTGTACACGCTCAGCTCTCTGAATTGCGAAAGTTGGCTGGGAAATTGCAAATAGAATCAGGCCTTGGTATTGACGGATGGCTCAAATCTTTTGGCCTGGGATCATGGATACGCTCTATTGTTAAGGTTGCCATTGTAGTATGCATTGTAGCCCTGTTAATAATATTCATCCTGACGTGTTTTTGCATATGCTTGCAGAATATGGTGCAAAGGATGGTGTCTGCTGTGTTTAATCAGACCATGCTTGTTCAACAGAAAAACGGGGGAAATGCAGAGAGCTTTGTGGATATTTGGCTAGCTGAGAGAGGGCACGTAGACTCTGTACCATTAACAAACTGAGAAGGACACAGGCCTAAGAGTCAGCAGTCAGTGTCCAATGACAAAACTAGGCCATTATAACCTTGCTGCAACATGAGGATGTGGGAGAGTAGGGCCCTGCCAGAATAGGAAGAATAGTTTCAATAGTTGCAATGAAAAACCTAAAAGAATGTAGAAGTAGGTGTAACTGGATGATAAGTAAACGAACCAATCCTGAGCTCAGCTTTGCAATATGCATGAACTTCATTAAGTCCCATATAAATGTATGTGACTACTGATCAATAAACTGAGATCTGCTGATCACCCATATTGGCATGCCGCTTTTCTCCCGCTGATCCTACACATATTTTCTTGTTCTGGATCTGGGAGTCTGACGTGTCCTGCCTCCCACAGTAATAGCAGTGTCGTTCGCTCCAAGGGACTTGAGGTCTCTCCATCCTTCTCGTACCTGACAATACAAGAGACCTATCTTTGCCTCCTCCTGATGGTGGACCTGCCCACCCCACACTTTCTCTAGCTACTGCAACCATGATCTTAGCCTTGGCATTTGCTTTTTCTTCATCTCTCCTTAAATACACCTTTAATGCCTCTCTCAATAACTCATTAATGTCCTTCTCTTGCCAATCTTCAATCTTCTCCAGTTTTTCTCCATATTTCTGGCCAAGATTTGGTAACAAATTGGACTTTCAATAGCACCTGACCTTCTGGGGTGCCTGGGTCTATTCTAGAGTACAATTGGAAGTTCCACTTTAGGCGATTAAGCCAAGTAGCAGGAGCTTCATCTTTCTCTTGTGCACCTTCAAATGCTAATATGGTATTAGTTCCTTTGGGAACTGACTCTTTGATCCCCCGTGTTATCAATGATCTATATTCCATCATGGCCTTCCTCCCTTCCTCCTGATTAGGATTCCAGCTGGGGTCCGTTAGTGGCAATTTTTGTTTCCCTGTTGGCACCTGGGGTCCTGGATGGTTATCCTTTTCCCAAATTCTTATGCCAGCCACTCTAATCATCTGGACCTCTTCTGGGGAAAATAATATATTCAGAATGGAATTCATCTCCCCCCATGTGTAGATATTTGGACCTAAAAATTGGTCCACTTGGTTGGCTATGCCCACTGGGTCCTCAACTAAATGCCCTAACTCTTTCTTGAATCCTCTCACCTCAGAAACAGTTAGAGGAGCATTCACAAAGCCAACACCTCCCACCACTCCTCCCATAGGAAATTCTCTGAGGGGAAAGAGTCTCTCTGCTCTGGAGATCTTGGATCTGGTACTACAGTACGGCCCATCTTCAGATGCCAAACTACTAGTTTGAGGGATTTCTGGGTTACCCTGAACTTTCTGCAGAGCAGCAGGTCTATTAGGTGATAACTGTTTCTTGGGCAAGGAAGCATCTGTCCCCCAACTAGGAGGAGGTAAAGGGACAGCAATAGGAAGGGGAGAAAAGCCTGAGTACTTATTAAGTGGAACTGGAGAAGGGGTGGAGAATGCAGCAGGTGTAGTAGGCACTTGTGGTGGTGCAGAAGGAACTGGAGGAGCCGAAGGGAGTGGTGAGGGATTGGTTGCTCGGGGAGATACTGAGTTCATAGGGGAAGCCAGAGAGGTAGAAGGAGGAATTTGAGCAGGCAGTAATGAGATGGCAGCCGGGGGAAGAACCAGACCTGCTATCTGAGGTGCTTGAGGAGGATTATAAGGTGGAGGGGTAGAAGGGGGCAAATAGTCCAGGGGGTCCCATCTCTTACTGATTTCAGCATCCCCTCCTTCATTCCCCTCTTTCTTCCTCTGTACTTTACAAATTCGCACCCCTTCATCCCCAATAGCATTCTTTAACCAGCAAGCTACATACAATAATTGCTCAGGATCGGTATCTCCTCGAGCTGTTAGATAATGACTCAGTTGTTGGCATATCCACTTGTCCCTTGTCCCTCACCAAGGCCATCCTCCTTGTACTTCTAATTCTGGCCAGAGTTCTACACAATAGTGGATCATCTTCACCTTATCTAATCCCTCCATGGCTTCTATCGAATCCCATTTCTCTAACAGTTCCCCTAGGGGGCTACCGGGAGGTATATTCCTCAATCTCTTGCCTGTCTTCTTACTATTGCACCCTCCCATTTTCCAGGTCTCAACAGAAAAAAATCCCAAGGGTGCCTCTACTGACAGGTAATCTCAAGAAAAATTTACTTGCCTGAAGCTCAGGACTTTAATTTGGAACAACTGCCTGATCTCTTGATTGCCCAACTTTTACTCGCGTCAGGTCTTACATCTATCCGAACTTGAAAATACGAAACCTCAGCGTACAAAGCCGGTTCGTGCCTGACTCCCTCTGTCATGAAAAACAACTACCTGATTTTCAGTTTGCCTAACCCGCCAATTTGCTAGGCCTCACCGTATCAGGACTTAAAAACAAACCTCAGCCTCATTCGCTGGGTTTGTGCCTGACCCCTTTGTCAGGACTTAATTGCCTGCAGGGCTTGTCAGCTTGCCTGAATCCTCCTTGGGACTTACAATGTGCCTGACTTCCCTCTGTCAGGACTTCTGGGGTGCGTGCCACTCATACAACTATTCCCTCTGCACGCCTGGAGGGGGGGTGTGTGCCACTCATACAACTATTCCCTCCGCACGCCCAGAGGGGGGTGTGTGCCACTCACACAACTATTCCCTTCGCACGCCCAGAGGGGGGGTGCCCTTTTTCCCCCTCGGGAGACTACTCACTCACGCAGATTCCACGCACTTCCCCCTGGTCCCAGTCGGCTTCCTCGCAGAAGTCTGAAAATGCGGTACTGAGGGGTCCTCACTCAGCTCGAGGGTCCGGCTGCCGGCCCCCTCCTCTCATTCACACACACACACTCGCTTATCTCCCACTCCCGCCACCAGATTTCTCACCAGTCTGGTGCTGCTGCGCGTCACTGGTCCTGAGCCGATTTCTCTGGTCCTGATAGCCAGCTGTCCTGAAGGTCCAAGATGGCCAGTCCTGGTGTCCTCTTCATCGTGGCTTATCCTGGACGAGTACCCCAGATGAAATAAACAGGGCAGGAGACTTTTTCTCCTTTTAATGCCTTTATTAAAAATGATCAGCTCAGGATGGGGTAGCTTGACGGATCTGCAGCTTTTGTCGGGTCTCTCCCGGGTGGCTCGCAGGAGGAGGCTATGTGCAGCTTTGTCCTCTTGGGGCAGAGCTGAGGGTCTCCGTCCTCACGGGGTGCTGGTTTCTGGCATAGACCCTAGTCCTTATCCTTTTCCCGGCAGGGGTGGAGGGTACCAACCTCGGCAGAAACTCCTCCAGTTAGGATGAGAGACTTCAGAGGTCCTCAGTGTCTCTGCAGGCTCAGCACCTTGCTCCTCACGCCTGGACACCACTCCAATTTCTCAACTTTATCTTGGCTAGTTGTTTTGGGGTTCTTTTCTGCACATTTGGGGCAGCAGCTTCCCAGAGCATGCTGGTCTTTACAGTTTCATTTGCATCTCCCCCCCCCCGGTTTGTCTCTTCTCTTCACTGTCCGTGGAGGTCCCCCACCCTTTACTGTTGACTGGGTCTCCGCCTCGGCTCCTACAAAAGGAGCCATCAGCGAGAATGACCTGTAATTAACACAACAAAACAGCTGTCATTTCAGCAGCAACCTTGGTCTGACTTAAGTTTTTGTAACTTTTTCTTCACAAAAATATTGATAGTTTTTTTGTTCATAACACAAAGTACTGAGGCAAAGGAATGTAGGAGTGGATGCCGTATGGATGCCAAGGTGCTTTATTTGAGCCAGGTGGGGCCAGTAACGGTGGCAGGGAAAAGCCGTTAGGCAGGCACTTATAAAGCGGAAGGGGGTAACAGAAGAAGACATGAGGGACCAATGAACAAAGCCCAGGGGAGGAGCGAGGGACACAGCTGAACCAATAGGAAGGGCCCAGGGGAGGGAAAAGGCTCAGGGGACAAATCATATGATAGGCGAGGGATGATTGACATAGAAGGCTCTCGAAATGAAAGGGGATGGTTACAATGACTGACAGGAAAAAACAGGTGGGAGGAACAAAACATTAGGAGGGAGAACGTGGGGGAACTGAGGGTCAAACCAAAATCTTAACTTATAAAAAATAACTAACATTATAACAAAACCTATATAAAACTCACAATGCTACAGCTGAGTTGTACACTTTTGTCCACCCACAAAGATCACTTTTGGAGAGGTAAATTAGAGGTGGTGAACTGCTATGAATGTAATCAGCCTTGGGGTTTTGTTGTGTTTATTCTTGTAATTTTTTTGCTTGGTTATTTTAGTTTAGTTTAGTTTAGTTTAGTTTAGCTTAGTTTAGTTTAGTTTAGTTTAGTTTGGGTTTTTTATTTTTGTTTTTGTTTTGGTTTTTTTTTCTTATGGGAGCCTGCAGGAAGTGTAACAAATTTAAAATATGTAAGGAGTAAGACTGATGCAAAAATATTTACTGCAGGAAAAAAGCTATGGTAGGTTAATTGCCTCATGAGTTATTGTAAGAAATAGCTACTGGCCCATGGAAAGAAATGATGCCCAACCAAAAATGGGGAATAATTAACACCTTTCCCTGCATGGCTACAGATAACTTATCAAAGTGAAAGCAGACAGGTCTCAGCATAACCTTTTTTCCCCTGTCTTCCTTAAAAGAGTGATTTGGTTAAATATCAACTGTGTTTGGGTACAGGGCATGGCTGCTGAGGCTGGCAGCACTACCTGGTGCTGAGAACATTGCAGGTGACTGCCTGCCAGGGGCTGGAAAAGTGTCCACTGCACCAGGGGCTCCACACCACTCTCACAACACAGCTCAGTTACATCTGATGCAAACCTGTCTCTTCCAAAACTTGTGCAGAAATGAGGTTTTGGGTGGTAACAATTTGTCTAGAGCAAGATCACTTAAACACAGACCATATTGCTGCTTATGGAGTTACTTGCATGTGTTGAAGATGCTTCTCTGACACTCATCCTGAAGAATCATCTTGTTGTGAGGGATGGGGAATAACAATAAGGCTGCAGTTCATTTGGCAGGTTCTGAGGGCAGCATCCATCACCCTGAGCTTGGATCAACTAGCACAGGAATGGCAGGCTGATTCAGCAACACATTAAATTTACAGCCATGAAATTATTTATAATGGATGAGTAACTTTAGAAATAATGGAAACCATGAAGATAATTCACAATCCAAACAAATAGAAGTCTGCCACTTTTCTCTGAAGTCCTGCCTTTAATGGAAGAGTAAAATTTCAGACTCTGCAGATGTCAGATTATTGCAAAGACAATGTTTGTCCTGATCACAGATAATAGTGATGTAGTGGCCAACTCTCCTGGGGAACCCACGAGTTTGGAAGTAATATCCCATGTCCTGTTAGACTAAGGCCACACATTTGAACTGTCTATAGATCATGTTAATGCTAATTTTGGGAGTAGTGTGCATGCCCCAAATGGGGGTAATGAGTTTAAGTGGTTGTTCTCCAAAGATATCTCTAGGGAAATATCTACTCCTACAGCTGCTCTTAGTCTTTTAAGAATGACTGAGTCAATTTGAGCAGCAAGCCTTCTGGTCCCCAGCATTTCAAAAAATACATTTCTGCTACAGGAATTGCTTTAATTAACACTGTCTGAAGGATAGTACATGCTCACTCAAAGTATTTCTCTGAAAATGTTTCCCCTCCACCTATTCTTCTGACATATTTTAGATTATTTTTTGCCATAGTACTCTGACCTCCAACTTTTCTGACTTCTATAACAACATGATGATATCTAACAGGGTGGTGATATGCAGGGTCTCATGCTGGATGAAATGAAGTTTGGACTCTGCTCTATTCTACTCTGACTCAGAAATGTTGTTATTGGCTTTTTAAAGGAACAAATTTATTTGCAAATGCTTGTGCTGGTCAGTATGGTCCTATTTTGCCTGGCAGAAGGCATGTAAAATAAATACTGAAAGAATTTCAGATTTATCTGACAAGAAAGTGGTGCGATATCAATGAAATCAGAACAACCAATATTCTTCAGGACTGTATGTCCCAATGGAATACGTCTATAAAGCCAAGGTCTATAAACGAGATCGTGGGCTGCATCTTGTGCTCCTTCTGCAATCTCATGAAGTGTAGGAAAGATTCAGACGTGTCTTAAATTTGATTATTCCCTTCAAACATGTCACAGACATCAAATCCATTGACACTTTTGATGTCTTGCACATAATCCCTTTTATAAAAGTAGCTCTTCTGTCTGCATTGTGGTGAGGTACTTTGAAGCAGCTTGAGTAATTTGGGCTCTGCTTCCATAGGTCAACTTATACTTACTTATCAATAAGAGTGATGGAAAGAAATTGAGCTTACGGAATAGATTTAACTTTTTAAATTATACTGATGACTTAAATTGTACCTGCTGTCTTTGATGCAATCATATTCTCACATCCCTGACACTCATGATTAACCTGCATTAAAACTGCACATGAAATGGCTGTGCTTGTAGGGAAGGATACTTCTCTCAATGAAATATTTCAGTTTCTTAATTCACTGTAATGAACAGTGGCTTCCAAGCTGTCTGCAGTTGTCCTTCGCAGTCAGTCAGAATTGTTGTCTTATAATGTCTGCATAATGTAAAGTTTTCATTTTTCTTCTATGTTCAACTCAATCACAGTTTGCTGGAATTTGATAAGTGTATGCTGATGGGATTTAAATAAGTTCCAGGAAACTGAAGGATTTATTAGCTGATGGTGTCCAGACTACTGTAAGTACGGTACAGAGGAAATGTTTGTTTTTCTTTGCTTTGATGTGGCCTTTGTTTTGTCACTGATTTTTTTTAACGGAAAGTACAAGCAGCAACCCCCTTTTTCAAATATTATACAAATCAAGGAAGGCCCTAAAGCAAGTTCAGAAGCACAAAGAACACTCAGAAAGGCCTCCAGTATTGCAACTGCTGAGTTGCTTCCCAAAACCCATGGATTCAAATATCTGAATTTTGTACAAACTAGGTTAGGTCTTGGATGTTTGTTTTCCTATATGTTTAGCCTAAAGTTGAAATTTAAGTACTGTCCTGGACCTAAAGGCCTAAGTTCCACCTTAAGAAAGGACTTGTTAGATTAATTTCCTTGGAGGAGACCAAATCAATGTCTTCTACAGCCATGCTCCAGTCACCTACAAGAAAAGCATAATAAGCAAATTTATATAGGATTTTTGGGCTTATTCTTTGGTAATTTACACTAAGAACACTTCTGAGGTGTACAGAGGGTTGATTTTTGAGATGGTGAATGTGCTTTTGAATTGTAGGTGCTTGGATGTGATTCTGTAAATGGTAATGAATTTTTGGAACTGCTTTCTGATTATTGCAATTGTGCATGCAATAAGTCATTAGATGATAAGATAATTAAAGCTCTATTAGATAATGAAACATTGCTGCCTATAATTCTATTACAGCACACAATACTATTAAGGAAGAAATTAGCATTAAAGTGATGGATTAATCACAAAGTTTTCATACTATAGATGTTTTGCAGATTAACATGCATTTTTCAGGAAACCTTCCATAATGTAACATAATAGTAAAATACTTTTGAAACATAACCATCAGGTATAAAGGGATTATTTTCTTTCTTAAAATTAAATGTACTAATACTCTGCTATTTCTCAAAAGGAGTAGGGACCCATGGGCCCACAATGTAGTTTGGAACTACAGCCTCTGACAGTATTCCAAATTTTTATTATTGTTTCTTAACCTGCCATAGAAAAAATATCAGATTGCTGACAAGCAGCAGTCTGACTCAGAAACAAAATTAATCCTTTCATAGAAGACTGATTAAAATTTCCCTATAAAATTAATTTTTTGTTGTTTTTTTTGGTTGTTCTTTGGTTTCCTTTTAAAATTAAAATTTTGGTTGATCTCTTATTTACTGTGTTGTGAAAGACAGTACAGCCCTGTTAACAAATCATGAGAACTACTCAGTCTGATAAATGCCATGAAAGGATGCCACAAAAATACCAAATGACAGTAAAACAATAGTAACAAGAGAGTGAAAAAAAACCCAAAAAACAAACACAAGAACTCCTCCCAGCATAATTACTCCTTCTTTCATTAACTTGAGATCTTTTCAGTTTTTTCATCTTTTGATTTCAAACTCCTCATGATGTGTCTGTTGATACCATCTTAGTACTAACTCTGCTACAATACAGCCTGTGTTCAAATCTCTTCTCTCTGATTACTGATAAATAGCAGAGCCTTTCACTAATTTAACCTACAAACAAGGTATTAATTCACTTTCCTTAAGAAATAACTGTGTTTGAGCCTAGGTGGTGGTTGGTATACAGACTAATGGACACCTGTCTTTTATTCCATATGGATTCCAGCAAACTGTAAATGATTTTTTTAATTCATCTGTGTGCAAGCAATGAATTATCTTCTGTGGAAATGAATGGGAGAATTGCATTTGATTGAGGGAACAATTCTTAATTTTAATGGGAGAAGATTTTTGCCCCTGCTGAGTTTGCTTACCTGCTATTACAGAGTGCATTGTTCTTTATTCCACCAAAGAAGTTCTAGATATAGAACAGCAAACTGCTTGCCAAGTGCTCCTCTGTGGTCCAAAATATTGAAATTTTTGTAGACTGCCCCCCAGAAAAATTACTTTCTTTAGTGATTTAGGCATCGCTAAAAAATAACCTAAGTTCTATGCTAAGCAAGAGATTGTTGTCTCAGAAATAGACAGTTTTGCTTTTAAAGAAGCATCCCAATTTCAGTTTTAATATGAGGTTTTTTCTGCTTACTATAGGTTTTTATTCTTAGCTATTTTTCTGGCTCTAGATCACCACTTACATATCAAGAGAGCACATTACTCCTCAGCCCTACCATTTGCTTTGTGTCAGTACCCCAAAAAACCAAACTAAAATTACAAACCTGCTTTAATTTTTTTTATAAGATGAAAGTCTATAAAAATCAGAGAACATAAATATAACATGACTGAAAAAAAATCTCACGTAGCCTGCTTGCTTTTCAAGCCTGCTTACTACTGGAGCAGGCTACTGAGAGACATAGCATGGTCTGCTTATTTGCAAGGTTTTCTTTTCTTTAAAAAAGGGTAGTTTATCCTTTTTACCTGAAAATCTTCATATATTAACATCCTGTTTTGAATTTTCATTTTTCACCAGTCAGCAAGTGCTGAGCAATGGTATTGTGTGTCACTTTTGGATTTTGGAATTTATTTCTCTCTTTTTGTTGTCTTTACCTGATGTTGCTTTACATGTTCATTACATGATGTTGCTGCTCTTGTTGGTTCATTTTCTCTCTGTTATTAAACTGTTGAACTTTTCTTATCTCAACACATGGAATTTATCTTTTTTTCCAGTTTTCCTTCTCAACCCATGGGCAGATGTGTTTGTGAATGAGCATGGTACTTAGTTTCTGATTTAAACCACAGCAGTATTATAAAGGATTGTTTTATCTTTTTATCTCCTATAAAGTTATTGCCAGATTATGCATACTGCTCTTTTGCTGTATGAAGCTTGTTTTGTGCTTAATCAGCAAATGCTTAAGCTACTAAGCATTACTAAGATAATTATTCTGAGTTACACTTGTCACAAAATTTTGCAAGGGTCTTTTTAATATTATTGTTATAATCAGAAGATTCTTCTACTTCTATCTCCAGGCTGCTGTTACAAGAGAGCTAGCCTATTTAGAGAGATCACAATTTGGTTTTGGTGGCATCTGAAGTGATTTTCCCACTAGGACAAAATGGTACTTAACTAAAAAAGACAGATTTAGTGAAACTGGTTTTCATTAACATATTTCAACACAACTGTATTCTCTTTGTCCCCTAGTGCCTAATCCACAACATCTAGATCAAGGGCAGTGCTGGAATCTACTTGCAGAATTGTTCATGTTCACCTGAATTTACTTATTTTATTATAAAACTCAGATTGCAGAGTCACAAACCCACTAATCCATAGAGTGGCTGAGGTTGGAAGGAACCTCTAAAGCCACCTGGTCCAATGCCCTACCCAAGCAAAGTCACCTGTGGGAGGCTGCATTTGACCACATTTAGATGGCTTTTGAATAACTCCAAATATTGGAGCCTTCACGTCCTATCTGAGTGATCTGTGCCAGTGCTTGGTCACTTGTACAGTGGAAAAGGTTTTCCTGATGTTCAGACAACACCTCCTGCGTTTCAGCTTGTGCCCAGACCTTTCGCTCACATGTGTGGATCACCTGATCCACAGTCCTGGATCAGAATGGAGCTGTAGTTGAAAGCACCATAAACACCTTCTTGTTTAAACACTGTTCTAAACCAAAGAGAAATAATAATGTTGCTGCTGATTTGGCTGTTTTCTGCTCTAATCCTTGTCCCTGTATCTGCACATCCAAATCCAAACACTTTATGGGCTTTGATTCCCTATTTCTGAACACTACAAAATCATCCAGCTCTTTCCAGCTCGGCAAAAGCCTGGAAAGTGAGAATGTTTTCATGCAGAAAACTTGAGAAACTTTACCATGGAAAATGAAAATGTGAATTCATGAAGAATTAACACTGTTTCCCTGTGCTTCTCCTGTGCCCATCAGCGTGCTGTACTGTTGGGAAGGATGAAAGCTTGACAAGAAAGTCCCACAGATATGCATGCTTAGCAGAAAGATTTTGGAATCTAAAATCTGAGGAAGGAATAGAAATGAAAGCAAGTTTTGATATATTAGAAAAGAATTGCTGAGTCAGTCTTACTGGATAACCAAGAAGGCAAAGGGTATGTTAGTTAGAAGGGGGTTTTATGACTTAGAGCAAAGGATAAACCCACCTCAAACAAGATGTTTTTACTAAGCAGAAAGATAGCACAGGCAGACAAGTCAGCAAAGTTACAAGTAGAAAAAAGGTCTCAGAATTTTCCACTGCAAGAAAACTGAAAACTGTAATGTACTACCTTTTAGTGACTAGAGAATAGTAATATGAATATGGTAATTATAGTAGTTATGATAGGCTAGAGATAATAGTTAAGGTATAGATTGGTTCTACTGTATTAAGATGCTAAGCAAAGAAAAGTAAATAATGCACTGTAACCAAAACCAAAGGGTCTCCAGGCCTGCCTGCAGCTGGAGCTGACAGCTGTAGGCACAGGCTCTGTCACCTACGACCCTGGACTGCTGTAACCAATCGGGTGTAATAAACTGCATCTTGAAGAGCTGCCTGGAGTCCCACATCTCTCATTCAGGCTCTTACGCTGTACAAACAGGAATGGACAGTGGTTACACTGGTTGCCTTTTCTGGCTTGGCAGCTCAGTGTTTAGGAGCACAAACCAGATGTGTTCAGAGACTGTGTTGCATGTTTCCTAAGAGCTTCCACTTCTAAAAAATCAATAATTAGAAATACTAAATTGTACTGTGAAAGGCCCTAAAGCAAAAGTTGAAGTTTTATGTCAGCTGCTTTCCCTGTCTCAAGTAATTGAAAAAAGTGAAAGCACACAAACAAAAAAAAACCCCTCAAACCAAATAAACCCAAAGCCCAACAAAACCCCAGCAAGGGCTGGGTGCATGAAAAGGACAAAAACAAATTTTTCTTCAGTCCCAAAGATAAACACATATCACTGGCTGTGTTTCATCCAAATCATTAAGCTCTGTTCATATCATAGCAAACCCTATGAGAGATAGTTTTTTGCTTGCTTTTGAAATGTCATTGCTTGTCATTCAGACATTTGAAAAAAAATTATGTTGCTTTGCTGCAAAAGTGGCAGTGTGACTGGACAGCCTCTTCCAACTCATTTATCAAAGTGCTCTTTGCTCTCATTTTGAGGCCTGCTTTGAGCAATACACAGTTCTGACAATGCCAGCAACACTCAGGGGAGCAAAGAGCTTTGTGCGAATAAAACTCTTGTGCTTTTGTTTTTTGTTTTTTGTTCTGA
Organism: Emberiza elegans; assembly: GCA_024865655.1. NCBI lineage: Eukaryota > Metazoa > Chordata > Aves > Passeriformes > Fringillidae > Emberiza > Emberiza elegans. Next base: position 191,577 of record JALJVW010000016.1, read on the forward strand.
TACATGCTGCTCCACACAGGGAGACTTTCCTTCCAGCACCACTGAGAAGAAGAAAGCTGAAATAAGCAGCCTTACACATTTGGAGAGCCTTTCACAACAAGGTGCAGGAGAAATCAGAGAAGCTGAATGCTAATGGTTTCATCATGAATAGGAAAACATGGTGAAAACAACAAAGTCTTGAAAGTACAGAAAATACAGTTCTTAGGACATCCGGTGCCAATCAGATAACCTTGTGAAGCCTGTTTAGGCAGTGTTGTCATTACAACTGCATAAGAAAAAACCAAGTTTGGACTAGATATTCATCTTTGATGTACCAGTGTTACTGCAGTCATGAGCAGTTGACTTGAAATTCCATACAAGGCTGCATGGGTTCACAGCACTAAAATAGAGAGCTTCCCTTGGTGAACCACAAACTTGTGGAAGCCAGGAGACTTCATTTATTTGTATTATACTGATGTATAAGTATAAATTTAGGTTAAATATTAGGAAGAAATCCTTCCCTGTGAGGGTTGTGAGGCCCTGGCACAGGGTGCCCAGAGAACCTGTGGCTGCCCCTGGATCCCTGAAAATGTCCAAGGCCAGGCTGGACAGGGTTTGGAGCACCCTGGAATAGTAGATGTTCCTGCCCATGGCAGGATGTAGAACTGGATGAACTTTCCAACCCAAGCCATTCTTTGATTTTTTGACATATATATGCTTAAACATCACTGTAGATGCAATGGTGGAAACCTTCGGGGTATCCAGGGGTTTTTCTTGGCAGTCATCTATATCTGAAGAGGTGGGTGAACTGTCTTTTTCTGAGTTGTTTTCCCTGTGCTGAAGTCTGAGCACATAAGCACAGGTGCAATGATTTCTATTGAGAAATCATTGAGATTTTCTTGCTCATCCTGCAAGCCATGCTCTATTGAGGGCTTTAATATGTGCTTGAAAAAGGCATTATTTTTCCGACTTGCAGTGTGTTCATCTTGGCTTCTTATTTAGAATAACTGTCTATGGAAATGGATTAATCATCTGCAGCTCACTCTGCTCCCTCATTTCACCTCCAGCATCATCAGCAAGCAGCTGCCATGTACAAAGCCTTCCTGACAGGCTGGGGTAGGTAGGTTTGAAAGATCTGACACCTGGGACAGGAGGGGCACATCACACACTTTTGTGATTCTTCACAGTAAACCTGTGCAATGTTACTGCTAAATGCTTCTATGGACAGCTTAGGGAAAGAGAATTCAATCTTGTATGCACCAATTTCCTTCTTTCAGTATACAGTGCTACATAATGGGATGAAGAAGGATGAGGCTGTGTATGACTGCTGAGCCAAGGCTACGGAAATTGCAATCTGATGTTTAAGAAAGCTAAAATTCCCCAAATTCTCAGTGTTAAGTGTGTAACCTACAAGAACTGGAGGGTCAAATTCACCTGAAATGGTGCAAGTTTTATGAAAAGTGAGACAAAGGCAGTTGTATGACCTTAATGTCTTTAGATGTATTTTTCATTACTTTCCTTTTGTTTTCCTCTGTGAATGCCAGACATTTCCCACCCAGAATGACTCAATTTTTCTTCTTATAGATATTTCCCCCAAAAGCAGAACCCCTCACCTAAGCCCTTTTTTCCTTTTTCACCAGTCAGTGGATCAACAGGAATTAATTTTTCAAAGGTCAAGTGGCAGAATTCTCATCCTACTTCAGCTGGCTTTCCATTTCTTTCCGTTGTGTTCATTACACTTTACAACTGATCCAGGTCAGAGCTTATTTGATGATTTGACTAGCAGTTCAAGCCAGAGAAGGTCTAGGTTAGTTGTAGCTTGAGCGGGAGTTGCAACATCACTGTAAGGGTGTGAACTTTGTTAAAATACCAGAATCCAGTTTAACAGTTCCCATTTGAGTGGCACTTTGCAGTGTAAAATAATCAGCTGCAATAATCAAGCAGAGGGAAGTGAGTGCCATTTTCTCAGATGTCAATTTTTTCCTTTTTTTAACCGGACAGTATTACATGCAATCTTATTTCAAGAATAATTCAAGAAAGAGAGCCTGTAGCCTGCTCAATCAGAAAGAGCTGAGAGAGTGGTTTTACCTCTTACATTCTTATGCCTCTTTATCTGTGCCTCATGCTTTAGGCTACCAAACTGTAACTACCCAGGTTTTTTGGATCAGTGAGCAAGTACTGTCCTGAGGTGGGGCATTAAGGGAATTTTAAAGATGGATCATACATTTCCAGCTGTGCTTCTGTCTCTGGGTATATGTACTGGTTCATGTAATAGGAAATGGAGTGAATCAGATTTAATTTATGTCAACAGCTCAAAATATGATATGCTAGAACTCTGATTTCACAAAAATAATGCTTTTCTAATGGTCTGAGCCAAAATCTCATTAAAAGAGTATGAAAAGCTGATATCCTTCAGTTTTATTCTTTATCCCTCTCCATTCATTGTCATGATGTGTAGGATCTTAAAGAAAGTCATTAGGATATCCAGCTCCTTAAATAGAAACTGTCTTCTTATTATGTGGACCAAGGTGCAGGTCATCTGCTCTTTTCGTACACAGACAGCATTAGAGCTGCCAGGCAGAAAACTCAAAATGAAAATACTTATTGAGAAAGATGCAAATATCCTTAAACTAGATCATTGCAAGCAATTACTAAGTAAAATAGTACCAGAATCCAGTTTAACAGTTCCCATTTGAGTGGCACTTTGCAGTGTAAAATAATCAGCTGCAATAATCAAGCAGAGGGAAGTGAGTGCCATTTTCTCAGATGTCAATTTTTTTCCTTTTTTAACCGGACAGTATTACATGCAATCTTATTTCAAGAATAATTCAAGAAAGAGAGCCTGTAGCCTGCTCAATCAGAAAGAGCTGAGAGAGTGGTTTTACCTCTTACATTCTTATGCCTCTTTATCTGTGCCTCATGCTTTAGGCTACCAAACTGTAACTACCCAGGTTTTTTGGATCAGTGAGCAAGTACTGTCCTGAGGTGGGGCATTAAGGGAATTTTAAAGATGGATCATACATTTCCAGCTGTGCTTCTGTCTCTGGGTATATGTACTGGTTCATGTAATAGGAAATGGAGTGAATCAGATTTAATTTATGTCAACAGCTCAAAATATGATATGCTAGAACTCTGATTTCACAAAAAATAATGCTTTTCTAATGGTCTGAGCCAAAATCTCATTAAAAGAGTATGAAAAGCTGATATCCTTCAGTTTTATTCTTTATCCCTCTCCATTCATTGTCATGATGTGTAGGATCTTAAAGAAAGTCATTAGGGATATCCAGCTCCTTAAATAGAAACTGTCTTCTTATTATGTGGACCAAGGTGCAGGTCATCTGCTCTTTCGTACACAGACAGCATTAGAGCTGCCAGGCAGAAAACTCAAAATGAAAATACTTATTGAGAAAGATGCAAATATCCTTAAACTAGATCATTGCAAGCAATTACTAAGTAAAATAGTCAAACTTTTCATTACCCAAAACTGAATTGTGTGAGCTGGAGTGCAAACTTTCAGAAGTTTTCTGCCAGTGTATGGAGTTCTTTCATAACAATTTTCTTTGGGGCTTCTCTCTCTATCCCCATTTGTTTAGTGGATCATCAGAGTCCTAATGAAGTAGTAACAATTCTAAGTTTCTTTCTTTGTAACAAAACTAATGAAGAGGTTTTAGCTTCTTTAAAATAGGTTTTAACTTCTGTGGTTTTTTTTCCTTATCCTATATCTGACATCATATCCAAAGTCAGAGGCCATCATGTCAAGACCTTGCAGACAGTGATTGCTCTCTAGCTATTTTCTGTTATGTTTTGCACAAAGTCAGTAAGCCCTTAGTAGACTGAAGACATTCCTCAGAAGAAAACTGGGTATTGTGAAGGGGCAATTTGTGAAATATTCTGTAAGACTGATATATAATTCTGTCAGTCTAAGGCTGTTTTCTGACACTGAGGATTAGATAACTCAGAAGAGGCAATATGATTCACTCTGGATTAATTTTCTCTGTGTATGAGTACAGAATACTTATTTTTTTGTGTGTGCTAGTGACAGAAGTGTAATGATTAGCTGGAAGGTGGAGTGAGATATTCATGATGCTCACACACAGAGATAGAACCGGTGGTGTTGATCAGTGGCATTTTTGTGAAGTGTTACTGTATGCCCTGTAGTCATGCTTGCTCTGCACAGAAAGGTGTGATATTTCTAAAAAGGAACTACATCTTTTGCTCAGATTTTACCACCTTTATACTGCATACCAAAGTTTGTTTTTTGGTTTTGGTTTTTTGTTTTGGGGGGTTTGTTTGTTTGTTTGTTTTGTTTTGTTTTGTTTTGTTTTGTTTTGTTTTGTTTTGGTTTGGTTTGGTTTGGTTTGGTTTGGTTTGGTTTGGCTTGGCTTGGTTTGGTTTGGTTTTTTACACTAGATTTGCCCCAAAACAAAAGTTCTCCTCTGCAGACATAGAGTAGCCTGTGGTTTCCATGAGATTCTTTGGTCTAGAGGGGAGTTTTAGTGTATTTGCCCACAAATACACTAAAAATTCAGATGCAAAAGCAACAGGATTGTAAAAAGTGTTTGTTTTGTTTTGTTTTGTTTTGTTCTGGTTTGGTTTGGTTTGGTTTGGTTTGGTTTGGTTTGGTTTGGTTTGGTTTGGTTTGGTTTGGTTTGGTTTGGTTTGGTTTGGTTTTTTTTTACACTACATTTGCCCCAAACCAAAAGTTCTCCTGTGCAGTCATAGAGTAGCCTGTAGTTTCCCTGACATTCTTTGGTCTAGAGGGGAGTTTTAGTGTATTTGCCCACAAATACACTAAAAATTCAGATGCAAAGGCAACAGGATTGTAAAAAGTGTTACTGTCTCTGACTCTGCAGCCTGACTGTGCCATGGAAGACACCAGGAACTGAAATCTGTGCTGGCCAACACAGTGATGGATGGCCTTGAAAAGCTTTGCTGACAGTGACGGGACAGACCATCAGCAAAGAGCTGCCCAAAGCAGTTACAGGAAAAACATTTTCAATAGAATTCAATGTAGATGAAATACAGCAATGGAAGTGTGAAAAGAACAACCCTGACCTCACCTATAGAGGGAGAGGTTGTTACTACTGAAGAATGAAACCATGGAGGTGCAACAGCTGTGGGCACAAAATAACTGCCCTCAGAAAAGATCAGAAAAAAATGAATTAATTAGAAGATATGAGGAGAGAAAGAATAAAATAATGCTGCTATTTCATTTATGACATACTCAGATCTTGGATACTTCAAGCTACTCCATTCCCTCCCACCTCAAAAGGGATTATTTTAACAGGAAAAGATTGTGATAATGGCAGAGTCAAGATCAGAAATAAAGAGCTGTTGAATGGACTAGGACTATCCAGCCTGGAGAGGGCAACAGAAAATCACCAACTTTAACAAAGGGCTGCCCTGTGCCCCCCTCAGAGGAGAGAGCTCTGCAGGGAACGATGGAAGCTAAGCCTGGGAGAGGGGAAAGAGAGAGGGTTTAGTGCTTGCTTTTCACTGCCCAAATCTGTACTTTTTGGCAGTAGATTAAACTAATACTTCTCAACCTGAGTCAGCTGTGCTCATAACAGTAACATGTCACAAATACCCCTGTCTTTATTGTGATGCATGAGCTTTATAATCTGGATTTAATCTGTGTTTTCTGCTCAGGACTCATTGAGCATTTTCTGCTCACACTCACTGAGTCTGTCCATTAGCTAAGGCTGACACACCAAAGGTGCTTCTTCATCTTTTGAATCAGCAACACTTAAAAAGTAAAGGCAGTATGGAGGAAAAGGAAAGATCTATCTCTATTATAAATTTACTGTCAGGGCTGACAGTTGCTCCACTGGGTCTTATACTCTTAAAATCAATTAGGTTAACACAAAATAGTTGTGTAACTGCATGTCCTGAAACTCTCTAGGAGAGGTTTGTCAGTAAGCAATGGGATGGATTTCACCCACAAAAGGTTTTCAAGACAGTTTGAAAGTTCATCTCTGTTAGGTAAAAATCCCCTGCAAATAAAAATCAGGTCCTTAACTTTTTTAATACTTAAAATGTGATTTTTATGCTACATTGAGCTTCTCCAGTAATTGGCACACTTTGCCAAATAAAGTATTCAGAATGGATTTTCAGGTGGGCTATTAAAAAAAAGTAATTATCCTTCATAATGCTAGTTTTATGAAAGTATTATCTTTACATATTATTCATAATGAATAACTAATTCAGGCCTCCCTTCAGAACAGAGGAATTAATTGTACATTTATCATCATATAAATGAAGCAAAGTAGTGGGGTTTTGGGGCTTAGTTGTTTTTCTGAAATATCTGTTTTAAGAGGCCTTGGGCAAAGAAGTGTTCAAACATTTATCCTTTAATTATAAAAAATAAAGCACAAAGAGGAAAGCATAACTGATTTTATAGTCTTGAATTAACTTAAAAGAATTTGTGTGGGAACTGATAGCCTTGGCAAATAGCTAATAAAACCAATGGGAGCCATCTTGTATATTGCTATTTACATTTACTTGGAAACATGTAATTATTATTCTTTTCTTAATGGAGTTCTCTTCTGGCCAGATTAAGGCTGGGACAATCTCATAGAAAATATTTAAATAACTTGAAGACTTCCTCAATTTCAGGTAGCATACTGTGAGATTTACATGGATTGGTCCACTTATTTTAAGAAGAAAAATATTGTTTTGCTTCAAGCTTACAATATTAGTGTGTTTTGGGCTTTTTTTAAGGGGTTTTTTTTTGTTGTTTTTTTGGTTGGGTTGTGGATTTGGTTTTTTCTTTTTTCCAGTGTCTTATGGCTTTTCTGAGCTATGCAGCAGCAATAGGTCCAGCTTGGGAAGTCACTGAGGCAATTTGGTTTGTAATTTTGGTCTTTTACAGTTAAAACTATCTGCAAAATAAATTTTACCCCTGTAACTGACAATACTTTGATTAAAGCTTCACACACAGATATTAGGTTTTAAAAAGGGCACAAATGACTGATATCACTTTCCAGCAGAAACTCTAATGGAGCTACTTCAAAGGACTGTACTTGTTTCACTGTGTTTTTTTGAGGAAATGGGATTTTATTTTAGTGATGTTGTTTTATATTTGCTCTCTCTATGTGTTATATACAAAGATAATATCTATGCCAGCTGCTGTCTGATACTTAGAAGAGGAGGAAAGAACCCAGAAGCCGAAGAGATATCTGTTAACATCTCATGGATTAAAAGAGCTTTTGAATGAAACATAATTAATTTCTACATCAATCAAATTTTCTTGCATTCTTTTCACACATCCTTAATATATGAAACTGGCTCCACAGTTCTGCATGTGGCATGGGTGGCCTCATTCTAATCAGCAGCTTTATATAATAGTGTATTAATTTCCAAAAAGATTTTAAGATGTTGTGCATGTTCTAGTTGTGCATTACTATATGCAGTCTTCCTATAGAGCAGATGTAACATGGGAGATAAAACTCCCTGCAGCTGAGACCTGTCTGTGACTGGGGAGGTGAGAGTGGCCAAAAGAAGCAGATCTTTGGCTTGGGTGGGAGATTTCCCTTTGCAGGATGTGCTGCAGAGCCCTGGGATGCAGTAAATTGTGACAATGGATGACATCCATTTACAGGTAATAAAAGTGACCAACAATCCTTGCGTGGTCCTCTGGGAAGTCTGAGGGAAGCTTGGGAAAGCTTTATTGCACACTCGAGAAAGCAGTAATCAGGTATCGTAGTTGTTTATTTTCTTGTAATTTTAGCCTTCCCCTATTGTTTTAAGTATTGGGAATTTGTGTGTGTTTCATTGATCACAGGTAGAAAGAGTACCAAAGAGATGTGTTTAGCTCAGTTTCCCTCTACTTCTTGCCAGAAGGCTGGTGCTTGAGACTGCCCTCACAATTCCCACTTCACTGCCACCACTGCCAGGAAGCTCCCTCCAGAAAACACAGTGTATGACCAACACAAAAATGTGTAAATGCAGGCCAGTCTCCTTGGATAGGTATTGATACTTGGCATAGGTGGAGTTAAAGTCAAAATGTCTTAAATATAAAAAGATTAATACTAAAAGATTAATACAAAAAGATTCCACAGCTTCTGCTCTTTTAACTTTTGCAATAGCTGACGTAAGTGAATTTCCTATAAGGTCAAACTTCTGTAGCAGAGTAGCCTCTAGAGGGCAAAGTAATGGCAAGGGCATGCGTCTGATAATATGAATTTAAATGGGGAAAAAACGAACAAACGTAAACCTAAGAAACCTCATTGAGGCCTTCCCAGAACTGTTCCTCAGGCTACATGGCATAACCTTTCACACATGCTTGTATTCAATCAGTATAATTTTGAGGCTTGTCCTTTTTTTTGTGGATTATTAATATGAGTAAAAACATCCTGATAAAATTTACATAATTAAAATTTTAAAGTTATGAGGAGCTGCAAACAAAAATGACAGAAGAATAAGACAGTTGTTTAAGACTCAGGTATCCTAAGATACCTTTACTCTGGAAGACAAGACAACCGAGGAACTTCACAGGAGCATGGAGCCTTCTGTTGGACCACAGAAGAGTACAAAACAACATTTGCTCCAAACTACTGTCAGGTTAGAGGGCTCCAGAAAAACTCAAGTATTCACCTAATCACAAGGTCTAATAGAGTGGATTTCTCAGCCACATTAGTTCTCTAAATTTTGTGTCCAGTGCATGAGAAAAAGTAAAGCATTTGAGAGGAATCAGTCCTGGGCTGACCCCTCAGGTTTTGGCTGGAGTTCCCCTCCAATCCCAGGGATGCAAAAGACCAAGGGTTTTTTTATTGCTATGTTGCATTGTTTTTATGTTGAGAAAAACTTCATGAAAGACATGAAGTGTTTTGAAATTAGGACTCTCCAATGTTAGTGGAAGATGGACATTTATGTGCTTCGCTAACATTAGTGAAGTTGTCTTATAGTCAGAACATTTTTCAGCACCAAAAACTTGATCCCAGGTTAACATGGCTGCCTTGAAAAGATAGGATGCCTTGAATTAGGCATTCAGCATCAGAAAATGTTGAACATCTTTCTCATTTTCAAAGTCTGCTCAGGACGTCCCAAAAGCTGAAGTGTGTCCAGAACTTGAGTGCTTTAATGAAGTTACAGACATAGCAGCATTTATAGGTCTCTAATATTGTAGCACATGAGGTGCAGTTCTTAATGTTTGTTGCCAGACATCTCCTGTGCAGGTAGCAAACTGCATTTTCACAAATGGTGAGCTCAGGCCCAGCAGTTTAGTTGAGGTCATTATGGCTTGGAATCTGAATTCAGGTTTGCAGTCACAGATAATTGCTGGGATCACATGGAAATCCTCTATCCTGAGAAAATAAATATTTTAGCTTAGTTAAGAAATAAGCAAATACAATACTAAACCAACTTTCTGAGCTAGACATCAGGAGAGACTTTATTACAACCCTAATAAATAAGATAATCTCAATTCTAATGCATCCTTATTTTGAAGGAGCTGTTTATATGCTGAACAAGTATGGTACATCCTATCCCCTTTGGGTTTTTAACTCTGTACCTGTCAGCACAATTTGATAGGTGTTTCCCAGAGGAGTTAAAAAAACATCAGCGTGCAGGAAGGGAGATTATCTGGAGTATAATGAATCTGTTGACTGCAACAAGCACCATCCATCACTGTCATACAGAGAAGTTGGCATGATCTGAAGATCTTCCATCCTCTGAAGCAGACCTTCCAGCCCCCCGAGTTCACCCTGTTTTGTTCTTACACGCTTTTAGAAAAGGTTAAATTTGATTTTGGCAGGCCTACCTCTCTGTTCTGTTTACTTACATCTGACTAGTGAAATTACAGCATAGCAGGAGGTCCTTTACATGAGTAGGCATCAAATGAGAAGAGCAAACACTCTTCCAGCAGTATTTTGGAGAATACTTAATGCTGTTTTCTGCACATTAATTTATGGAAACACAAACATCAGTAGCAGCAAACAAATACCTTTGAAAAGCAACCCCTGTGCTGTGTCAATACCCTGCTTGCCTTCAACTGGAAGAGTGTCTAGGTAAATTTGACCACCTAGAGGAGAGTGGAAAGAAAATTCAGGTTACTTACATTTTAATGTGTCCTAGACCAGCTTCTCCCACACATTAATTGCAGGGTTGGAGAGGTTTGTGTTCCATTACCGGGAGCAGATTTAAAAAGTGATGTGTAGGCACACTCTCTGCTTCATCTAGAGATTAGAATTTTTAACTGAAACCTGAACAAATATCTTAGTAAACACTGACAAATATATAGTGACTTTAGTAAAGACTAATTCTTGCTTGTTTGCAATGGGAAGGAAAGCCTTCTTTAGTTGATGGGAAAGCAGAGCTCTGTCCTGCTGGGTAGCTTAAGCTGCTCAATTGGGCAGGCTGTAATACCAACATGTGGCTAAGAGCATGTAACAGATGCCATTTAGTCTTGACTTTTAAAAAAATGAGCTTTCACCTCTAATTTTCTTCCCCCTGTAGAGCTGCACAGAGGACTTTTGCTTTACAGAGCAATTAAGCCCTATAATTACTCTGAACTCAGTGGCATCCACAGACTGGCTTTGCACTGTGAATTGATTTTTTATTATTTATTTTTACATCAGTGTTCTGTCTTCCAATTGGTCTGTGCCCTTAGAATTGAACACGCATTCCCTGCAACTTCTAAAAATTCCTTTGTACTTTTCAGAGCATAAATACCTCTAAAAGTTGAAAAGCAAGGTGTTGTGTTGTCGAAGTCTTGGCTGAATGGCTCACTTCTACGGAATACTGGCTTTCCAGTTGCTGATGTAAGGAGTCCCAGGTTTTTATATCATGGGAAATAATTATTATGAGAGGTCACATGATCATCAGGATTTTTCAAAAACACCCATTTATTTCCTGCTTAGGAAAGACTTTTGTCAGGTGAAAATTGGTTTTTCACTTCTATTGAGTTATTGCATCTGGTGGGATCAGGATTTCTCCCTATATCTGAAAAAAAGAAATTGCTGGAGGTTGCAATGCACAGCAATGATTGAATTGATCCAGGAGCCTGTGAACTTTCTTTTCAAAGCTGGCTGGCTGCATTCTCCTCTTGAAGTGGTCTGGGATGGCTTTTCTCTCTCTTCTGAAGAACTGGATTAACACATCCCTGTTGGATCCATGCACAGTGCCCTTTGCCCTGTCATGGTGATGTTTCCATCCAAAATTTGGCAGTGGTCTTTGCACAGGAGGAAACAGAAAATACTATGCTTGCTTTGCTCAAAAGAGGCAGGAAAGCAGGAGGAGCTGTTCATCCTCCACTTTGTATATTTTCTTTATTTTTTAAATGTCTACTCTTACTGCAGCATTAATGCCTACAATAAAAAGAGGATTTATTCTAATTACACTGAAAACATATGTATGTAGCACTATTATCATTTCCCTGATGGTATGAGGGCACTGGAGCTTTGAGACAGAGACAAAACTTGTGCTCAGAACCTGAAAAAAGCCCTTGTGCTGCAGGAGCATCTTGAGGAAATCTGTTACCAATTGTCACCACCAGCATGTTCCTTCCTCCTGAGAATACCACAGCAGCTGTGCCTTTGGGACTGCACTTACAAGGTGAGCCTTGTGATATCCTAAATTCCCTGCTCAGGAACCTCCTTCAGCTTGAACTATCCTGGACAAGTATTCCAGTCATATCTGGGAGGTGACTCTGGCTGCTCCATGTGGTGGTAGAAGGGCTCAGTGATGGTGGGATATGTGGGTTTGTGTGGGTGGGTTTTTGGTTGCTCTATTAGCTGAGTGTTTTTTGTTTCAAAGACAAAAGAAACACAGGCCCACTCCTTTTCTTTCCTTTCTTGAAGGCAGGGAAAAGATGCCTCTTGGATTCTTCCTTCAAATAGTGCAAAAATAATTCAAAGTACAAAAAATCATAGCCAAAGACTAAGGATCAATTCTTACACACAGTACTTAAATTTGTGCCAATAATTAATCCTTTCTTGCTGACAGGACTAGGACTGCAGGCGTCCTTCATACCACCTGGAGAAGAAAGAAATGAGAAGAAATCATCATGATAATTTAGATCATGCCAGACCTGGCTAGTGGGGTAAATGAGGGGAAAAAGAAGTGCAGACCATGGGAAGAGCTGTGCCTGTTTGAACCATCTGGTGATACCTGCAGGCAGCAGGACAGAGATGTCTGTAGCACTGCTGTTTCGCGGAGAAAGAAAAAAACTCCACAACTTTATGGTATAAAGTTGTAAAAGCCGGTATGTTTATTGGCAGCACTGGGCGCATGCAGAGTTAGCACTCCTCAAAAGGCATGCGCACCCCTGGGAACTTCTGGTCCCCTTTTATCTTTCTTTCAAACACATATGCATACAGTTTCACAATAGATTCATACATATTCATTTTTACGAATTACACATGACATTTGCCACTAGTTCCTTTTATCAGAAAGAATTCCTGGGTTAGGCTGACCTGGCCTTGCATTACTTTCCGTTTTTGTTCTGTCTGTCTGTCTCTTGTCTGTTACTATATCTGCCCTGAAGTTTTCCCTTGAGCTTCATCTTTATAGACCTTTTACCCTTGCTGGACATTTAACCTAATTCAAAATGGATTTTTACTCTAGGGGATTTTTTACTCTGTCTCACTGCTTCCTCTGGAGCTCACTCTTGGGGAGACTTCTGATTCAAGCAGCATGGGAGCCTACATCCTCATTTTGGGAACTGTCCTGTGTCAGCTGTGTTGGTGAAAAACAAATCTAGTTGTGGTGTAGGTGTTTCCCCAGGTGCATTCAAGTTAGTGAGCAGTTCTCAGGGGAGCTCCTAGCAGGCTCCTGTATTTGAGAAACTCTGTGTGAGCTCAGGCACAGCAGCAGAAATGGAAAACCTTCAATTCTGGGAGTTCTGTGCGAAAAGTATTTTTAGGTTTTTGTTTTGTTTTGTTTTGGTGGTTGTCTAGGTTTAGGGCAAATTTGGGAGAGAATCCCCCAAAGGAGCTCTGGTAGTACAGCAGATCCAATCAGCCCCTCCCCCCAACTGGTCTGGGAGAAAATATCTCCTTGGAGAAAGGTGGAAAAAAACTGTTTATTAAACAGTAAAATCTACACAATATCAAACAGTAAGATCCCTTGCCACTCTAAAAGAGATGACAAACTGAGAAAGTCCCTTCTCCGGGGTGCAGTTCAGCTCACTCAGTCTCTGATCAGTCCCTCCAGTGCTGAGAATGTTGCAGGCCAGGCCCGGCCCGATGGGCCACAGGTGCAACTGCCGGTGCTCCCCTGGGTGTTCAGTCCAGAGCAGGTTTTTAAGAGGTCCAAAGGAGAAGGGAAAAAGAGAAAAAAAAGGTCTAGGGAACTTCTTTGCCCTAGCTAGCTAATTAAAAGCAAAGGAGAGCTCTGTCTCGTTGCCGGTGCAGCCACAGACAACACAGCCCGCAGCAGGAATGTGTAGGAGTGAGTACAGTTCTGAATAAAAACCTGTCGCTTCTTCTCTCTCTCCCTTCACTCTCTGGAACACCCTTAAAGGTGCAAACTTATTATTCAGCATGAACAGAACAAGACGATTGGGGATAAAAGCATCATATAGTCAACTCAGGACAGTGGTGGTGGGGTTTTTTTGTGTTTGTTTGGGTTTTTTTGGGGTTTTTTTTTTGGTGGGGTTTTTTTTTTTTTTGGTCGTTCTTTTTTTTGATAGATTGTTTAAAAGAGCACCAGCTGATGAGCTGGAGACCAAGAACGAACCCAAAAGCAAATCTTTCATTTCACCTCCTGCGTTTAGTCCAAGTGCCTTCTAACCTTCAAAAAGAAAATGGAATACACAGAGCTGTGGTTTCATCTTTGCAGCAGCATCAGTGCAACCAAGCTTTCCTCTAATAAAAACCTTGGACCTTTTCTTTGTATGAATCATGAAAACTGCACTCTCTTTTATCACTCCTGAAAGAGGGCAGGGGTCATGTCTCGGTGTGCAAAGAATAAATCAGCCCCATTCAATGACCAAAGCCAAGCCCAGCCCTTTCTTACCCGAACTTCATTCCCCAGAGAGCTGCACAAGGTGTGGGCTGGGAAACAGGACTGCCAAAACTGCACAGTCTGGTAGTGACAGAAGCAAAACTCCTTTTCTATCTGTGCCAAAGAGATGGCAACAAATTGGTCAGTCCAGAGCAGAGCAGGGCTTGAGGCAGGGAGGAGGAGAGAAGGAGATGTGCTTTGGGAAGAAAACAAACCTGGAACACAGTAACAGGAAGGGGAGGGAGACCAGAAGGAAAAAAACTTATGTTTAGAGACTCACAGGATCATTTAGGTTGGAAAAGGCCTCTGAGACGTATGGCCTCACTATTACAATTAACATGATTACTAATTGTTCTTCTGTTTTATTAGGTTGTCAAGAATATCAAATACATAGTTAAAACTGCTCTGGTTTGTGGCTATCACAGATTTATTCTGTCTAGATGCTTTTACCTGTGGGCAGGACAGCATGACTCCCTCAAAAGTGGTGTCTGACCACTGAATGGTCTTTTAACAAAATTTGTGGCTCATTTTAAATATCTAAATTATTACCATAGACTAGGAAATATCAGCAGTATGCATTTCAGGCTTTTACATTTAGTAATCCTCTGTGACCTTTAGCTCTTGATCATCTTTAAAATCTTTTATAAGAGATTGGTCTTAAGACCTGTCATGACATTAGAGCTCAGCAGAAATATTTAAACTGATCTAAATCTTATAATGCAGAAAATATTTAAGTAATTATTTAATTGTCAAGCTTTATGAATGGATGCTAATCCTAATGATTCAGAAAAAAATTCATTTGTAGAATTGGTGTAGAAAGTGAATTTCTCTTTAATTTTTAATTTTACTTTCTCCATGCTTTTTGTCTGAACTCTCCACGCCTGATCCAATACTGAAAAAGGCCTAACCTCAAACCTTACAGTTTACCAGAATACATTCTTCTTCTTAGTATGACCAGAAAGAAGGATCATGGAATTGCCCAGAAGTCCTACTTATAGAGTCACCAAATTTAGGAACCTGTGGTTCTTAAAAACTGTTACCCTTCACCATTTATTTGCCTTTTGTCAAAATATTAATACATAGTTATACATACTAGAGTTTTTTTCTTTTTTTTTTTTTAATGGCAGTCTGTGAGTTAATTTATTTCAAAAGAATTGGCAGTTTTATTTCCTTCAGAAAAATTTTTAACACACATTCATTTCTTTCAGGTTTTTTTGCTAATTAAAAGCTATGTGTCCTTATGATTTTGTGCATCATGATACTTTTAATTGGCAGCATATCTGTTGCTGCTTTTTTTTTAAGGACGCTGTTCTTGACAATTTGGAAATTAGAAAATTTGGATTAGTAGAAGAGAATCTGGAATGCAAGTGAGGCATTTTGTAAATTCAATCTTTTTCTTCACAAATATCTCTGTTTTCGCTTAGCAGCTAAGAAGTAAGCACTCTTTTTGTCGTAGTTTTTCTTTCCCCAGCTGTATATATGCAAAAGGATGAGTGTAGGATAAATCTAACTGACAGAGGGTCTTAGCCAGCTCCCTGCAAGGGGCAGTAGCAAAATGACCTGCAGCTGAGTACAATTACCACTGGCTGTTAATTGCAGGAACAATGAGGCAACTTTGTAGCCAAAGCAGCTGGTATGGGAGAGTGACATTAAAGGGAATAAGTGATAAGGACTGGGTGCTGAATGGGTACAGATGGAAATGTGCACTGGGGTTTTAGTTATTGGCTGCTTCATGCTCTTTCTTGCAAGTGGCCATTGGTGACCTTTGTCTTCTCAACATGTGAATCACAGCAAGAGTAGTTTTTGGTCAGTACTTCCAGTGGCTTCTGCAGTTTGCAAGACATAAAGTTTTTAGCTGGTGGAAGTTTGACTTTAATAAATAAAAATGGAGGCTGTAATAGCCCTGGAAAAATCCCTTTCCCCCCTGTCTCTTTGCTTGGAAAAAGCAGGAATTAATATTAATCAAAATACATTAAGAGGCCTGTATGTTCCTCCTTTTTGTGGGGAATGTTGAATTTTTCTGCTTGTAATGTAAGTGCACAGGATATTTAATGAAGAAAATCCAGTGTTACAGAGGTTCATCTCTTTTTCCTTTTTGCCCTCTTTGAATTTCAAGGTATCTCATTCTGGTTTGTTTTATTTAGCACAAGGCTAAGACTTTCAGAAGACTCTAACAGCTTAAGGTGCCTTGTTGTAAATATTCCAAGAACCAAGAAGCTTTCACAGGGCTGGGTTTTCAGAAAGATGTTGATACAAATTAATGTAGGTTCAACACCTTCTAAAATTTCAGTCTTTTGAGCGTAAACATCAAGTAGTCCCAGTAGGACCAACTGATTTCAACTATCCATACTCTATAAATAATCCCATTATAGGGCTAATTTTACCATTTTCATTAGTCGAACAAAACTTTTCAAGCACATCTGAAGATCCCCTTGAAAATGTCACTGGAGGATCTGAACAATATAGAAACCAAAAGGAATTGTTGGGGCAGCTGGAGATGCACCAGCTCTTCCATCAGCAGGAAACGTGTCCTTGGCAAGTAATAATCCTCTTCAGGAGAGCATCCCTCAGGAATTTGGGCGCAAAGTCTCCAAGCTGAAGGCTTCTACAGAAATATGTCAGTGCTTTTCTTTCACCAAGAGCCTGTCACAAAACAACTCCTTGTTGCACATCTGAACTCACATTTGGCTGTGTGGCTGTTGTCTCTCCTTGGTTAATCACACAGAGAATGCCACCCTGTGCTGCCATGTAGGATGACTGGCATTTGCAACAATTTTTAAACCTTATTTGCTTTGTTAGAACAATCAAATTTTGCAAGAGTACATAGATTTTATCAGGTTTTCATTCAATATTAAAATCTATGAATGGTGAACTACTTATGCTGCTCCATCTTCCCTGCAAGAAGGAGGACACTCATCTAATTCTTCCTCCTTTCCCTGCAGGGAATGAATCTTCCATGAACCTGCAAATGGCAAAGAATCAATGCTCAGATTCACTGAAGAAGTTTAGGATAATTTAATTGCCTTTCAGCTTAAATCAAGACACCTTTAAGATTCCTAATTGCAAGTCTTCTGGTGGTGAATTTGTCATAAAATATAATTTAAAGAGATGTTTCCTATGAATACAGAGTCAGGTGGCTGCAGTAACAACCCACCTTGGAATCATGCCTGAGCCTGTCAAAAAGGAGCAAGTTCCTTTCATCTGAATTACAGGAAAGACTTTGAAAAAGAGAAGAGAAGGGGACAAAACCACAAAGTAATGTGAGTTTTTGGGATACTGAAAACAGCTTTATTTTTTTTTCTTTTTTTTCTTCTTTTAATTTTATTCTATTTACTAGAAAAGAAGGTACTAGAGGAACATGAGAAAGAAAACTCAAATTTTCAGGGACTCTGACACTGTTTCTGGATGTTAGAATCTGTCTGGAGTAGCTGCACAGGCATTTCAGAATGTACATTATATAGGAACTGGGAAAATAATACTTCTCAGTGACAAAGTCACAAGAGTCAATTATTCATTGTTATTAATTGCATTAAGAAAATGTAGACAGTTCTGTCCCCTCTGGCACCGGGAGAAGAAATTAATATGGGTATAGTATTTTACCATTGACAAATTGTGGTCTTTCACACAGTTCAGAGAGAACAAAGGCAACTTTTGTGGATTTTTTTCAATTTTTTCAACTTTAATGAGTTTTCTGCTGGGCCTGTTTTGTGCCATGTCTGCATTAAGGTCATGTGATTTAATCTGATCTAATCTCAGCGAGCATTGTTGTAAGGTCTGTCCAGAGAATTAAAGATTATCCCTTTATTTCCAAGTGCTAGCATGAAATTTAAAAAAAAAAAAGAAACACAGAAACATATTAAAAGGACTTCATAGTTTTATTCCATGTTTAGCTCCTAGATAAGAGTAGATTGACTAGATTCATATTTCCTTCCCACTGATCAAAGCAAGTACTTTTATCAGCTAGCAATTAACTTTTAAGAAATGCTTTTTTAAAATCAAACACGCATTTGTAACAGATCATTTGAAATGTAAATACTTTGTGTGTCAGGCAGTTGGTTTCACAGAACTTTCTGATTAAAACTTTTATCATGCACCTTTAAGGGCTACAGCCACAAAGGACAGTAAAGCCATGGAAACTAGCAAAAGAAGTACCAGAATGAAAATGTTTCACTGAAATAGAAAACTTGCTGATTACTTGTTAAATGAGGGCTGACAGTGAGATCAGGGTCTAAATTTAGTTTTTGTGCTCTTAATCCCTGTAGGAAATGGCTCCTTTTCCTCTTTGAAATGTTGTTTCAGCCTGGCTCCAGTTCAAAACCACCTCTTTCTCATGGGTATGATATGTGTTTATGGCTTTCAGTTTATAAATGCTGCAAAGCTTTTAATTTTTACCAGAATTCCACAAATGCGTTGGAATTTTTTTTGCCCACTAAGTGGCACCATTAAAGACCTCTCTGAATTCATGCTATTCATGTTATAGGCTTGTTTGTTTGTTTTTAATGTCTCTATTAATTTTATTAGTCATGTGGTATTAGGTATTTAATTGAGTGAATTTTCCTGGAATAGGAAATATTACAGAGGAAAGCTGATCAGAATTTGTTTTATTGCTTTGTTTTTTAACACCTCTGAGAATGCAACACCCTGTTTCATCCCTGCCTGCCTTTTGAAGCTCTGTGCTTCCCAGCCCCTTTGTGTTGGGAGCACCCACACTTTGATTCAGAGCTGCCACTTCTCATGACTGTATTGATAGCCTGATAATAGTTCTCTAAAGTCACAGCTTCTGGGATAATTCAAGCTTCTTGAATTTTAAATAAAAAAAAGTGAATTTCTGTGTTGTAATGCCAATGACTATGTCCACAGGTTTGAAAAAGAATCTCTGGAGGAAAGTGAAAAAAAAAAAACAAAAACCTGTTAATTTAACAAGCAGAGTGATCACAAGCATGAAAAGGGAAGGGAAGGGAAGGGAAGGGAAGGGAAGGGAAGGGAAGGGAAGGGAAGGGAAGGGAAGGGAAGGGAAGGGAAGGGAAGGGAAGGGAAGGGAAGGAAGGGAAGGAAGGAAGGGAAGGAAGGAAGGAAGGGAAGGAAGGAAGGAAGGGAAGGGAAGGGAAGGGAAGGGAAGGGAAGGGAAGGGAAGGGAAGGGAAGGGAAGAACTATGTTAAATAATAAAACCTTTCACTTCAGAGATGAGCTGGTAGATTCTGAGTCCCTTCTGTAGTCCCTTCTGTAAGGTTCTCTCTGGGATCCAAAGCTGGCCTCTGCGCTGTGGCGTGGCAGGGCCTCTATCAGTGTTCTGGTGTTTTGGACCAGTGTAAAACTGAGCAGTTCCATGAGAAGAAGAAGAAGCAGCCACAGTCCCAGGAAAAACTTCTTGCCTCAGCTAACTAAAAAAAAAAACAAAACAAAAAAAAAACCCCACCAATAAAACTAGCTAAAAAGCAAAGAAAAACTCTCTGTCTCTCTCTGGAGAACAAGAGAGCCAAGAGCCACTGGGAAAAAAATCCTGAGCAAATGTCCAGGGTTGGCTTCATCACTTCCCTAAATGTTTCCCTCACTTCCCTAAATGTCAAGCAAAACCATGACAGCCAGATATCTGTTTTGAACATAGGTGCTGAAAGAATTCCACCACCTTCCCCTCCACCCCTCTTTGATCTTAAAGCTACAAGACTCATGTCTGGGCTTAGAGCAGTCGATAGGGGATACAGAACCATACAGTCCTCCCAGGGTAGTTAGCTATTAGGAAGAATAAGAGGGTCGTGAGCCACTGGAACAGGATATTCAGAGAAGTTGTGGATGGCCCATCACTGGAAGTGTTCAAGGGCAGGTTGGATGGGGCTTTGAGCAACATGGTCTAGTGAAAGGTGTCCCTGGTCATAGTGGAGAGGTTGGAACTAGATGATCTTAAAGCTCATTCTATAATTCTTTGAAATCTGAGTTGGTTCCATTGCTTCACAGTATACTGTTTCTAAGGATAGGCCTGGAAAATAGATTTTGGGACTATGAAGCTCCCACAGATACCCAGGGTATGATGGTATCTGTGGAGTACCTAACCTGAAGGAAGACATTTTAATTCACTGGGGAGTTGAAGCCTACATGGCTGAAGGAGGGCAGTGAGTGAGATGTACCTAAGGGCTGGGGTGAGAAAGAAAGAAGATGGTAAAGCTCAGCATTAGTTGAGACCTGTTTAGCCAAAACCCTGAATTGTTTTATTTTTAAAAGAGGTGCTAGGCATAAAACTTTTCTGAGACAACTTAGACATCCTTCTTAAGGCTGAATGAATACTGCCTGTGATAGATGACTGTCACAATTAAAAGGCAAATATCCTGTATATATGTTTGTCTGCATTAAGGTCATGTGATTTAATCTGATCTAATCTCAGCGAGCATTGTTGTAAGGTCTGTCCAGAGAATTAAAGATTATCCCTTTATTTCCAAGTGCTAGCATGAAATTTAAAAAAAAAAAACAGAAACATATTAAAAGGACTTCATAGTTTTATTCCATGTTTAGCTCCTAGATAAGAGTAGATTGACTAGATTCATATTTCCTTCCCACTGATCAAAGCAAGTACTTTTATCAGCTAGCAATTAACTTTTAAGAAATGCTTTTTTAAAATCAAACACGCATTTGTAACAGATCATTTGAAATGTAAATACTTTGTGTGTCAGGCAGTTGGTTTCACAGAACTTTCTGATTAAAACTTTTATCATGCACCTTTAAGGGCTACAGCCACAAAGGACAGTAAAGCCATGGAAACTAGCAAAAGAAGTACCAGAATGAAAATGTTTCACTGAAATAGAAAACTTGCTGATTACTTGTTAAATGAGGGCTGACAGTGAGATCAGGGTCTAAATTTAGTTTTTTGTGCTCTTAATCCCTGTAGGAAATGGCTCCTTTTCCTCTTTGAAATGTTGTTTCAGCCTGGCTCCAGTTCAAAACCACCTCTTTCTCATGGGTATGATATGTGTTTATGGCTTTCAGTTTATAAATGCTGCAAAGCTTTTAATTTTTACCAGAATTCCACAAATGCGTTGGAATTTTTTTTGCCCACTAAGTGGCACCATTAAAGACCTCTCTGAATTCATGCTATTCATGTTATAGGCTTGTTTGTTTGTTTTTAATGTCTCTATTAATTTTATTAGTCATGTGGTATTAGGTATTTAATTGAGTGAATTTTCCTGGAATAGGAAATATTACAGAGGAAAGCTGATCAGAATTTGTTTTATTGCTTTGTTTTTTAACACCTCTGAGAATGCAACACCCTGTTTCATCCCTGCCTGCCTTTGAAGCTCTGTGCTTCCCAGCCCCTTTGTGTTGGGAGCACCCACACTTTGATTCAGAGCTGCCACTTCTCATGACTGTATTGATAGCCTGATAATAGTTCTCTAAAGTCACAGCTTCTGGGATAATTCAAGCTTCTTGAATTTTAAATAAAAAAAAAAGTGAATTTCTGTGTTGTAATGCCTTCAGTTAAAATAAGAAGCCTAACAAGTGCAATCCAGATGTGCACAAAGTATCTCAGATGGCTTTTCCAATTTTCTTAAATTTTGAGAATTAATGATTTTTAAACAGGAACTTTCAGTGTTGAATTTAGAGTTTTGTGATGGATGGATGTTTGCTATCATATAGTGCTGCGATTAATAGGAATATTTTTAAACTTTTTTCAATGAAACTAAACCCAGATTAGAAACATCAACATATGTCAGCTGATGCAAAACCGGATGAAAAACACTAGGAGAATACAACTCCCTCAAGTGATGCAACCCCATCATAATACTGAGCACAATTGCTTCTGAATTAAGCCTTTCCCAGATCAACTCTCTTTTAGACTGCAATATGTTTTTGTCAACAGATTGTTTCACTTCAATTCCAAATATCTTATTACTTCAGAAAGATCCTAAAGAAATTAAATGTCTTTTCTATTATGAATTCAGCTTTTGCTGAGCCATGAAAGTTGTGGTTGTTTTAATTTGACATGTGCCTTAAAATATATTTTCTTCATCTGTTTGATTTGCTGATTACAGTAGTAAAAATAGAATAAGTTTCAGAAATATATCAGCTAATAGGCAACAATTTTTGAAACTTTTGCCCACAATTTAAGCAGCCAAATAATGAAAACAGACTGTGAGTTAAATAAATAGGGCAGGATGCATTTTCCCCTTTTAATGCCTTTATTAAAAGTGATCAGCTCAGGATTGGGCAGCTCAACGAGTCTGCAGCATCCATTGTGTCTCCCCGAATGACTCGCAGGAGGAGAATACGCTCAACTTTGTCCTCTAGGAGCAGAGCTGGGGTCCAGACCTCGGGGGAGCTGATTTGGGCATGGTGGACTCAGCTGATGTTAGCCAGCCCCTGCTGGGACCCCGAGGTACTGGCCTCGGGATGACTCTGCACTCAGGGTGAGGGGCTACAAAGGTTTTCAGCATCTCTGCAGGCTCAGCACTCTGCTAGTCATGCTCGGACATCACTCCAATTTCTCAACTTGATATTGGCTCGTTGTTTTGGGGTTCTTTTCCGTATGTTTGGACTAGTAGCTTCTCATATCATGCTGGTCCTGAAGTTTAATCTGCATGTCCCACTCCCACGTTTTGTCTTTTCTCCCCACTGTCTGGGGAGGTCCACGCCCTTTACTGTCTGGAGAGAAGAGCTATGAACTCAGCCCTGGCCAGGGCCTTCCCCGATACAAAAAGAACTATTAACGACAACGACTCGTAATTATCATAACAAACAGGTAGCACTTTAGCAGCAACACTGGTCTGACTTAGTTTTTGTAACTTTTTCTTCACAAAAAAATTGGCAGTTTTTTGTTCATAACAGTGAGGAGGGATTGATATGAAAAACCCCAAACAGTCACTTGCCTTATTCCTGCAAGAAGTACAGATGCAGCATTTGGATCATGGTGAAATAAACAGGGCAGGAGACTTTTTCTCCTTTTAATGCCTTTATTAAAAATGATCAGCTCAGGATGGGGTGGCTCAATGGATCTGAAGCTTCTGTCAGGTCTCTCCCGGGTGGCTGGCAGGAGGAGGCTATGTGCAGCTTTGTCCTCTTGGAGCAGAGCAGAGGGTCTCCATCCTCATAGGATGCTGTTTTCCGGCATAGACTCTAGTCCTTGTACTTTTCCCAGCGGGACTGAAGGGTACCAACCCCGGCAGGAACTCCTCGCAGTTAGGGCGAGAGGCTTTGGAGGTCCTCAGTGTCTCTGCAGGCTCACTACCTTGTTCCTCACACCTGGACATCACTCCAATTTCTCAACTTCATTTTGGCTCATTGTTTTGGGGTTCTTTTCTGCACGTTTGGGGCTGCAGCTTCCCAAGGCATGATGGTCTTTTACAGTATAATTTGCATGTTCCCCCCCACAGGTTTTGTCTCTCCTCCTCACTGTCTCTGGAGGTCCCCACCCATCTCTCCTTTCACTGTCCCAGAAGGGGCTGTTTACTCAGCCCGGCCAGGGTTTTTCATCTGATACAAAGGAAGCTATCACCGACAATGACCCGCAATTAACATAACAAAACAGCTGGATTTCAGCAGCAAAACTGGTCTAATGTAGTTTTTGTAACTTGTTCCTTCACACAAAAAAATTGACAGTTTTTTTGTTCATAACAATGGGAGGAGTAATTTTCATGTTTTACTTAAAAAATGAAAATTATGATGTAAATATATATACATGGATTTTAAGGTAATATTGATGTTCTTTCTGAGTATGTATGAAAATGTATTTACTAGAAATCCAGAGGGATTTCATCCTCATATAATACACCTACTACAACCAGAAATGGTTCTTAATATTGTGCCTAAGCTGGACCTACAAATCAGAGACTCCTTTCTCAGCAAGGACTTCATTAATATGAAAACAAAGAGGAACTTCACTTTGAAGGCAACAAGATTTCATTTTGTTCTACTTGATTAAGAGCTTTGAGCATACTTACAGGTAATATTTTGAACTTGCTGGTTTAATTGGTAGCCTCTTTTTATCTTTCTTTGTTATTTCAGTTGTTTTTGGCAGAGGGAAAAAATTAGGGAGATAAACAAGGACAGATATCAGAGCAAGCATCACTGAGATTGATGTTTAAGCATGGCCTACTCTGTTGAACCTCTGCTAGGGACTTGTAATGATGCTTCACTTGGTAAAAAAACATCCCTTATAGCTGAACCTTCATTAAAGGTGTCAGTGGAAAGAGAAATTACCAGGGAGAAAACCCATCTAGAAAGTCCACATAATGGGTTTTCAATAAACCGTCTCTTTGTTATTTTGAGTCTGGCAAATTCTACAATTTTTTATTTGTGGTCTTGAGTCAGTTTCTGGAAGTTTAAGAATTGTCCTAAGAACTCATGATTTTGATGAACTTGAAAAGTGGTGATGGTTTTTTGTTTGTTTTTTTGTTGTTGTTGTTGTTGTTTTTTTTGGGGGGGTTGTTAGTTTGTTTGCTTTTTTTTTTTTTTGTCTGTAATGAAATATACATATTATACTGACAGAGAGAATTTCATGTGACTGGAGGGGTAAGTCTCTCCTCCACCATACTGTGAGGCTCTCCTCCAGTCCAACTGGAGTAATTCTCTGCTGCCACACCAGACATATGACTGAATACCCTTGAAAACGTAATGTAAAAATGTGGTACTTTTTTTCCCCCAGAGAATGTTTGTAGTAAATACTGTGTATCACAGTGATCATTTGGGGCTGGATAGGATCCACAAAAGGGTGCTGAGGGAGCTGGCAGAAGACCAAACCAAGCACCTTTTGATCATTTTTGATCAGCCCTGGTTAACCAGGGAGGTCTCAGTTAACTGGAGGTTGGCAAACATGATGACAATCTACCATTAGAACTGCAAAAAGGATCCAGGGAATGACAGGCCTGTCACCTGCCCTCAGTGGTGGGGAGGCCATGGAGCAGATACCTTGAGTGGCATCAGCAGCAGGAGCAGGACAACCAGGGCTGGCCAGCCTGGGTTTAGGAGAGCCAGGTCCTGCCTGACCAACCTGATCTCCTCCTGTGCCAAGGTGACCTGCTCAGGGCTGAGGGACAGGCTGTGGATGTGTCTTCCTAGACTTTACAGAGCCTTTGACACCTTCTCCCACAGCATCTCCTGGAGAAACTGGCTGCTCATGGACAGGGCCCTGTGCTCTGGGGGCAGAACAGGCTGAGGGACATGGAGGGACACCCCGCTGGGCTGGCACCAGGGGGGCTCCCATGGGATCAGTGCTGGGGCCAGGCCTGTTTGACATCCTCACCAAAGGTCTGCCTGGGGTGATTGAGGTCTCCCTCATTCAGTTCCTGACAACACCAGGCTAGGTGGCATGTGGATCTGCTGGAGGGCAGGAGGGCTCTGCAGAGGCTCTGGACAGGCTGGATCCATGGGATGAGGCCACTGGGGTGAGGTACAACCAGGGGAAGTACTGGGTCCTGCCCTTGGGTCACAACAAATCCCTGCAGCTCCAGGCTAGGGGAAAAGTGTCTGGGAAAGGCTCTGGGGGTGCTGGTGACAGCAGTTGGACATGAGCCCAGGGGTGCCCAGGTGGCCAAGAAGGCCAATGGCCCCTGGGCTGTGCCAGCCATGGCGTGGCAGCAGGAGCAGGGCAGTGACTGTCCCCTGTGCTGGCTCTGCTGAGGTCACACCTCACATCCTGGGGCTGCTCTGGGCCCTTTATAAGAAGGACATTGAGGGGCTGGATCATGTCCAGAGAAGGGAACAGAGCTGGTAAAGGATCTGGAGAACAAGGAGTGGCTGAAGGAGCTGGGAAAAGGGCTGAGCCTGGAGAAAAGGAGGCTCAGGGGGAACCTTCTGGCTTTGCCCAACTCGCTGACAGAATGCTGTAATTTAGTAGGTGCTCATTTCTGGTCCAAAGTACCAAGGAGGAAATCAACACAAGTTATGCCAGGGTATGTTTAGGTTGGATATTAGGAAAAATTTCTTCCCCCAAAGGGTTGTTAAGATCTGCACAGGCTGCCCAGGGCAGTGTTCTATCCCTAAAGAGATTAAAAAATATGTAGATATGGCGCTCAGAGATATAGTTTAGTGGTGGGCTTGGCAGTGCTGGGAACAATAGAGAGAAGATGACAATATAAGTGATTTAATTTACTGATTTACAGAAGTTCTTGAATAATGCTGAAGCACTAAAATAAGAATTGTATGAGGTGACAAACTGAGTAAGGATGTAAATACAGGGAAGCTTTGACCGTTTCTGATCTCTTTTTGAGCTTCATGCTCATTTGTTGTTTAAGATGAAAGTTTAAAGAAAATTAGCTTTTCAAGCATGCAATAAAATGTCAAATAGGGCTATCAAAAGCCTAATTGGATAGTTGATAATGAGAACAGCTTGTTAAAAATGAGAACTAACTTCTAATCATTTTCATTGGAGCAGTATCTAAGCTCTGGAAAGCCAATTAGACCACAAAGGGGATTTAGAATAAAGCACTCCAGCATTAAGCCTCAGCAGTGGTCTGGAAAAGCAATCTAAAATGCACAAGGAAAACTGGGCATTGAATGGGTGTATTAAGACAGGAGTGGAAGACTTCTCCTCCTAAATGTGTTGCATTTCCAGGTCCATGGCACTCAGAGCTTAAGTGCTTAGCTCTAATCTGGGTGATGGGATTTCTCTCTTCAGGAAAATGACAGCTATGTTGGCTTTCCTGGAGTCAAATGCATAAAGCAGCTTAGCCAAGTCTTTGCAAGCAAGTGATGTGTCTGCTGTGACCAGTAGTTTTTCCCTTTCTACATGACATTCAATAGCCAAAAATTTGGAGCCCTCAGCAAGATGTAAAACACCAGCACTTGTATTTGTGTGCTGAAACTGACTTGAAGGAAAACCTGCAGCTGCCTCTCACTAGGACTACGAACCCTGGGTAAAGAAAAGGAGAAAAAACTTTTTGTGAGATCCCAAGGAGGAGTTCTTCTAAGTGTCAGATCTCTGTTATGATTAACACAACATTAACAGAGGGTGAGTGACTAACCTTTCTTGGATGCAGTTTGGAGATATTATTTCCTCTTTTGCATAAATCTCTAAGTTAAAGAAATAAAAGCAAATTAGATGATGTACTCTCAACAATAAAATATATCCTAGCATGAAAAAAAATTCAACTCCAAACTTTTAGTCTTCTACCCATCTAACAATAGACAAGGATTTTGATTAAAACATTTTATTTGGAGAAGCTATTAACAGAATAAGAAATGAATAATTAAAAAGTATTAAATGTACTCATAAAGATCATCAACAAATCTATTACACGAATGCTTAGCCTCAAAATTATGATGAATTTACTTCATTGCAATGTAGATTTCTAGAGAGAATCCCTTTTTCTCCTTGTTGACAACAAAAGCAGCATAAACAAGTCAATCAGATTCTGGTGTTAGTCTTATAACAGTGTAGAGCCTGTTATAGGAAACACATTTTAGGTAAAAAGATAGTTGCAAAATTAATAAGAAATACCTGGAAAATTACAGTAGACACTTGTAAATAATAAGGTGTTTTCTGCAAATCTTTTGCCTCTTATGTGACCATAATTTTTTCCAGCATCCTATTTTGTAGACATTTCAAACAAGCCCATTCTAACTTATCTATTGTTGAGGAGATCCATGGCCTTTTCTCACAAACACATACGCACATATTTACTTTTGTACACTGGGGAATAAAAACTCTGGAAGAAAATTTCTGCTTAGCATTATTGTAGGAGTTTATTCTAGCTGAACAAATTCCACTTCCACAGGGATATTTAGTATTGATATTTCCTGCCTTCACCTGCTCACATTGGGTTATCTGCTGTCAGCAAATCAGAGTTGTCCTGCTTTATATTCCTATCTTACTGTAGAAATTGACAGAACTTCTTTACCTCATAATTTGCACACACTTCTGTATATGAAAATAAAAAGAATTTGTTTCATTAATTAATGCTTTCTAGTAATAGATGAGGATAATTCTTCATTAAACTGTAGTTGCCATTGTTTGTGAACTTAAATTCCTTTCCTCTCTATTTTTTTTCCTTTGAGGTTTGAGTGACAGAATGAGGACAGGGAGATGGTCCAGAAAAGCTGAAGGTTTTCTGCTGAGGACTCACAAGAAACATCAGTTTAGAGGCAGTTTGATAGAAGACATTCTGCTTTATCTCCTTGTCATGGTTTGAGCCTGGCAAAATGCCAGTGCCCCCCATGAAAATACTTACTCCCTGGTACTTGCTGTGAGATGTGCTTCCCCTCAAACTACGACACTCCTGCTAGAGTTATATCTAAGATGGAGTCAGAGGTCCTGTTTTAGTGAAGAGATTGTATCCCCAAATGACAATTCCAGCTGAAAGCTGCTGTCCTCTCAGAGTGCAAGGTGAACTGCTCTTACCCACATTCAGCACCAATTTGGTGAGATGTGTGAAATGCCTGGCTCTAACAGTTCAAACATTTCAGTTTTACAAACAATGTCAATCTTTATTTAAATGGTTATGAAAGTGCACTTATAAGTCATTGAGTGTATTGATTCGTCAAAGCAATGGTTTCCCTGAGTTTAAAAAAACTGACTGTGACCTCTTCATGTACCACTCCTACTTCCAATGTTCATTTTTGCCCAAAGCTTCAAAGCAGCAAAGTGAACTGTGTGCAGCAACTGTAGCCAGTGGGAGACAAAGCAAAGTTCCTGGTGCTCTGTTCCCTGAGTTTTGGGCTTGAATTTTTATACCATGACATAAAGGGATCAGGGTTGACATTTCTCCCTTTATGGAAGAGAGATGAAGATATACAAGTGCAGGGAATCTGGTGATACTATCCCTGTCCTAGATAGAAAGCAGTTCTTGCTTTTCCATATTCTCATCCAAAATTTGCTGCTGGTTCTGAATTGAAAGGAAATACTTCAAGAAATCATGGATGACTCTAATTAATTTTAAAGTTCAGATTCACGGACATTGTAAACTATTTATATTCAGTCCCATGTTGGCAATAAATTTTTCAGAAAGGTTAAGGTTGTGATTCGTGACAGGACTTAGCAAAATAGTTTGTCATGTAGAATTTCTGTTTTAATTTGTCTCTGAATCTCTCTACTATTCTTGCATGCAGTGTCACAATTAACAGCTAAACCCTTGGTTGAGAGGATTTGTGTAAGTGAAGCTTTTTTAAATGAGAATACCTAAAATCCAAGTCTGTATATCATTTTTTAAGCAGGTATATTGCTTTTGTCAGTGTATATTTATGAAGCAGTTTGTGAGGGCAAAGAAGCCATACTGTGAATACAAGCAGCCTTGAATTACATGAGAATGGGATTTTCCAAAAGTCTATGTCTTTCCAAACCAGAGGAAACAAACAGGGGAGTAAATGTAATGACAAAAGTGATGTCATTTAACATCTGGCAATAGCATAATGTGCATTATGGCAACATGTTTACACTTGGGAGCCTAAAAAACACATCCACAGTTGCCACAAGCATTTATACATGGATTTACAATCACTGTTGGAAATCATTCCATGAAAGCCAGTTAGTGTGTGTAGAAAGGGGATCTTAGTTTGCTGTTTTCATAATATTGCTTCTGAAATAATAAGGGAGGTACTTTCAATCTTGAATTTCTTTTACTTTGTAATTAGGTGAATAAAGAGGGAAAAAAAGGACAAAATTATCACCTTTCTTTTGCTTACAGCATTGTATTTTCTCCTCATCACAAATTTAAAAAGTGAGATGTGCAGCCTGTCAGTTGTCAAAAAAACAGCTAAAAACTGCAAGGGAGAGATATGAAGCTAGCAGCAAAAAAAAAGGATATAGCAACCAGTTTATCTTGTCCAACGAATTCTGAACAATACATTTCTGTCTACTGTAAGATGGTGCTTTTAGGTATATGAGTCATACAGTGTTATAAAGAAAATTCTCGTTCCACCCCTGCTGATATTTTATACCTTACAGATCTATAGATATTGTGCTTTTTGACTCAAAAAATCAATTTCCACTTTTATATGCCTGTAATATTTGAATTTTTGGAGGAATAGTGAGCATATTTTTCCAGGTTTGTAATTATTACTGAGTGGGATAGGCAAGGTAGATCCTATAATCATAGGTGGAAAGGACCTTAAAAATCATCTTTTTCCACTGGGAAATGTTTCCTGTAGATGTGAATCATCAAATATGATGTTGTATTTTTTTAGTAAAATGTCCCCATTCAGTAGTTATTATGTCCTGAAGAATTATGAGACATCTGCTTGGATTTTTTTCCCCCAAGCTGTAATTAGTATTAAGAAACTGTGTGTTTATATGTATCACACTCTCATGTGTGTGTTCAAAAATTACTTCTTATGTGCACTAAGTTTTTTTCTAAGAAATGAGAGAAAATGACATTACTACACTGCCCATTTTTTTCCTTTTATCTCAGGAACTGGACTAACATCTCTACCAGCATTTAATGGATGATACGTGTACCTCTGGTGTTATTTATATATATTTTTTCAAAACTTAAATTTTTGCATCAAATATGAACTGACACATACTTGATTTCTTTAAACAATGTCAAGAAGTTTCAACAAAGAGTGGGAAATATAATTTTTCAGTGCAATGGCAACACCTCAGTGAGTTAGACTTTTGCCTGATGACCATGAAAAAGTGCCAGGAGGTAATTCCAAGCAAAATTATTGTGCTAAGGATGCTTGCTGCTCATTGTTGGAGGATTTGTGGGTAGGATTGCAATTCTGTTTGGTTTTGTTTTGTTGCCACTTAATTTAAAACTTAACCTTTTAAGGAAGAAAGACGGAGCCACTTTGGCAGAATGATGTTTTCAGTACATTATCCTCACTCTGCCATGTGATGCAGACTAATTTTGTTCTCAGAAAGTATTTGCCACCATTGTTTTACTGTTTTTACCTTGTCTTTGTGGAGGTTTTTTTTTGTTTTTGTTATTTGTTTGCTTGTTTTGGATTTTTGTTGGTTTTTTGATTGGTTGGTTTTTTGTTTGGGTTTTTTTTTTGTTTGGATTTTAGTGGATCTTTTTTTTTTTGAAAGTATAACATTGGTCTTGCATATATTTCTCTGTATTCTCCCTATATGAATCCGGATCCTTTTATTAAGAACTCCATGTTTCATCAGCCTAAACTCCTGATGCTTAAAAAGGCCTGTAATATTTACCTCCCAAGATATTCCCCAGGCTTTTCAGTGAGCTGTCCTTTCTCTGTTCTTTTTAGGATGTTCCTGATGTCATGAAGTATGGGGAGATTTTTACAGAGAACATATTCTAAAAGGTGCTGTTGGCAACTACTTTTCATTTACACAAGCAAAATTAGGTTGAAATTCACAGTTTCTGGTTTCTGATGATGACTAAGGCTGTTGCAGAGCTATGAAAATATGTTTCTTTGCCCTACAGCATTAGTCAAAGTCTTCAGACACATCTCCAACAGAGAAAGCCTTTCCAGATTGTTCATCTAATTAGGGATGGATTCTGCATGTTACCTCATTTATTTTCTTCAGTCATTGTCCTAAGATTTCTTCTTTATGAGATTTTAGTTCTGCCTTTAATTGCTGTTGATATGATAACAGTGTCTTCCAAGCCAGCTCAGGAATTTTAATGCTCACTTTGTTTTCTTAGAGCGTTTCCCCCCTTTTAATTTATCAGGTTTTGCCTGTTAATTTTCAGTTAAAATCCACATTTCTGATTCTTGAAACTTTCTGCAGCAAGGCTAAATAGTAAAAGCTCTTTAAGTGTTTTAGGTAACTATTAATATTACAGTATCTCACAACACAAATAATAAATCACGGTCCTGCTGAAGAAATGTAGCAGTTAGACAGGTCTAGGTAAAGTTAACTTTCTTCAGCAGGACTTCAGTAAAGGGTGTGTTGAAAAGGTGATTTTTTTGTCCATAACTTCATTTCAGATATGGTTTCCTTTTTTGATATTTCTACCAGTGCACACCAACATGTGCTAAGAGACAAGATCTTTAAAGCAAATTTATAAATAACTCTAATGCTTGCAAATTTTCTCTCAGTCACAAAGATTGTTCCTTGGCATTACCTTCTGCTTTCAAGGATGTCTTGGACAGTTTGCGCTTTCTTTCTTTCTTTCTTTCTTTCTTTCTTTCTTTCTTTCTTTCTTTCCTTCTGCATTTTCAGAAGCTTTAGCCTGTCAAGTGCTGAACTTTCTGAGCAGTTTTAATCTTGGAAATGATCTTTTAGACAAAAATACCCTTGACCCTTTGCAGCCTGGTCTCTCTCCATTGACAAAGAACATAATGTGAGGAATTGTTATACAACTGGGCAACAAAAATGAAGCCCTTGTGTCTTTTTCAAATAGCACTAATGGTGAAGACAAAATGAAGTATTGCTTATGTTCCTTTAGTAATTGTTTTATATTTGAGGAGAGGTGTTTTTGTTGCTGATATTAAGCATGAATTCACATTTCTATCAAAAAAATCTTGGTAAAATCCTTTCTCTACTGCATGCAAAATGAGTCATAGAATCATATCGAGTTGGAAGGTACCCACCAGGATCATCAAATCCTGTCCATGTGCAGGACACCCCAAAAACCCCAACTTGTGTCTGAGAGCATTGTCCAAACTTTTCTGGAAATCAATTCTCTATGACAGTGCTATAAAATTTGGGTTAACATTTTAACACAGGTGTGTGTAGTGTGTTTTGCAAGAATGTGTTTGCATTTGTATAGGCATATATGTATTTTTATATATAAGCTTGTATATGTACATATATTCCTCATAAATACAGGTGAGGACAAAATTAGTGTTAGCATTCTCAAGCTTTGAATCTGGTTTTATAATACTGGAATATCTTGCAGGAATGGGAAAATATCCCTGTTCTAGGCTGATGATCATCAGCCTAGATATCATCATCAGGATATTTATTCCCCTGAGTCCAAAGAGCCTGGATTATGTCTGTTCTTTATGAATTTTCATGCAATTGAGCTTGGTCTGCCAGGTGGGATATTGATTGCAGGGAAATTTATGTTCTGGCTGGTGATGTTCCTGTTTACAGGGAGTTATTTTACCTGTTACTTCTAGGTAGCATCTCAGTAGCTTTCTGCCAAAGAGGAACCTGATACTGCTATTTTTATTTGGTATTTTAAGAAATAGTGTTTTACAATTTTCCATGTAGGAATTTAGACCTGTAATGCTTCTAAGCCTATTTCTCAGAAGCTCCTGGCCTTCATCAGCTTTTTTTTAATCTCTGTTAGTGGCTTTTGTACTTGCACATCCATTTTTAGTGTGACTGTCTGCCTTTCTAATATCCTAACATGCTCGGAGGTGCTGTTACCAGCCTATCTCCAGGCTGTGGGCTAACAGTGGCAGTTCAACCACAGTGAAAGGCCAGGGACATATCCAAGTCACCAGCCTGTTTCTGTGTGGAAGGGAAAACAGGCAGAACATGTGAGGAGAATTGTGCCTTCAGGCAGTCACTTTTTAAATTTATTTTTTTAAAATTTTTCTTCAAGCAAAGACAGAGCTCTCTGCCAGAATCACTGACATCAGCCTGGAAAGACAGCACAGACCCCTGCTCTGAAAATCCACTGGAGAACACTCTCTATGGATTTAGGTTTTATGAAACTTTGCCCCAAATTTTTCTGCAAAACAAGACTTTCCACAAGTCAGGTTATTCAGAACTGAAATTGGGGGAGCAAAGTAGAGGCTCTGTCTTTGCAACAACCTTTCTGCAGAATTTCAGCCTATGATTTGCTGTGATTCATTGCAAGTCTTCTCTTGGCATTGCTCAAAAATTTGCACGCAAAAAGACCCTGGAGTTCGAGTCTTTGCATAGACTCTACAGTCTGTCTTTGGACTTAAGGCATGTAAGGAAAACATGAGAGCAAATTTGCACTCTTCTGAACATATTTAATTTGATGTAATTCCTTTCTATTCCTTTCCTTGCCCTTAGCTTGGGATGAGACAGCCAAGCTGCCTTAAAGGTATAGAAAATTAATTCCTATTAATTAAAGAAATGGAACATCCGTGCTTATCTTTGGGAGGGATTGACAGTGTGAATAATCAGTTTGGTTTACTGCCCTAGATTTGGATAACCCCTGTCACTGAAATGTGCAATTTTTGGAAGACCAGGCTGGCAAGTGAGCATGAATTTCTTACTGAACTCCTTCTCTGAAGGTCATCTTAAACAGCAGATACAGCATCTCCGTAAGAAATATCTTGGCATTTCTTATTTTTGCTTTTTTTCCTTTGACTTTGTTTCCTTTTTTTGTGGCCAAGGATCTCAAAGGGCTCTATATATGACAACTTTTTTCAGTGTCGAGCTGTCAACTCCCACAGCTTGTGGCCACAGATTGTGCACACAGCTTTTGCCCCTGTCAATCCTACATGGTCTTGAAGAATCATGACATAGAAATATTATCCCAGTTTTTTTTATTCCTGAGAAAAATCCAACTTCACAAGAAGCAAGGCTTTAAGCATCCACAAACAGCAGCAGCTCAGCAAGGAAAATCTTTGCTTACTAAAGCATTAAATGAGGAGTAATTGTTTGTCCCAAACTGTCCATTACCACACAGATACTATGCAGGATGTTGGTTTCCTTTTGGTTTGGTATTTGGTTGTGGTTTTGAGTTTTTAAAATGTGGTTGTTTGGGTTTTTTGGGCTTTTTGTTTTGTTTTGTTTTCTTGTTGTAGTTGTTGTTGTGGCTTTTTTGTTGGTTTGTTTTGTTTCGGTTTGTTTGTTTGTTGTAATAGTACAATTCTCTGAATGTGCATGTTATTTCCTAAAGCTACCAAAGTGTTCAGACTGGAAATTAAGATTTTTCTTGCATGGTATGATGAGGCTGACTATAGCTGTGCTGTTCAGGACCACCAAGATCTTCACCTACGTAAAATTTTATCTTTTGGTACCAACCAATAACAGGAGCTTATCAGGAGCATTTTAGGGAAACCAAAATCAGATCCCCCCCCAATAAAGGTGATTTGTATCACATGCAATCCCATAATTTTGCATTATGGTAGTTCTCTGTAGCTGCTTGGTGAAACTGATAACTTTCTTTTGACAGCCAGCTTGTGGTACTAAATGTGGAGGAGAGGGTATCACTTTCTCTGAACATGTCTGTTTTAAGTAAGTTTGACAGGAATGAGGAAAATTATTAAAGAAAGCAAAGAAGCATGTCTTGTGGTAAGTTTTGGGCAATTCTCTTGCTAATGTGATACATAATTAGTAGTTTTTAAAGAGGCTCAGAGTATGTGAAATTGTTTTTGGTTCTGTGCCACCAGAATAATGTGTCACTTGGGTGGAAAATCAAGGCTTTCAGCCTCAATTCAAATTAACCTCAACTATCTATAGAAATCTGACCCAAAAAAGTGCAGGTTGGACTGTGCAGTCATGAGGCTGCTATATTCTATTGATTTCTGGTTACCCTTTAAGGCTTGTCACATGAAAACCTGTGCTAGCAATGAAAGGATGTCTGATTTCATATCATTCTCACAGAAACAGATAAAATTTCACTCGAGCCATTTAGGGCACTGCCTACTTCAGACTTTGGGGTTGTTTTGAACTTGATGGGCTATTTCATGGGGAATGAGTCTTGGCACTACTGATTTCAGAAATGGTATCTGTATGGCAGCATTTCTTGAGACTGGAAGGAGTTTCAAGGATGAAGTTCCATTTGCAAAAACATATATGTTTGAAGCTATTAGTAAATTTGGGGGTGCTTTCTAGACTACCTGGTTTTTATGCTGTTTTAAGAACACTGATTTCTAAGGGAATAAAATAAAGTGGTATAGTTAGTGGAAATATTTTTGTTAGAAGTAATTTCACTTTCAAAGTAACATGTAAGTTTTCATTCCCAGAAGTTTATATTTCAATAATTTATTTTAAAATCAATTTAAATGGTTTTTTTTTCATGGTGATGTCTCTTCCATCATATTAAAGAGGCAAACAATATAATAACAAAATAGATCCATTTATTCCAGAGGTTGTATTAAAAGTAAAAATTAATTATTACATGTATCTAAGAAGAGTGATAGCAGGGACAGCGTAAATTTAATTAAAGGCAACATTATATACTGCCTGAAGGGTGACTTTAGCATGATGTGTCACTAACAGGAGTAAAGCTCCCGAAAAACCAAAATATCAGATCTTTTCTTAAAATAGACATTGCATGTACAGATATGTGTGTGTTTCTATCCAAGTGTAGGTATTCAGTTAAGGAAATGAAAAAATGATAGAAAGAAAATTGAGAAAATTGAAACATTAGAGTTCTCTTTTGACTACCTAGTGCATTTTTTTAAGTATTAAAGGTAGCTTAAAAAATCAGTATCAACCTGAAAAATGCTGATTTCTTTCTTAAATAAAGAAGTGAAGTACAGAACCTGCTAATGATTTTGCTTCCAAATATATGCACTTTCAAGAGAAATACTGTGTTGTCAGGACTTTGCACTTGAGTCTTTTTCCTATGAAGTTTTAATCCTTTCCAGACATATTTAATGTCAGAATTTTTCCCACCTCTGTGGGAAGTCTTGGTCTTTAATATTACACTTTTCTCTTAAAAGAGTGCAATTAGTATTAAGACCAGACTGTCTGAGAAAAGGTGGCCCAGTAATTTTAACAACTCCTCTAATTTATACCAACTTTGTTAAATTAATGCAAATGTTTTCCTAAGAATTGCAGAAGAATTTAAACTGATTTAATTATGCAGATAAAGTCTGTACTGCTTCTGCTAAAGGTGCCTTTGAATTGGATTGATTTTCCTGTTTCTCAAAATCTGGATGCCATTTCCACCTTGAAACTCAAGCAGAGCTTTCTAGGTTGCTGTTTGGATACTTGAGAGGATCACTTGCAGTTTCTCTCAACTCTATACAGAATGTAGCTAAAAAGGGAAAGAGGCAGAGGAATGCTGACGTAATGTGATAATATGTTATCCATTCTGCAGAGACCACTTCTTAACTTTGCAATGACTGACTACTTGGTATTTTCATCATGCTTGTTTCTTTTTTTTCTTTATTAAATTTGCTTTATTTATTTATTTATCTGTTGAAGAACTGCCAAGCTTGTGTAAGTAACCAAGAAAAAGGAAGCCCTTTTCGGTTCTCTGTGGACTGTGGCAGCTTGATTACAGGGGGAAAAAAAGAAAATTTATCTGGAAAAGACAGGAAAAGAAAGCTCAAACACAAAAAAGAGATGTCACAGATTGGAAGTGTAGCAGCAGTTTGGATAATGTTCAGAGTCTGGATATTGTGCTGTCTGGATATGTCTAAAGCTGGGTGTTCTGAAACTTGGAAATTCTAGTAAAACCTAAATTTTATATGAAAACGTGGACTCTGACTCAAAATTCCAGCCCAGTTTAAATTTTGAAATGGCTAAGGCAAACCTATCTGTGTGATCCCCATAGAAACTTCTGAGACCCCTCAGCCCTGGCTTTACTTTGCTTCTCCTGCACCCCGGTATGACAATTCCATTGCCACCAGTGCCAGCAGAGCTTGGGTCCTTCCAGGGGCTTTCTGGGCAGCCTTTCCTCACCACTGCAGTGTGGGAATGTTGTTGGCAGAGGGGAGAGTCGGTCAGCACTGGGCTGATCATGTACAAATCCATGAGGAGGTGGAAATGGTACTGTGAAAACATATTATGATCTCTCTTGTGAGCCTGCAGAGACCCAAGAGTATATGACTACAAGTTTCACTGCCAGGTTTTTCCCCTAATTACCACTGGGTACTGAAGCTGGGCCTTAACTCATTAGTATTCATATAAAAATTTCAAATACAGGGTCTGCCATTATTAAAACCTGATGCCCAGGTTGTTGTTCATTAATCCTTGAGACTGCAGTGTTCTGGGGCTTCATTTTTAAAGGCTATTTATGAAGCATCACAATGTTGTCAATGTATTAATTGGCTCATGCACGAATAGACTCCGAAGACTAATAACTTCATGGTAAATGTAGTTCTGGGAGGAGAGTTATTGCAATATTCTTATTCTAATTACCAAAGTTAATTATAGTTTTTCCTTCCCAAGCAGTGTAGGAAATGACATAAAATACAGTTTCCGGCAGGAGTCAGTTCTGAGAAAGCTCAGCTGAGGAACTAAGTAAGGTACCTTGGGGTCTTTACTGCTCCAGGAGCTGTTACAGCAAAACCACAGAAATTAGGAAGTGGGGTTAGAAAACAGCTGTAGCATGGCAAAAAGCTAGGGAAACATTGTATGATCTCCTGGCTTTATAATTTGAGTTATCTGAATAAAATAGCTTCCTTCCTGCTTAGTGGTGACTGTAGTCTCCACTTTATGTTGCTGATTATTCTTTCTCTGAGAGGTGGTTGTATGGCACTGCTGCCTTGCAAGCTCCTCTTTTTCTATCCTTTGTCAAAGGTAAGCTAAAACTTGTGCAAGAACAGATCCTCTGTAATTTTCTGTGCTGTTCACATACTTGGGAGGTATTTATTGGTTTCTGATGCTTTCAGGTCTCTGTGCAACAGCTTGTGATGATCTCTGGACTATTACAGTGCAAAGTCATGGTTTTACTTCTCTAAGGGAGAATTGCTCCTGAGCATGTTTCCTTCAGAAACAGTTTTAGCTTTTGGCTACTTCAACATTATTAGTCAGTAAACATATTGTGAGGGCTGGCTGCTTCCCCACATCCACAGCTGTAAAATGAATGGAATCATTCTGATGTGGTTGAAAGCCACACCTGCAAGGAAATCCTTATCTCATGAGCATTTTGCATATATAAATGACACCTTTCCCTCTCTGAGTTTGTGCATTTCTCTAGAGACAGAAGAGAAATTGCTTTTTGGGGATGAAATCAGATTTTTCAGGTTTTTCAGAAGATTGTTCTTTTTATGATCATACAACTCAGATTAAATCATGGTTGACAATTTCCCCAGGACCTTTCTGTTACAACTCTGTCCCATTTTACAGAAGAAATTGCTACAACACATTGCCATGCAATCGTTTCTGTCTTTGTGAGTTAAAATGCTTGAGCTGTGACTTAATTTTCTACCATCATGCTTGCAATTTGGAGCTGGGATTATCAGAGTGTTTGCAGTAGTACCTACAGTCCCAGAGAATGGGGAAGAAACACATGGAGGCCAAACCTTCCCTCTCTCCACTGGGTTTTCATTATGTAAGCACCACCAATCTGCACAACACAGGGAAACTGTTTAAAATCTGCATGATAATGGTTTGCAAAGTTGACAGTGAAGGCAAAGCTGCATCTAAGAGGTTAATAAAGTTCCAAATTACACATAGAAAACAGTGAGAATCCTCTGAGAAACTGATGGTACAGCACGTAAGCTGGTTTACTGGAAGGACACAACATAAGAATACCTATCAGTTTTATTATTCTTACCTGCCCACTTGCTAAATTTGAGAGGACACAGCGATTTAGAAATTATTCATAATTTAGACCCAAACTAAAATCCATTTGATTTCTCTTTGATTGACTTTCAATCTGAACAATGCTAATAT
This sequence comes from Emberiza elegans, assembly GCA_024865655.1. Taxonomy (NCBI): domain Eukaryota; kingdom Metazoa; phylum Chordata; class Aves; order Passeriformes; family Fringillidae; genus Emberiza; species Emberiza elegans. The sequence goes on from JALJVW010000016.1 coordinate 230,834, forward strand.
TAGTATGCTCATCATCTAACATGTCTAATATGTTCAGGAGGGTTTTAAGGCTTTCAGAACTCTGCTCCTCTGTTTCAGTTTTTCATTGGGCTGAAAAAACTTTGTGATCAGCTAATTGACTCTCTTTTGTATTAATCCAGTTATTATATTTCCATTTACAAAGATTATGTAAAATTTGGATCAGCTTGTCCCCTGATTATATAAGGCAGCATAGATGAAAAGTGGGTAGAAAGAACTTGATGACATCCCTGGGACTTAGAATCCAGTTCTGCTGTGCAAAGACCCTCGGTCCATTGACAAGGATATATGTAAATTATTTTAAATATGCAGCACTGTGAATTTTCAAAAGATGGAGATATTTGTCCTTGAGACACCTGGAAATATCCTTTTGACTACACTAGTAGCTTAACATATGATCATTTTCTCCAAGTTAAAAAAAAAGAAAAGGCTTAAAATCTTAAACAGGCTTGAATATATTTGCAGATCTGCTGAAGTAGTAAAAAGTTACTGCAAAATCCATGGGTAGTGATTGAAACCTAGCAAATACAGGCAGAAAAAGAAGCATATTCTCGCCTTTTGTTCTCAAAAGGATTTAAACCATTGGCGTTAAAACACTGGTCAGGACAGTACCCAAGGTAACTCTTTGAGGCTGGGATTCCTCAGCTTGGTGTTTGAGGGTTTGTGCATTCTGTGTTATTCTGTGTCCTTCTAAATCCCTAAGATTTCTCAAACTGGTCATGTACTGCCAATACCATTTGACATCACAAATTTCTATTCCAGTGTTGATGGAGCTTTAATCAGTTTGTTTGGTTTCTCACCTAATTTTTAAAGTTTCTGTGATAGAAAAAAATCCCAATTCCAATGAAGCTACTGTGTCCTGAGCATGAGATTCCGTGTTATATACTACCATAGAAAAGATCAAACCCTGGCTTTCTGTTTTCAAGAAAAACAGTTAAAAATGTAGGGGGAAATGGCAACTTTATTGCGTACTTGAAAAAGGAAGGGGAAAGGAAGGCAGGGATTTGTGCAGTAATGCTGAAACTCCATGAGAGTTCAAAAAGTTGTTAAGCTCTCAGGAAAATTTCCCAGTGATTCACCTGAGGCCTGCACCAATTCTTCTAGAAAGCTGTTGAGGAGATCAGGCCTTTTCCTTGGTGTGCGTAGAGGAACAGGACTATTGTCTGCTGGGGATGTGTCCTGATATGACAGTGGTGAGTTTTCATATATACTGACATTTAACAGTAAACTCTTTTAGCAATGGATAAAATCAGCAAAATCTATACAGCCATAACATTTCCAGACAGGAACAATGGAATGCTGTAAAAACATAGACATTCTTAAGACAAAGAAGGATTTCTTTGTGTTCATGGAAGTCAGCATCTTTATGGGAATAAATCACACCAGACTAGAAATTTGCATAAGAGCTCTGGAACCAGGGACTTCAGGGAAGTCAAATAATTTGAATGCTTGCTAAAATATGGGTAAATTTACTAATCTGCCAGTAGAAAGAGCAAAGTGCCTCTATAGATTTAAGCTTCTATAGATTTAAACCCCCTAGTCTCAATCCTGTAAATATCACTGCGCAGAGGTGGGATTGTATTGCATTAGAGCATAAATAAGTAGACTTTTGCTAATAATCTGTTTCACTTGGCTACTGATGACAGATTGTCGTGCTTGCTTGACACCCTGACATGCTCAGCTGTTTGCCTGTGATTAAAGTCTGTGTGCCTGGACAGTCCTATATACTAAATCCAGCCCATTTTCTGATCCAGCTTATCAACTGAAATTATATCTTCAGAATATCACTGGCACTTCCTTATAGAGTACCAGGGTCTTACTTTGGCTTTGGAGGAACTGGAGAATACCAGTCCCAAGCTGAAAGCTCTGGTTTTGGTGCAGCTGGAAAAGCTAAACCGATTGCTTTAGTAATTAGGCTGATACAAAGCCTTCAGAGAAATGAAAACTGTTTGTTCTGTTCAATAACTACGAGCTCAGAATAAGACCAGATGTACTAAATTCCCTGTTCAGCTCTTGTAATAGCATAATAAGTTAGGATTATGAATTGCCCTGATCTAATCATATTACAAGGGTGACATTTATAAGATGCCAAGAGATGAAATGCACAGTTCTGCAAGATCAATTAATTTTCACTGGTGTTGCTTTTGCTGCAGAATTTTTTGACCCAAGTATTCCAGAGGGGGAACTTTTTCCTTTGCCTCCAGCAAAAATTATTTGTGATGACAGGCAACACCTGTAGGTACTGGATGTTGACTGGATATTACCAGAATTTGGGAATAAACCTTAAATAAGGCTTTGAAACACACAATATCTTCTTGTGCACTTGGCGATCCCATTTTTTTTGAGAGCAAGCCTAACCACAAGCTTCTAACTAAAGCTTCTCATCTTTTGTCAAAGCTTCAAGAGCAAACATTCAAACACCCCATTGGAGAGGAGATCTCTCTGGTCCTAATCCTCTTATGGGTCCACTCATGAAACTGTTGGAAGGTCTTAATTTTTTGCTCCTTCTCTCACTTTTAAATGTTTTGGCTACAACCATGGATTGTAGAATTCAATACAGAGCTACTAAAAAAGTACCTAAGACAAGAAACCAGCCCATCCTTATGGTGTGGTCACACAAATACGTTTTCCAATCTGAGTGGCTGCTGTGCTCTGTTTTCATTTTCCCTTCCCTTCCCTTCCCTTCCCTTCCCTTCCCTTCCCTTCCCTTCCCTTCCCTTCCCTTCCCTTCCCTTCCCTTCCCTTCCCTTCCCTTTTCTTTTTTTCTTTTTCAGTCTCCTTGGCAACAAATAATTTTCATGGAGTCACAGCATGCTTGGGGCTGGCAGGTACTGACCGACTAGACACAGTTAAGAGTGGGTTGCTCCAGAACTGTTTCCAGTCAACTTTTTAATGTCTCCAAGGGCAAAGACTCCACAAATTCTTTAGGCATCCTGTTTTAATACTCAGTAATTCTCTCAGTGAAAGAAATATGGTTTCTGTGGAATTTCTTGTACTTTCATTTGTGCCCATTGACCCTGGTCCCATCCCTGGGTGACACTGAGAAACATCTCACTCCATCTTCCTTAATATCTGCCATCAAGTATCTGCACACTTGGATGAGATCCCCCATCTCCCCATCATATTTGAGGCTCTAAAAAAATATTTTCTGCTCAGGCATGCAAGAACAGAAACACTGATGGGATGACTATTTTGCCATAACTAGCAGCCTCAATGATGTGGTCTTCCTGAATAATAACAAATCATTAACCACCCTCAGCTGGGTCATATGCCCTAATGAATGTAGTAGTAAATGGCTCACAAATGTGGAGCTTGGACAGGCACCATTGACCTGGGTAAATAAGGTACAGTGCAGAAACCCTCTGGGCCCACATAATTACTGCAATTTCTCCTTAAATGATAGACCAAGTATCATGGTCCCAGAGCTGTTATTCTTATTAATGACCTCAACCTCTTTTTTTTTTTTTTGTTCCTTTCCCTTCCTTTTTATGAAATAGTTCCAGTTTTTTAGCTGCATACTTCTTAAGAATTATTGCACTGTATTGTATGATTTGAAAAATAATGTTGCGGTCATTAGACATGGAGGGAATTCTTTAAAAACAGCTGCAAACTAACATGAGAATTGTTTTTCTTTTTTATTTGAAGAAAATGAAGAGAAAAATAATTATTTTTGTAAAGAAATAGGGATCATCTTCCAGCATGCCTGTCTCTGGAGGTTAATTCTTTAATTTTGTAGGCCCAGATTTTAGAAACATAGCTACATGAATTTTTAAGTTTTAGGCAGATACATTTGTAATATGTTATGTGTATATTGCACCAGATGATTTAAGATGACATGTAAGCATTGTACTTATATGAGCAGGGACTTAAATTTGCAGTCTGGTGCAAGTTGGTCTGATCTGAGTTTATTTTTGGAAAGTATGAAGGTACCTTCTGGTGCAGTTAAAGTCAATTTCCTACTACAGGAAAGCACAAGGGGCAGGTATGATTCAAGTCAATATGGGGTTAGAAGGCACAGGCCTTTCAAAAAATCCCATTGCTTTAATTCAATGTATTGTTTGCAGAAAGGTCTTATAGACTGCACATCCTTTTCTGCAAATACTTGAACAATAATCTATCAAAAGTTCTGCTCTAAGTTCAGCCAGCTCCTCTGTTGCCAAATACAGGTTGGGTTTTGTCTCTGGAACTGCGAACATCTAGTAAACAGCAGCTGTTTACCTGCTACCCGTATGTGTTTCCCATGCAATTGAGAATTACAGTAAAAATATATCCTTAGGGCTAAGAGCCAACAGATACACAGCCACAAGCATCCTTCTTGTCAGAACCTGGGGTCTGGATCTGGTTTTGCTCCCATTAAATTGCCTTAAACTCAGTTAAGACAATGTTGGGCATTTTCCACTGCATGCCTCATTTTTTTAGTGTGCTAAGCACTTGCTAATAGAGGTGAAACTTGCAGGTTCTGGCTTCCATCAGCACTTCTGCCAACTTAGGCTGATTAAAAAAAAAAATCATGAGACTGATATTAAAGTCAAACAATTTAATTTGCTTGATGACTCTGGAATCTAAATGCATCATGATCATGAGGTCTTCTCTACAAATGCAACTGCTGGGAATGTGTCTTATCAATTTTTTTCTCCAATGACAGGCAAGATAATAATTTTATGGGTTTGGGACATGTGGTTTTCAGACGGATGAGGGAAAAGAATTAAATCTTGCACAGCTTTTCAAATGTTTTTCAGATGGTGATATTTTGATACCATTGTAGTTCTTCACTTTCTATGTAAGCAATGCTCCAAGATAAGAAAGTATCTGTCTTCACTTCCCTGAGGGCACTGCAGCACTTGGAAAATAAAATTTTCTTCCTCTACATCTGGCTAAATATGGTGTACTTTGAGACTTTTGTTCCAAGTGATTATATAAACTTTGGGTATCTGATAATTCTGGTTTCCATGTAATACAGAAAAATAATTGGTTGTCCTAACTGAAATTTCCCAGATGTAAACTACTCAAAGAGGCAGAAGAGCAAATCCCTGGTTTTCCAGGTTGCTTTTGCCTATTTTTATTGACTATTAAATGTTTCCTGCTGGCCTGCCTCAAGGCTCATCTTGAGATCTACACATTATTTTCATGGCCTTTAGTGATCAGGCACTGCCAAACTGCTTCAGACTGAAATGGAGATGGTCATGTTACCTGTGTCTGCTGAGGTTTTGTTGTGATAGGTACCATCTGCTTTATTAGGACTAGGACCACATAATCTGGGAAGGTCAGATGGCATCACTGAGAAATTACCATAATTCAGTTAAACAACTTTGGATGCATCAGCATATTAGTCACGATGAAATATACGTATCAATAAAAAATACTTGTTATCTTTTTCTAGTTTTGTTGCAAAGTCAAAATCATTCCTACAGAAGCTTGAAATAATGCAGATGAATACCTGAAGAACTCCCCAAACTCTCTCCTGTTTGTAGTGGACCCTTCAAAGGATGTGGAATGAGAAAGCAGGGGCAAAGGTATATTTTGTAGGCTGTTGTGATAAAAAAGATAAAAAAGGATAAAGCAAGACCAGTGTATGCTGCTGAAAGAAAGGGGAGCTGTGCAATGAAAGAGACTAACAGAAGCAGTCTGAATTTTATGTGGGAAAAGCTGTAACATATTCCATTGTTTTGGTTTTTGGTTTGGTAGATTTTTTGCTGTTGTTTTGGGGTTTTTTTAGTTGGTTTGGTTTGGGTTTTTTTTGTTTCTTTATTTGGTGCTATGGGAAAACAGATAGATAAAATGTTGGCAAAATCTAGGTTTACTGACAGTTAGCACTAGGACTGAGGCTTGTATGGAAAATCTACAAGAATATTATAACTTTGTGGTGTGACCAAAATAACAGACTAAACTTGTGAGCATGAAGAAACAGACAGCAGGTATAAGGACATGAGTTATTGACATTATTTTATTTTTTCATAAGAAGCATGTCCTCATTCTTAATACTGTTTTAAATTTAGTTTATTTTTTTTTAACTCACTGAATTTTTTATCATTACATGGGATAATGAAACTATAGTATGCTTGGGGAATTAATCATTTGGCTGTTACTACTACTACTATTTTGGTAAACTGCTCACATAAACATAGGGCTGGCCATTAGCCACACAGCTTGAAAGCCATAAATAAGTGAAAGCTAAAGCTCACCTTGATTTCAGGGGTTATATAAATTTGGCACAGAAAGACAGAAAAGAAATTGAAGTTATAGTGATCCACTGTAATTGCATGGAGAGGAAAAAACAGGGTCTAAAATGACACTAAGGTTGATTTACAGCCCAGTGAATCAAAACGAGCAACCTGGAGGTGTTTCAGTGTGAATGGAAGTTGTCACAGGTGTGTATTCAGCTGAGGAAGGCAAACCAGCTACACATGGAGCTGATGAGAAACCTTCCTTTCCTTCACCTCCTCCTCTCCACAGAGAGACAGAACCCAATAATCCTCATGTCCCCATGGGACTGGTGTCCACAAGGGTGTGGTTCAGACAGGACTGCTCCTGGCAAATGCTGGTGGTGTGTGACTGGTCCTCTTCTGTCCTGACTGCAGCAATAACAAGGTTTTCCAACTTGCAATGCACAAATAGCAATTGTCTCTCGGACAAAGATAGAAGGGAGAGATACCCTAAGTGTTTTCCCATAGTAATCTGTAGTTCTCAAATATTTTCCCATTGCTTTTAGTTATAAAGAAATCAAATATTTATTCTCTTTGTAGTCTTATGATTCTCATATCAGCCTTAAAACCAACCTTCTAGAAGAAATACAAATGGAAGGTCTTAAAAGGCATCACTTGCTGCTTAGTGGTCAGGGCTTTGGTTGCTCTGAAAAAGCTGCTAATTGCCATCAAATGGGAGTGTTGTGTCTGCATCAGTAAAAACACGATTTGAAAACTCAGCATGAAAGCTGTTTGAAAATCCTTACAAAAGTGCAACCATGCATAGACCATTCTTGCATAGACCGCTGTAAAAAAAGAGTGAATGGTAGAAACAATTTTTTGCTACAAACCACTAGAGTACAGAGGCATTTATCAAGGTAGAAATCAATTGCAAGCAAACAGCCAGATCTTGCTATTAATTCAGTGGCTTGTTCTTCACAATGTATCCAAAGCTAAATTAAAAAGATATTTCAACATAGTCAGGATCACATTTTAGGGATTTTATGATAATGAGGAAGGTCCTTAGTGGGCAACTTTGTCTAATTGAAAAAAACCTAATTTCAACTCTAGAGATAAAAATTAATTTGCATATTTCCCTCCTCCTTTAGACCCATTTGCAAAACATGAAGCATTGCAATGCTTCTAAATCAGAGCCTATTTTTTTTTTATTACTGCTTTCAGAAATGAGAGTGGAAGTAATAGACCTGGCAGAGTTTCCAAGCAGTGCTATGCCATTGCTGTTCACTGCATCTATATAAATTACTGGTAGCTGGGAGGCAGCAGGAATGGAGCTACAATTGTGACCCAATAAAGATGAGGTGCAAAAATTCTTGATATAAGTACATAGAGATTTAGCTAGCCAAATTCCTTAGGACTCCAACCCTTCAACTGGAAGCTTCATTCCACTTCTTCCCAGTTATTACAACCTTCCATGAACATTAGTTAGAGCCTGGTTAAGGCTGGATAAGCTGCATCTCTGCAGGAATATTGTCTTTATTCAGCACCTACAGAGATGACGATAACTTTTCCTCTAGTAGCTTAAGCTAAGACTGTGAAGCTGTCTCCTAAAGTTTTGCCTATATTTAAAATAAATTTTCACTTTAGAAAATGTACACAAAAGTAACTTTATTACTAAGATTTTAAGTAAGACCGTTTATTTTTTAATCTGTGCAAAAAACTCCTGAATTTTCTTTTTGCTGAGTTTGTTTTAATGCCTTTAGGAATGCCAGACTTGGAAGGTTTTATTAACCTGAGGCAGATGCCTGCCTGTGCTATGCCACAGCTATGTAAGTAGGTGTGTGGGCACAAAGTTCTCATCTTGACCCAGACCTTTTAGTGCCTTTTAGCTGCTCTGTGCCTGACCCTGATCACTGTCTCTGACCCCGAGGCTGACCTGGGATTGTTACTCTTCATCCTGTCTCATCACTGCTCATGTCAGCCAAAACAAGGCTCCTGGCTTTCCTGCCCTCATGGGGCTGCCAGCCCCTTCCCCAACACCCTTTAGGGCTGTGGAGAGTAGGCTTCCTAAAGTGTGGCCAGAGCCAAGGGAGAAATTGTGGAGCTGAAAAACTTACGTACATTTTGCAAAAAATGTGTAGGGCTCCTTCACTTCCAACTCCTACTGTTTTGAAAGCTTTGGGATAATTTAAGTGCCAAACGTTGGTATTAGACTGAAGAGGCTCAGAAATGAAATAAGCTGTATTTATGACAAAATATTGAAATGCTTCAAGTACATCTCCCTTGCAGTAAATTAACTTTGTCCATTGAGAGCAAAATGTTATCTTTGGGCGATGGTGTTTTAGAAATTTTTTCCTTATTCTTATTTGGCTTGCTTTGGTTTTGGACAAAGGAAAATTCTGTAGAAAGCAGTGAGTTGTAGTCAACATTTGTACAGACACAACTGAACATAAAAATGCCATATAAATAATAAATCTTGCTACTTTTCCACAGCTGAAGAAGATTTTGGACAGGCTACAGATAAGCTAGAAACTGATCCATGCATTTTTAATCTATACGGTTTTGTTTCCTTTATCTAAAACACAGTTTGTTAGCTTTATTCACAAAAGAGCTTGAAGATTGGAGCAGCAAGATCCACTTCAATCCTAATGAGTTCAGTGAGGCTAAATGATGCAAGATAACACAGTCTAAGGAGATGTTTTTTCATCTTTATTTTTTGGTAGTGTTCAGAAAAGGCCATTAAAAATACTCTTAAACAAAGATGCTTCAGACCTAATTGTTCTCATGATGAGGAAAGATTATGAAAACTTGAATTTATTCTTTCTTTGGTAGGCAAAGCTGAAACAGAAATTTTAGAAGTTCACTTGAATTAACAAAATGAATTAACGTTTTACTTAGGAAACCTCTGCCATAGTACAAAGGGCATAGGAAATGCAAATTCTTGAAGCTTCTTGCATAAAGAACAATACCAGAGGAGACAAAGAACCCAGATAAAGGGGCTCCTCTGTCTCCAAGGTGGTCAGGACTGACAGACAGACTCAGATAAGCACCAAAAGACCTAAAGCGCACGCGCAAAGGAGAACAGTTCAAAAGTTCAATCATGAAGAAGACCACAACCTTCAGCCTCAGAGACCACCAAAAGACCCCCGTGCGACCACCACAGCGAACCACACATGCCCAGAAGAGCGTGGACCTATTTAGCATACGAGGCAAGGACAGGCGGGGCCAGGGGTTGAATACACATGAAAAAGTTGTGCAATGTACTCCATATGGAACACCTTTGTGAATAAAGATGTAAGTCAGACTGCAGCTCGAGGCACAAGTTTTCACAAGAGCTGTCTCGCTTGTGCCGGGCGCTGACATACATACTCACTTCATAACTACATCAGGTTGTGGAGTCTATTTATTCCGCGTATTGCTTCAAAGCTGAGAGAAAATTTCTGAAAATTTGTCCCAGATTCATAAGAGTTCTACAGTTCTCTAAAGCACACTTTGGTGAATATGTATTTTGACTAGGAGGCACAACTTAACACCCACTGATCTGGTGGGGGTTTGTGACAGCTTCAGTCATCACAGCTATTCTTCTTTTCTGAAAGTGGCTGATGAGTTTTTTGAGGGAATCATGTCTCTCTGCCCACCCAGAGGTCTGAATGCTGTAATTCTGAGTAAGGCACTGTTACCCTTTCCATATTTTTAAATTTTTCCTGGTCTCTGTAGGCAACTCAGAATTCCCTATCTCAAACATCCATAGAGTAAGTGGACATCTGCTTTACTACTGGAAATCTGTCCAATATCCTTCTGAACTCAATGAACTTAATTTGCTGCTAAATTATTCATTTGGTTCACATTTCCAGTGCCTTTTACTTCTCTGTTTTGATACTTGAATTTTAATACCTACAGTACCTTAACCTTTTTGAGTTTACTGCTAGGCTTTCAAATAATGTGTTCAATCAACATTTTTGCTCTCTTTTCACAGGATATTTTTGAACTCCAGCTCTTCAGCTCTTCAGCTCTTCTTCCAGCTCTTCTACAGTCTCATATATCTGTTCACACTATTATCCTCCAGGCCAGTCTTCTAGTCTGTCTCACTGTCAAAAATGCCAATCTCTTTTGCATTCCATAAATTATCACCTGAATACTTTGCTTATTCCTTGCCATTATTATGCTTTGAGCTTTTTTTAGATGACTCCCTTACATAACTGTGCTGCAAGGTGCTATCCAGAATTACTCATGCCTGAGCCTAATTTTCTCTTTCAATTAAAACCATTAAACTGGTCAGTCAGGAAATCTATTAATTATTTTTCCTAAACTCCAGCCAAGCTAGAAAAGACTCTGAATAGCAGTCAGTCAGAAAATATGTTAACTGGAACTGTAACTTGCAAAGTTAGTAGTTACATCATATGCCATCACTGCCTTTAGAATGGACATTGAAATTAACCACACCTGAAAAGCTAGCCATGATTTGGATAATACAGCATTTTTCTGATGCTGAAACCAGTGTCACACTTGTGTTTTAGTGTCTGTAAGCTCACTGATGAGAGAAAGAGTTTGCCTTCTCTCTGAGACTCTGAAAAACATATTAATACTTAAGAGAATTGTTCATAAAAAATTGAGGAAAATATGAGGACAGGCAGAAAAGTCTGTCCTGGAAGAGAAATATTTTGAGCAATTTGGGTCTCACTAAAGACAAACATCAAAGCACTAGACAATGAGAGCTGGGGCTGTGAGAGATTCAGTCACTGAAGTTTGAATGGAAGGGAACATATGAAATTATGATGGTGTTTGCTTCAAATTATTGTTGAGTTTCCTATCAGGGACTGACATAAAACATTTTAAAATGACACCAGCTGGGTTCTGTACTCTTAAGTGGCACTTCTTGGAGCCAGCAAACTCTTGGGTTTGCTATGTGAGGAGGACCAGCAAATAAAAATGGATCCTGGCCTGATACCCCCACTCCTGGAGGCTCAGCCCTTTGCCTGTTGAGAAGATGCAAAGGCATCTGAAGTGAGTCTTTCACTGAATTTAGAGGGATTTTTCACAGGTATAACTTGACAGACTCTATGTTTGTGTGCATGCAAGTGCAAATCCCATGTTCTTAGGTATGTTAGATTTGCATTCAAGTTAGACCTATAAGAGAGTTACTGTCATGCTTATAGCAAATTACATAGAATACTGCTAATTTTTTTTTAATTAGGCTTTCAATTTAAGTGCTGTTAAAACCTTTAGGCCTGAACTATTTGTCAAGGCCAGGGCTAGGTTTGGCAAGGAAGTCCACTCTGAATCTTATGACTTAAGGGCATCCTTCACCAATTTTGTCCTTATCCTTTTACATTCTTCCATTGTTTGCATCCACAACCTCCATCTAGATAATTTATGGTTGATTTTAGATTTTCAGTCTGATTTATTTTAGATTTTTAGTCTTATTTTTTTGTATGCTTTAACCGTCCAGTAAGTAGTATGGTGAGCCTTGCCAACTTTGTTATTGTTTTTACTTTAAATTAACCCTTCTTTTGCCAATACTTTTGCTGGTTTTTCCTTGAGTGGCATAAATCATTCTTTTGCAACAGCTTGTAAAGAATTTTGAGGGTGGATGACAGATGTGGAAAGAAAAAGCAGATTCTCCACTTCCTCTTGGGAAAAAAAGAAAAAGTAAATGTGTTTTCATTTACATACAGAACATTTTCCCACATAATTTCTGCTCTTTTATTATGAATGTTGCGCAGTGCACTTAAGTTATCAGAATGCTACACTGCATAAATAGGCTTTGTTTTAGGAAATTTCATTTCCACAGGAGGGGATACTATGCCTATAACTTTTCCTCACAGCACTTTCAGCGGCTTTTACTGCTTACGTGGCTCACAGCTGTCAAATCTGGCACAGACTTGTCTCTAATGATCAGATTATCTGCAGCAAAGTCCAGAGGATGCTTTTTCATCTTCATACATTGTCTCAGAAATTGAAGAATGGTTCATTTCCAGAGTCTGATCTGTGGGTGCTTTCCAGAGACTCACCTGAAGATGTAGCAAGATATAAAACTGAACACATATCAATAAACTTCCTACTTTAAAAAATAAATTGGTGACAGATACATCATTGAGTGTGTAATGCTGTCTAGGTTTAGGGCAAATTTGGGAGAGAATCCCCCAACGGAACTCGGTAATAAAGCAGATCCAATCAGCCCCTCCCCTCAACTGGTCTGGGAGAAAATATCTCCTTGGAGAAAGGTGGAAAAAACTGTTTATTAAACAGTAGAACCTACACAATATCAAACAATAAAATCTGTTGCTACTCCAAAAGAGATGATAAACTCAGAAAGTCCCCTCCCTGGGTTGCAGTTCAGCTCACTCAGTCTCTGATCAGTCTCTCCGATGCTGGGAATGTTGCACGCCAGGCTTGGCCCGGTGGGCCACAGGTGCAGCTGCCAGTGCTCCACTGGGTGTTCAGTCCAGAGCAGGTTTTAAGAGGTCTAAAGAAAAAGGAAAAAAAACCACAAAGGTCTAGGGAACTTCTTTGCCCTAGCTAGCTGAACTAACTAAAAGTAAAGGAGAGCTCTGTTTCGCTGTTTGTCTAGCTGCAGACAACACAGCCAGGAGCAGGAATGTGTAGGAGTGAGTACAGTTCTGAAAAAAAAACAAACTTGCCGCTTCTTCTCTCCCCCTCTTCACTCTCTGGAACACTTTTAAAGGGTGCAAAACATAACAGAATGAGATGACTGGGGATAAAAGCATCATATAGTCAACCCAGGACATTCTGCTATTTATTTCTATATCGTCTGCTTACTATTGAAACTAATATAAATTTTAATTGTACAAACACATACTTTATACATCTATTATACAGCTATACACAGACAATGGTAATAACATTCAGCAAACAGTGATATTTACACATAGGTTTTACTTAACAATTAGATTTTTTTGAGGTACACATCGTGTTCTTTTATCTTTTTGCATTATCTACTATGTGCAACCCGGTTTTTGAGCAAAAACAACTCTATGAATGGGTTTGTTTTTATTCGAGGTAGGATTAATTTAAATTGTCTTCTTTAACAAACTTCTGACATGTACTACTGGGACTATGTCTTCATCTACTTATGCAAAGTCTTAGACTGGGCAGGGTCCACTAGGTTAGTAGAGCTTCGGGTCTTAACTAACTAGGTGGCTTTAGCTAGATGCTGCTCTCAGTTTTTGAAAGATTTCTTACTTAATGCTTTTAATGCTGTTTTTAACAGTCTGTTGTACTTCTTTATTTTGCTTGCAGCTGGTGCATGGTAGGGGATATGGTATACTTACTCAATGCTATGTTCTCTAGCTCAGGTGTTGATAAGGCTGTTCTTGAAATGAGTCTTTCTGTCTGATTCAATTTTCTCAGGGGTACTATGTCTCTACAGGACTTGCTTTTCAAGGTGCAGGATGGTGTTTCGGGCTGTAGCATGAGACGCAGGGTAGGTTTCTAACTATCTGGTGGTGGCTTTCACCATGGTCAGCACATAGCGCTTGTTCTGGCATGTTTGGGGCAGTGTGATGTAGTCAGTCTGCTAGGCTTCTTCATACTTGTACTTGGACTACTGCTTACTATACTAGAGTGGCTTCAGTCGCTTGGCTTGCTTGATGGCAGCACACATTTCACAGTCATGGATAACTTGAGAAATACTGTCTATGATTAAATTTACTTTTCGGTTTTGTGCTTACTTATAGGTGGCATCTTTGCTTTGATGGCTTGAGGCATTATGGGCCCATCGAGCTAGGAATAACTTTTTTTTATGTTGTTAATCTATGTCTATCTTTGACACTTCTACTTTTGCAGCTTGGTCTACTTGCTCATTGTTTTGATGCTCTTCATTAGTTCTACTCTTGGGAACATGAGTATCTACTTGGCGGACTTTCACAGGCAGCTTCTCTACTCTGGTAGCAATGTTTTTTACTCATTAGCAGCTCAAATTGGTTTTCCTTTATGCTGCTAGTTAGCTTCTTTCTACTTCTCTAGCTTTCTCTACAGAGCATTGGCTACTATTTATGAATCAGTATACAGGTAGAGCTTTGGCTACTTCTCTCTTTCAGCAATGTCTAGGGCCAGTTGAACAGCTTTGAGTTTAGCAAGTTGGCTTGATCTACCTTTTCCTTCAGTGGCTTTTGCAACTTGTTGTGTGGGACTCTATATGGCTGCTTTTCACTTCTGGTTTATTCTTACAACGCAGCAAGAACTATTAGTAAAAAGAGCATATAGTGCATTTTTTGCTGGCAGTTGGTTGTATGGTGGAGCTTTTTCAGCTCGTGTTAGTTCTTGTTTTCTTTCATCAGTGAGACTAAAGTTTTCACTTTCTGGCTAGTTCGCAATTATTTTTAGAATCTCAGGGCAATTCAGTTTTCTAATACGGGCGCACTGTGTGATAACAGCAATCTATTTGCTCTATGTAGCACTGGTGGCATGGTATGTAGAGGGAACTTTTGCTTTGAACATCCACCCCAGTACTGGTAGTCGGGGTGCCAGGAGGAGTTGTGCTTCAGTGCTTATTACCTCTAAGGCAGTCTGGACTCTTTCATAGGCAGCTAAGATTTCTTTCTCTGTTGGAGTATAGTTGGCTTCAGACTTTCTGTAGCTTTGACTCTAAAATTTTAGTGGTCGGCTTTGAGTCTTTTCAGGCACTTTCTGCCAAAGGCTCCAGGACAAGCCATGGTTTTCGGCTCCAGAGTAGAGCACATTTTTCACTTCTGGTCTTGTCTTGACTGGGCTAAGGGCTACTGCATGAGCAATTTTTTGCTTGATCTGGCCAAAGGCTTGTTGCTGCTCAGGCCTCCAGTGGAAAGTGTTCTTCTTACGGGTGACTAGGTAGAGAGGGCTCACGATCTGACTTTATTCGGGAATGTGCATTCTCTAAAAACCTATGGCGCTTAGGAAAGCTTGTGTTTTTTTCTTGCTGGATGGTGGAGACATTGCTGTGATCTTGTTGATGACATCAGTGGGAATCTGACGCCGTCTGTCTTACTACTTCACTCTTAGGAACCAGATCTCTTCAGCAAGTCCTTTGACTTTGCTCTTCTTGACGGCGATGCCAGCTTTTAGGAGAATCTGGATGATTTTCCTTCTTTTTTCGAACACTTCTGCTGCTGTCTTTCTCTACACAATGATGTCATCAATATATTGCAGATGTTCCAGAGCTTCACCTTTTTCTAGTGCAGCCTGGATCAGTTTATGGCAGATGGTGGGGCTCTGCTTCTACCCTTGGGGCAGACGGTTCCAGATGTATTGCACAGTTCTCTAGGTGAAAGCAAACTGAGGCTTGCATTCTGCCGTTAGAGGAATGGAGAAAAATGCATTGGCAATGTCTACAGCGGCATACCACTTTGCTGCCTTATTATACTCTACAGTATCTAACAGAGTGCGATAAGCATAGGCCAGGGCCCAGCTTATTGCAATTAGCTTTCTCCTTAGAATTGTCATGGCACTTTTCTTTCAGGTATTTCCCCACCTCAGCTTGTAGTGGAGTTCCAGCATGTCTGGCACAGCAGCGCTCAGTGGTGGAGTCACTTCATTTAATGCACGATAGTCCACTGTCAATCTCCATTCTCCTTCAGATTTACGCACAGGCTAAATGGGGCTGTTGAAGGGTGAGTGGGCTTTGCTGACCACTCTCACGGATCATTTTATGGATGGGGATCACAACTTCTCGATTCGTTCGGTACTGTCAGCGGTGCACTGTTGAGGTGGCAGTTGGTACTCGTTGCTTT
Source organism: Emberiza elegans (assembly GCA_024865655.1). Taxonomy (NCBI): domain Eukaryota; kingdom Metazoa; phylum Chordata; class Aves; order Passeriformes; family Fringillidae; genus Emberiza; species Emberiza elegans. The sequence continues at coordinate 246,720 of JALJVW010000016.1, forward strand.
TCTACCTTCAGGAGACTTACTGCAGATGGGTTTTCTAACAGTCTAGGCAAGCTGTTCAACTGCTTGACACTCTCTGTCTCTACAGCAGCTATACTAAATGCTCATCTGAGTCTCTTTGGGTCTTTGAAATACTTGCTTCGGAGGAAGTCTATGCTTAAATTCATGGGGCTTCTGGGCCAGTCACAATAGGGTGTTTTTTCTACTCATTTCTAGTCAGGCTTACTTCAGCTTCTACTAAAGTAAAATCTTGTGATCTCTCTGTTACACCAGCAATAGAAACAGACTCTGTTCCTACATGTCTCGATGGAATTAATGTACATTGCCCACCAGTGTCAACTAAAGCTTTATATTCTTGTGGTTCAGATGTGCTAGGCTAATGAATCTACACAGTCTAAAAAACACGGTTTTCTCTAGCCTCTACCTGGCTAGAGGCAGGGCCCCTCTAAGCCTGGTTATCCTTCTTTCTCTGGGCATATGCCTTGGAGGGTCCTTCAAGAGGATCAAAAACATTGTCATTATCATCATATGTGACAGTTAGGTTACTGGCTGCTGGAGCTGCTTTCTTTTTGGAACTTCTTCTCTGAGTCTTCAGTTCACACACTCATTGTGCTAGAGCAGCAGTAGGTTTTTTATGCTACCTCTCCATGTTTTCTCTACAATCATGCAGGTAGAACCACAGCTCAGCTTGTGGGGCATACCTTCTCTTGCCATCTGGAGAACGTCTGCCTTGGGTGCCAGAACTTCTGATTTGTACTGCCGAGATTTGGAGAAGGTCTTTAATTTCTTCTTTGAGCTTTTTATGATTCTCTTTTATCTTGTCTTCTAATTTCTGCAGATGTGTTTCTACTGCTGCGATTCTGGCATGTGTTGGACTATGCATTGCATAGCATCTGCATATGCTCAGAGCTTCTTTGCCATATCAAGCACAGTCTCCTCACCATCATCCCGCTTCATTATTGCTAAAGCAGAAGTATATTCTCGTGGCCCAAGTCGTACAAGTTTTCTCTACATCACAGATGTGCATGGTACTAAGTCTGGATTTACAGTGTTTGCATCATCTGAGAAGACAATCTCTGCTACTTCTATTTCTCTCGAGCGTTGAATCCTTTGTTCTATGGTTTTCTACTGGGTTTGTTGCATATAGAGATTGTCTGAGCACAGGTATTTTTGTGCTACACTTCTTAGGACCCATGCCCAGAGGCTGTGAGGGTTAGCCCCCTTCATCATTTTTTGGTCAATGACAGGATCTTGTGACAGGGATTCTAAATGCTTCGCTTCAGTGCTATCTAGAATTGTAGCCTCGCTTGCAGCATCTCAGAGGTGGACTAACTAACTAATTATGGATTCCTCAGGTCGTCGGGTGTAATCCTTCCTTAGGCCACGAAGGTCTTTCAGGGAATAAGACTCAATATTGGTTCTTGATGCTGTGTCAGTTGCATTTACTTTGGCTTTTGTATCTGTTGGTGTTGAGGGTCCTTCCCCTGGATCATCATCATCAGTTACTGGCCAATTGGTTTTGCTTGTGTGCTTTTTTCTGGCAGCAACTGCTAGCGGCTTAGGCTCACTATCTGGTTTAGCTGCTGGTTTTGAGCCTGGGGTGACTGTGGTAGTTGCTGCTTCATCTCCCTGCCCCCCTGCCTCTGTCTGCTGCTCTACAGTATCTAACAGAGTGTGATAAGCATAGGCCAGGGCCCAGCTTATTGCAATTAGCTTTCTCCTTAGAATTGTCATGGCACTTTTCTTTCAGGTATTTCCCCACCTCAGCTGGGTTCTGAATTTGTTCTCATGGAAAATCTCAGTCTACAGGATCAAAAATTTTTTGGGGGGTTTGGCTTATATTTTCCCATTCTCCGCACCACTCAGGATTTTTCACACTTGCATCTGCTTCTGGGTCAGAGGTCTCACTAACTCTTCTGGATATCTCAGCTCTCATTCGAGAGAAGCTGCAAACTATATAGAGGAAGTTTACCAGATTAAATACCAGAAAGATGGTTTCTTTAACATTCAGGGGGAAACTGAATATTCTCAAAAAGTGACATAACAGATCTAAAGGAGAAAAAGGAAAGGAAAGGCTGGAAAGCTTTATTCCCGGCTCCTCTTCTAACAGACTGGGTGTAATTACTAATACATTCCCAAAACATACTACTGGAATTGAGATGCAGGGTAGGACGAAGAAACCATAAACCATAAATATCGTAAACAGATGCCAGCATCTTTGTAAATGCTTTATAAATCATTATCACCAAGGCCAGCACAACAGCTATTCCAATCCGTACCCTTCTACTGTAGAAATTACATGTTATGGACAATAATCCTAGTGACCACAAAGGTATTGTAACTTCAAAAATGTCTAGAGCTCAGAGCTACACGAAGGCCTCCATCCCAAGAGACATTATGAATTGAAGCAACATGGCTACTGACTGCGAACACAACCAACACACAACCAATAGAGCTTTTTGCCACTTTTTCCAGCCGTGCGTTGGGCGCCAATAGATGTATTTGTCTAGGTTTAGGGCAAATTTGGGAGAGAATCCCCCAACGGAACTCGGTAATAAAGCAGATCCAATCAGCCCCTCCCCTCAACTGGTCTGGGAGAAAATATCTCCTTGGAGAAAGGTGGAAAAAACTGTTTATTAAACAGTAGAACCTACACAATATCAAACAATAAAATCTGTTGCTACTCCAAAAGAGATGATAAACTCAGAAAGTCCCCTCCCTGGGTTGCAGTTCAGCTCACTCAGTCTCTGATCAGTCCCTCCAGTGCTGGGAATGTCGCAGGCCAGGCTTGGCCCGGTGGGCCACAGGTGCAGCTGCCAGTGCTCCCCTGGGTGTTCAGTCCAGAGCAGGTTTTAAGAGGTCTAAAGAAAAAGGAAAAAAAACCACAAAGGTCTAGGGAACTTCTTTGCCCTAGCTAGCTGAACTAACTAAAAGTAAAGGAGAGCTCTGTCCCGCTGCCTGTCCAGCTGCAGACAACACAGCCAGGAGCAGGAATGTGTAGGAGTGAGTACAGTTCTGAAAAAAAAAACCTGCTGCTACTTCTCTCCCCCCCTTCACTCTCTGGAACACAAAGGTGCAAAACATAACAGAATGAGACGACTGGGGATAAAAGCATCATATAGTCAACCCAGGACAAATGCACAGGAAGTGTAAATGGCAAAGCCAGTTATTTGTAGGGATTTTGACTGGGGTTTATTTGTCTTTCTGTTGTCCTAAGTGACAGTGGAAACAGACAACACCTCCTGGACTGAGGCTCCTGGAGGTAATTTTTGTTGGACTTAATAATGGTTACTACACCGCTGTAGACATGGATTGCCCAAGGAAATGGCAGTGCATTGCATCAACCATATAACTAAACTTTTAATGAATTCAGTTCTGTGTCTTCTTACAGCCAGATTCCTTTTTCCCTCTGAGAGTGGTATAGACTGGTCTTTAAATAGCTGGAGACAGAGAGATTCTGCAGGCATTTGACTGATCTGCCATGGCAGGGGTCAGGACTTTGTTCTGTCACAGCTGTTTTGCCCTTTCACTAACCTACTGTCCTTTCTTCAGAGATATCTAATCTTAGAATATTTGCCCCTGCTTTGAAACTCTTTTCAAGCCTTTTCAGGTTTGACACAGATACATTTTTCTTCTGATCCTTGCAGCCAGGGTTATAATCTCAGTCTGAGATGTTAGCCTCACTGTAGATGTGGGCTGCTCCTAACTGGATTCACTGGAACACTCTACTGAGATACTCATTAATTGTTAGTGTGTGTTAAACAGACAGGAAGCCTGCTGCCAGAGAATCACCAGTAATAAATTCCTTCACACACTATTAGGAATAAAGGGAAAGCTTTGGAACAGGCATATTAACACTTGTCACAGTGCTAGAGTCCTCCTGCTATTATTTTCCTTTTCTGCAGTCTCATTTGACCCAACTAGACAGATGTGATTTTATTAGAGACACTCAGGTATCACCTGGCAGCCATCCTCCTTTTGATTCTATGTGTGTCAATAAAGTAATGTGGAGTTGCCTGGTGTAACAATGTCAAAGAAAGAATGTCATGTCTCTCTATGTTCAGAGTGATTTTAAAGGAATCTGTCCTTATGTGTAAGTCAATATAGTGAGGTATGGAAGATATTCTTCAAACACAGAGCTAGCCTTTTCTAACATTTTTCCTTGGGAAAGCATTTGTGAGATGAACTTTAAGTGAATTTCATTCTGCGACACCTTCGACATGTATTTTCTACAAAGTTCTTTCTTTTTCCATGTCACTATTTAAAAAAAATCAGCTTACTAGGATGATATATGGATTATTTAGAAATACTTTATTTTGTTTTATATGCTTTGTAGGAACTACAGAGCTCTGGGGCCAAAGAAGAAGGCTTTGATTTCTGCATTGCTCATTCCACATTATCCCTGTGTGTGCAACCCAAAACCATAAATATTGTATGAAACCTGATAGCTTTATTGAAACAATGTGTTATGCTCCTTCTCCTTTGATTGCAGCACATCACACAGGGAAAGTACTGGAAAATGGCCTCAGTAGCATTAGATTTTAAGGTCTTTATGGGGCCAGAATGGAATGATGCTGTAGGATAGTAACAAACTTATGTTGTCTCAAAAGTGTATTAGTATCCTACTGAGATGATGTAATTCTTATGCTCCTCACTCATTCAGTTTATAACTTCTTGTATTCTGAGCTGACCTTTTCAAGTGTCTCTTTTGCCTAGGTTACTGAAAGAACAGAGACTAATACGTGTTAATGTCCCTGGCACTGGTCAATTCAGGTGTCCCTTAGATTGTTTGGTTTCAAAGAAATTTCATATCTCGCAACTCTTGTTGAAGCTGACGAAAACACAGCATTCTCTGAATTTGATGCAGTCAAAATGGGGGAAGGAAGAATGAAAAATCAATGTGAAAAATTATTTTCATTTATCACCTCAGTTGTCTGACAAGATCATTACATTTTCTGTTTTCATTTCTCCCTTAGTCTATTGAATGCTGAGTTGTCAATTTATAGCTGGAGAGGCGGTGGATTTATTCCCTTCCTGCATCATATAATTCACAGTGAAATCCATTTCTGAAATTAAAAAATGCTGAGAGTGTGATATGAATAAGACTGGATTTAACAATTAAAATCCCCCCAAAGAATGAGTTTTGACTTCTATTGCAGCCTTGTGAATGAGAGTGGAAACGCTACTGATTTAATATCTTGCCAATCCTATGAATTTTAATAGTGTATTATCATGTCAGTCATTTTATATCTGAGTCTAACCAGCAGTTGGATACAATTACTATAATAATTTCCTATAATTGGTAAGCTGGAAGCATGAGCACTTAAGAGCTGGATGTAATGCATATGGCTTGAGAATAAGTTTTTGTTAAAGAGTTGTTCTCTTCAACCTTTAGATTACAGCCCAGCATCCTGATGGCATGTCTTGAACCAGTCACGAATCACCAGGCCATCACCACATCATTTTCTTCCACTTCATCACTGGAAAAGATTAATTATTTGGACAGACAGCAACGCTTAAAAATGTTTGGATATTATACTAGAAAATTGTGCCTAGCCAGCCAAATGCCTAGAAGAGTTAACTTCATAAATTTTCATAAATTCCAGATAAATTGGAAGTGAATTGGTTCATAATATGACTCAGCAGAGAGAACATATTAATGTGTGATTTTTTTTTTATCTTGCAGGAAGAAAACTATTGTTGTGGTTGTTTCTGGTTTTAAAATTTATTTTTTTTAGAGAAACCTTCAAGTATCGAAGTGTAGTGGCTCCAATTGTGATGGAGACTAATCATTATAGACTCATTTTCCTGCCATATGGACAACTCAACCAAACTAAATGATGTGATGTTTTCCACTGGTTTATTTTCCTTTGGCTAGACCATGTGAAACTTGTTGACAGTCTGTCTTTCCTCCTCTTCTCCCCCAGTGAATATAGAATAGAGAGAAATTTTATTTTTTTCTAATTTATTTTACTCTTTTGCACATAATTTTCACAGCTATGTGTATGTTCATTATACACACCTACCTATGCACACATGAATATTTGATCAGCATTTTGACTCAGAAGATTAATCATTACCAGAAATTAATCAGAAGATTAATTTCTAGTAATGACACTTATCAAGAGGACAACTAATTAGGACTTAATTTGTGTCATTTTTGGCATCACAAACTTATTGAACTGTGAAGAAAAAGAACAGGATGATATTAAAAAGCATGAACATATGGAGTGCTGAAGAGATTACAGGCAGTCTGTAATGGAGTCACAGTGTAGAATTTACAGCAAAGAAAACACATATCAAAGACTCTGCAACTCATATGAAAAGGTGATGTGTGCCTTAACAAGCTGGAGGAGTATCTGAAATTTTTACAGAAATAAGTTGCAAATGGAAAAAAGAAAGCTCAAGAGATAGAAACCTTTAATGGAAGGGACTGCTCCTCCACAAATGGCTACAGGATTTTACTGAAAAATTCGACAAGGAACATATATTTTGCTTATTCATTTGTTTTTAGAGTTTAGATGCTCTATTTCTTTATTGATAGGATATGAAATCTATCTTGAATTATTAAATCCATACTGTTGTGGCATTTATTAACTTGACTAGAAAAAGGAAAGTAGACTGCATTTCTATACAAAGATTTTAGTGATTTTCTGTCTTTTATTCTCATCTCACTGTTATGGTGACTAATTACTGACAACATGCTGCTTTTACTGGGCTCTCTGAAGGCAAGCTAATTACATGGCTCTAATTAAGTGATTTGTTATGCAGACTTAACTTTTCCCATTTCATTTAAAGTGGCTTTATACTGTATTGAGAAAGAGAAAAGGGGTACGTCTAACATAAGTAGCAAAAAACTTCAAATCTTGATTTTGCCTCCAGAGGAAAAAAATGGAATATAAGGTACTCCACTAAAATTTTTCTTCCTGAAGAGAGTAGAATGCTGACAGTATCCTGATATTCTTTTTTGACATTTTTCACTTCCTAAATTCTAATCTCTTCAAATGAAGGACCTTGCAGGAAGACAACATGGTAGGAGATATTTAAACAACCTTTAAACCGGGTGGCATTCTTAAGAATGAGCTATTTGGGCAGTCTTCAAGAAATAACATATTAATCTCAATTTATTTTCTAGTAGATGGACTTACTTGGAAAACACAACTGCATTTGATCTCATGTGCAAGGATTACTCAAAAAAAAAACTGGGATGTATAATAATGTTATTATGCATTGCATTTACTCCACATTTTGAAAGCCTGGGGAAAACTAAAATACATTGTTGTTTTATTTAAAAAGCTTTAGGATCGGTGACAAATATATAAAGAGTGTGTATGAAATGATGTTATCATTGCTGTAAGCAACTTATTCAAATCCATTTCTATAATTAAGGTTTATAGCGAAACTGTGTTTTTTAGAAATGGATGATATGATAGGATATAGCTACAGCTTCCACATCAACACATATCCCTGTAATGCTTTAAATAAGACATTCATAATTTACATATGCGGTTGCAATATAGCTGACCTTGTTTCAGATTATTGCACATTGATGTTGCAATATTTCAGATATTAACGAATTAAGGTACAGGTTCAAATTTATGGTTAAATCTAAGTATTCGATGAGTTAACTCCATTAAAGTGATCCATACATATCATATGGACATAGTTTTTTCTTTGTAGAAAAGATCTCAGCTCACATGGTTTTGAATGCCTCAGATGTTCAGTTCCTAGTGTACATTTTTTAAAAAGTATACAGGAAAGATGCCTCACAAAATTATATGTAATGATACATATCCTTGGTACAAAAAATCACTATCAGTATGTCTTTATCAATTCTTCCTTAGAACTAGAGAGAAAAATAAAGAAATATTCTGGAATAACAATGGTTCATGCTGTCTGACATAGGGTCTGTGACATGAGCACTGGCACTCAGCCTTTTTAAAATACTCAGGATTTCTTTTCTTTAAAGAAAAGTCTGATAGGAAAAACTTGGGAAAGAATGCTTTGATGTTTTATTAACTTCATGCAATTTATATCCCTTTGTTCTCTTTTTCCATTTATACATAATATTCTTTCTTTCCCAAACTAAAACATGTTCTGCTTTTTGACATATTTGGTATTAAAGTAGAGGCATTTCATCATCTAGATAAAGATCTATAAATATGTTCTATAGCTAGTGATAGTATTTACCAGGTACTTACCATCATTTTTCCTGATGTAAAAGAGTAATCAAAATGTCTTAACAGCCCACTTTTTTTTTTAATCTAGTATTACACTGACTTGTCAAGTCAAAAATTTGATTAATTATGTCATCTAAATTCAATGGGCATCCATAAAAACAGCAGTGATTTTAAGAAAAGAGGGGAGAGATAAAAATGTGTCCTAAATTTTGAAAATTATGAGGAAAAGTGCAATAGAAATTTAGGCTGTAAATGATAATGTTTTGAATATTATGCTGAACCGGCATCTTCCCTAAAAATACCTCAAGGAAAATTCTACCTGAGCTCTAAATCTATGGAAGCAGTTGGATCCCATCACTTCAATATGTTTAAAGACACAAAACCTAAATTAATTTTTGTTGTCAGTTTTTTTGAAAGCTTTTGTTCCTGGAAAACATTTAAACCTTGCTATCCTTTAAAGAAGGTCTCCCTCACACCTCTAGAGTTCAGTTGATTTTAGAAAAGTTTTACTGTACAAGCCCTAAATGTTTTCATATATTGTGCTACTGAATGCTTCTAGGTAATGGAGTGAAAAGCTTAATGCTACAGCCCTGTGAAGGTTTGAAATCCCTCTCTTTGCAGTGGATAATATCTGGGCCTTTCTGCTTTTTTGATTTAATAATCCAAACACAGCATTGGTAAGATTTCATAAATGGTACCTGGATACTTAATCTCAAGCATTTAACATCCAATGGGGTCAATGCAGAACCATTCTTACTGTCACTTTTCATTCTCACCTAGCTCACCAGATATATTGAGATTATTAGAAATAACAAATTAAGTAAACTTTATATATATTTTCACCAGAAATCAGAACTCTAATGTTATGACCCACCCCACAAAAGGAGTCGATTTTATTGCAAGTGATTATAGTCTAAAGACAGCGTTTTGTACCTTCTCCTTCCAATTTATGTTGCTCTAAATTATTATGTAATGTGGTTGTAGATGTTGAATTTCCTCTGGTATTGGATGAAAAGAAATACTTTTTTTCTTAGAGTATTCCTTCAGAATTTTTTTGTTTCAGCCATTGGAACAAAACTGATAGTACTTATGTAGGGAAAGATGGTTCTCTGAAATGACACTGCTCTGCTGGGAAATCTGAAATAAGGTCATTGATGGACTGCTCATGTTCCCACACATGTGCTCTGGTGCAAGCAAGGCTGGTGGCATTTGCAGCAATCTATCTGTGTTTGCATGCTAATTCTCTCAAGTTCTTTTACCATCTGTTTCTTGCATGAAATCAGGCTGACTGGTCCTGGTTTTTTTCTTCCACACTTGCTAGAACAGTAAATCTTGGCACTTCAAATGCTTTTGTTCTCTGGCAGCTTTCTATTTCACATGGCTACACCCATGACTTGCAAACCACAGCATGGCAGTTGTGACCATCAGCTGGCTGCTTCAATTACGGTAACTTTTATCTCATCTCTTGGAATGAGGGCTTTAATATATCATGCATGACGTCCAGCCAACTAGCTGACCAAAACTAAGAGGTTTTACCTCATATATTGATATAATTTTGTAATTCATAGAAAACATAATTTACACGAACCACAGTTCATAAGTACACTATTCTGCCTGAAGTATCTACAGAAATGGCAATGTAAATGTCAAATGACTTTTTTTTCTTATTATAATAAACTGCTTTAACAAGTGTGTTTGTGTGTTTCGAGGCTTTTTTTTCCTTGATTTTTTTGCTGTGAGGAAACGAAATCAAAGAAATTGGTCTCAACATCCCTTCTGGGACTGCAGGGATCCCCACACATGAAACCCCAAGTGTACTTTTACCCTTACTAAGTAGACCAATCTTGGATTTATCCCTCACTTACAAACTACATGAAAACTGTGAAGCAAAGATTTGGGGATGCCAGATGTGAGTAACGGCCTCAATCCAGGGACTGCATCTCTGTGCACTTTGCAAACTTGCAGGATTATTCAAGGGAACTTAAATAATCAACAGATTTTTTGATCTCCTCCCATAAAATCCCTGATGTTTCTGGTTGTTCAGTGTCTTTTCTTTATGGTAAGGACAAGAGCATGCCTAATCCACAGGACATTGCTATGGCATTTTTCCAACAGGCAAAAATATTCCTGTCTTCTGCTCACAGATTCTAAAGAAGAAAGAAAATCAGAAAAAAATCGAGGTTTTCACAGGTGTTAGTGGGAAAAACAAATTTGTGAGAGTACAAACTCAGTCTTATCATGTGATCATACATGGGTTTTGCCAGACCATCTGCTAGGAGAAAGATTCCCTTTGGGAGGTACTTTTCAAAAGTATTCCTGGGAAAAAAGATATGATTTACAAGCTGAAGGTTGCAATGGAATATTAAAGGCTTTCTGTTTTCTTCCTTCAGGAAGACTTGGTGAAATTGTAGCAGGAGATGAAATGGAAAGGTTTTGTGCTTCCTCAGAATTTAAGAGGCTGCTGTGCCTGAAACTCTTAGAGTGAGGAGGAGAGAAGTTCAAAAGCTTTTGTACAGACTTTCTGAAAGAATGTATCTTAAAAATCAAAATGTATTCAACCACTATTTAATACAGTGGTCTTGGAGTTCTCAGGCAATAGAGTGGATCAATAAGGAGCATGATGAAACAACAGAGATGGGAATTCGGCTGTTTTGAGCTTAAAAGACATCCTCCTCATTCCAAAGGTTCCAGCAAAGGAGGTCTGACTACAGCTGCTCTGGAGTGGATGGGATTTCAGCTACAAAATGTAGAAGCAGTTTTGAAACCCTTACCCCCATCTTCATCCTGAAAAGAATAAACTTCACCCTTTGTAAGGGTACAGAACAGGTGAAAGGTCACACCGTGGAGGCAAATCAAGGTAACTCGATCAAAGTGGCTGCTTTTTTCAATTACTGTGATTATTTGCTCATTTTTATTTAGAAATTCACTACAGCCTGTAGAGAGAAGTAAATATTTTTAGACACTTGAGAAACTCAGCTTAGTGCCTCTGAATTGCCATTAACTGCAGAGGGCATCTCAGCAAATTGCCTTCACTAGGAGGAATTTGGGCTTTATCATAAATGATAAGTGTGCTTGAAGAGAGATTACTGTAAGCAGCTTACTGCTGACTGTGGTGTGGTTAAGCAGAAGAAAACAAATTCACCAGGTAAAAATAAGTTTGATAAAGTAAAATCCTCCTACAAATGGCTGTGTTTGTGTGCAGGTGTGACCTCAGCTTCAAAAATAAGGGTTGTACCAACCAGGGCAGCTCACGAACCACTGCATCCTTCTCAAGTTTTTTGATCTGTGTTTGTATCCGCTCTTCTCCATCCAGAGAGATGCAGAAAAACAGGAGCCAAGCATAACTTCCAAACCAACAGGTGGAAAACCAACAGTGAAAATATAAGCAATTTTATCATTCCACTAGTAAGATAACTACAATGTGGGAGATAAAAACTTGTGTAGCTGACATTATCACTTGAACAGCTTAATACAATTAAAAAAAAAAGTAAAGAAAAAAAAAAAGAAGGCAAGTTTTCTGCACTTGGGAAGCACTGTATTTAGCTATTCTAAAATTTGAGATTCTCAAGGCAGTTGATTTTATATTCTCTCAGTCCTTGTCTCTGCAAACAAAATAAGTGAAGTACCTGGGCTTATTTAGTAATAAATTGAAACTTGCTTGGTTTAGCATCAACTAGTGTGGCAGAGAGCAGCTAAATATTGTTGTGGGAGAATGAGGAATCTGGTAAAGGGAGTCCCTCATTCCTCAAGTATTAATAACTATCGAGAGTGCGACTTTTCAATAGAGAAATATACATCCTGAAAATGCTCCTGCTCTTATCACAGATGTTGCCACCTACCCTTCTGGAACTGTATCATGCTTAGTAAAGTTGGGGTTTTTTTCTTTCTTAGGCTATTCATTTGTGCAGTTCAGGCAAACCTATCAAATGTTAACATTGAATGTTAAACCAAAATTTTAAAATTAAAAATGAATTTTAAATTTAAATTTTAAAAAAGAAATTTAAAATTGTCTTTGAATTTTGCCCATCTATTTCTACAAGAAATTGAAATATTTTACAAGAAATATTTCCGTTCTTCTGTGATAGCTCTATCTCACTTCTGCAAGAGCACAGCTCCCCCTCTTTTTTTTAAGGTGAAGGTTCAATGACTTTTTGTTAGGATTTTCCATTTTGTTTTACTTTGGTTGGTTAGTTGTTTTGGGACAAGATTTTGAAAAACAAAACTTTAAAAGTAGTCAGTTACTTGTACAGAAAATACCACAGATTTTGTTTGAATATCACAGGATCATTTTGATCAGTTTCATAAAGTCCTTGATTAGGAATTAAAAGGGTACTTCTCTCTTGTGAAAGGGAGTTAAATTGCTGTTATCTCATTAAGAAGCTGATGAAGGTTTTCTGAGTATTTCAAAGTTATCGGTGCCTTAAAACCTTACATGCTTCACTGCAAGGGAAATACAAATTTAAACTTATCAGTTTGACTGAAATGTTATAAAAACAACATCAGTGGTGCTCAGTAAATACGACAATTCATTTAAAATAATTAAATTTGGGAGAAATAGCAGGAAAATAAATATATTATATAGGCAGTACTCTGCAGGAAAGAAAATAAGAAAAAATAAAATCCAAAAGCAATGCAGCTTTTTAAATTTTAACTTTTTCAATGGTGCTTTTAAATACTTGTTTAAATTAGGTTTCCCTTTAGAAAATGTGCATTTTCCTTTCCTGAAGTTCCTTCTTTTGTGTGGAACTGATTTAACTTCATTTGAACATGCCTAATGAAGAGGAATCACACAGATATTCTAAAATCAAAGTTTAACCTTGAGCTCCACACTTAAAGATTCCACCTTGCTGTGAGGTTTTTTGTGTGTGTGTGCATGCCTTTGTTAGTTCCTCTAGAGAAAACAGGGAGCATGTTAAGCATCCCCATGGCAAAAAGAAAAGACCATTGTATTACTTTTGAGTTTCAGGTTTGATTCAGCAAATATCCGTTGCTGAATATTTGGTTTAGATTTATGCAACTGTTTCTACCCCAGACACCTACCTTGTCACTGAATTTAAATGGAAAAGAACTACTGGTGATTTGTAAGTCGGAGTTATCATTGCATTGCTCTCATAACACGATTGTCTTACACTGCTCCAGCTGGTTCCTCCACTCCCCAGCATCACTACAAATGTCCAAATATCCCTTTGTATCCTGTCAATAAAACCCTTTTCTCTCTCCGTGCTTCTTTCCTGTGGCAAGTCCAGGGTATCCACTAATTTGGAGAGAGATTGTTCTTGCAATAGTCTGCCAATGTGCAGAACAAAGGATCTGAATAACAAATGTCCAGAAGTTTTTTCCAATCTAAATTATTCTATGATTCTGTGACTTATTTAAAAGCCTTTCATTAAAACTTTATGATACCTCATTTGTACTTGGGTAGAAAAGGTATTACAGGTTCCAGTTTAATCAAACAACCAATACGACATCTCTGTAGAAGGAGAAAAGTCGAAAAAGACAGAGAAAGTGCTGACACAAATCTCTGAGATTCTAAGATGATTACTTTATATCTTAGAAGTAGGGAAAAGAGGTTCTAGCAATGAGATTTCATGTTTTGTTCCAGTGGTTTATTCCCAGTTCTTTAGAACAATTGAAAAAATAGAAAAGAAATGGAAGTTTTCTAAGAAACTTAGATTTAGTTGAAACCCCATTGCTGACTAATATTTTTCCGGTTGAACCCTTTCTTTTTCACTGTTGATAGTAACATTGTGGTGCTTAGCAGTGGCAGCCATCCATAAAGGATAGATGACAATGTCTGCTGTGGCAAAATGTAAATAACATGAGCGAAGGATTAGCCAGTTTGGAAAAGGGACTCCAAGCGCAATACCTGATGGCCACTCATCAAGAGCAGTTCACAGGCAGTCCAGTGTATCTGAGTTCAGAGGGGGACAAAGAAAACATCTCAAACATTTTTTATATAGGTAGTTTTATGTAAAAATGTTGTACAATGGAGCATATAACAACCTAGTTATTTCCTGAGAGGTGCAGTGGACCTCAAGGAAAGAACATATCTAATACTGGTGATCTGAAGGTGGAAGAGAAGGCGAAAGGAAGCACTAAGTCAAACATGAATATGCTCATCCAGCTGTCTCCATGGCTGCAGCTGGGATCAAAGCACCCTTGCTTAGAGTCTGTCCAGGTGGAACAATGCTCACGCACGCTAACTGAATGACAAACAAAGAACTTTGCCCAAAGCCTTCTTTGGCAGCTTCCTGAGCCTCTGACATGACTAAAGGCTATTCTGAAAAAGAGTCTAGAAACCAAGGCAAGGCCAATGAGATCTAAAGAATGGAACCCACTGGGAGACAGTGGAAAGAGAACTGATAACATTTCGACAATATTTCTAGGATGCATATAGAGAAAGAAAATCTGAAATCTAGAGCTGGAGGCTTAGCAGAATGTCAAAACTACCACCTACTCATAAAATGGCTTTGCATTTGAAAGCCTATCACTTATCTACTTAAAGTGTCTGACTTGGACAGTTTAAAATTTATCCCAGCTAAACTGTCCCTGATACTGGGCAGAGTTATCACTGTGGTTGGAGAGCCCATCTGTACTTCAGGGATCTGTCACCAAGGTCAGTCGTATGTTGCTTTTCCAGACATTCTTGTGTCTGTTTATCTTTCCCAGACATTTCCCTTTTTATATTATTATTTATTTTGTAGGACTTCTGGTTTATTTCTGTTTGACATTTACATCTGTTGGCCAGGCTGAAAGCTGGTTTCTAAAGCTATCAGGAAGGCAGAGTGTACTCCCAGTCCTTCTCCAGGTAGAAGTACAACATGTGCAGAAAACCTGGAATGCCAATGATACCCTGGACTGCATGAAAAGAAGGCTGTCCAGGAAGTCAAGGGAGGTGTGCATTCAGCTCTGGGGTTCTCAGCACAAAAATGATATGGGTCTGCTGTGGAGACAGACTGAAGGAAGTGAAAAAGAGAAAAAAATTAATATTTGGCAATGAAGTGCATTATCCATCTCCCAGTCAATTTTTCTTTACTGAATTAAAACAGTTGCTATTATTCTTTTAATTTTATTTTAAAATATTTTAAAAAATAAGATTTGAAAATTAAGTAAATTTCCTCCTTTCTGTAAAGGTGATTTTTTATTTCTCATTAAAAGGCAATGTGGCTTCTAAACTTTCTTTCTCTTATAAACTGAACTACAAGAAATAGATCCGTCTGCTGTTAAATTTGTAGGTCCCCATTAATCTCAGTCCTGTGTTACCCATGAGATATATGATTCTCATCCAGCACTATTATATTGGTTTCTTTTTCAACAAGTCATTTTTATTTTACTCTCCCGGGATAGTGTGTCTACTTTACATATAATTTCAGTAAATTCCCTCAAACTGGGCAACTCCAGCTTTTTTATTAATAGGAAATGAAGACTATTGCTTTATAAAGTATTTTTCCAAGATTTAATAATGGTTGGAGTCAAATATGCTACTTTATCCTTCAATAACATTATTAGTAACAATAAATCTGTGCTGAAACAACTTTATTTGATTGGGACATGGAAATAAAATTATGATTCAGGATCAGATTTACACTGGACGTGCTGCCTGCCAAAAAATTTACTCTCTGCAGGTTGCCCTGGTCAGCATCAGACAGCACAGAGAAGCCAGAGCAGATGTGCCAGTGGCTGGGCAGAGAGGAGCACTGGAGGCAGGCTGAGAGCATGGTCCTGCATCAAGCTCAGCTGCCTCTGCTGCCCGCTCTGCCTTTGGCTTCTGCTGCCCTGCAGGGAGAAAGCACCACCCAGAGACTGTGTGAGGGAAATAACAATTTATTTCCTTTTCCTTCAATGAAGATTTGTGAGAGCCCTGCTAGAGTTGCCAGTGGGCTGGGCTCTTGCAGGGCTGGGAGGAGTCCTGGGGGCGGGGGACCATTCC
>JALJVW010000016.1:266603-279335 GCA_024865655.1 Emberiza elegans
GGGCTGAGTAAAAAGCCCCTTCTGTGACAGTGAAAGGGAGATGGGTGGGGACCTCAGGGACAGTGAGGAGGAGAGATGAAACCTGGGAGAAGACATGCAAATGAAACAGTAAAGACCAGCATGCCTTGGGAAGCTGCAGCCCCAAACATGCAGAAAAGAACCCCAAAACAATGAGCCAAAATGAAGTTGAGAAATTGGAGTGATCTCAGGTGTGAGGAACAAAGTGCTGAGCCTGCAGAGATACTGAAGACCTTGTAGCCCCTGCCTTCTGAGTGGGAGTCATCCCGAGGCCTCTTACCACAAAGCTTCCCAAAGGGCAGTCTTTGGAGATGTGGCACGCCCACAGCTCCCACGAGGAGGGGACTTGCAACTCTGTCCCTAGAGGATAAAGCTGCACCTATCCTCCTTCTGCGAGCCACCTGGGAGAGACCCTACGGAAGCTGCAGATCCGTCGAACTACCCCATCCTGAGCTGATAATTTTTAATAAAGGCATTAAAAGGAGAAAAAGTCTCCTGCCCTGTTTATTTCATGGAGGTCCTGTGTCTATACAGATGCTGTAAAAGTAGCAATTCCAAGAGCAGTGAATAAAAAAAGAGGTTCATTTCTACAAAAATATTTATATCTGTATCTGTAAAATATTATTTAATTTCCAGGTGAAGTTTTTTCCTATTATTTGTTTATTAAAAAGGTCTCCCTCTGCTAAGCTGGTTATAAAAGGAGCAAAACCAGAAAGCAGGCAAGTGGAGAGGTGGAGGGAGATTAAAATATCTACAGACTAGTCTAACCTCTTACAAGAGTTTGACTTGCTTTAGAATTTGTGTTGACAAAAATATTTGCTTTATATTTCCATTTCCAGTTGGCTCCAGCACTCATTGCTGTGAAGAGAGGGAAGAACCTGGCCTGGTGTCTTCTCCCCTGCTGTTGTGTTGTGTTTGTAGAAGTTGGATTGTTCTGTTTCCCCCTGTCTTGTAATGGTTCTGCCCTGGTTCTCTTTCCCTCCCCTGTTGCTGCCAGTTACCCTAACTCCTCCCCTGTTGCCTTAGTGACCAATGTATCTTTTCTTAAACCCCACCCCGGCACCCTGCCTGTCATTCCCCGCTCCCATGTATTCCTCTGGAAACTTCTATGTAGAGCGCTGAGTGATTGGCTCAGGAGCCGGGGCCCTTCCTTCAGGTTGTTCCCATTGGTCAGTCCTTTGGATCTCACTTCCCTCTGAATCCCCATTCATCCAAGGACTGGCTCCACCTTTGTACACCCCCTCCCTTTATAAGCTGTTGTTACAATCCATTCGCTCTCTTTGGGTGCTGGTTTTCCCCTGGGATACAATAAACCCGGATTCTACCCCAGCTGGAGAGCGCTTTCTTTCTTCCTGCTGATTGTAGCCACAGCCGGCCTCGTCCTTTCACAACGCAACGCTGCTGCTATAACGCAGAGCAGCTGACCTTAGGTGCTGTCCCAAAGCACCGAGAGTGGGACAGTGCCCCTTGTAGTGCTAGCAGTGCTGGCCAGCTAGCTGGGACATCCGAGAAGGACAACCCTTCTCCTGCTGGACCGCTGCACCCTGCCCTCCCCTCCTCCCGAGCCTTGCTGCATTCTGTCTGCCCTTGTTCCTGCCAGCCAATGTCACTCCAGCCTCGTCCTCAGATATGGACTGGCTGGATCCTGCACTCTGCAGGTTCAGATGATTAAAACAACGGGAATCATCCTGGGCTGACCAAGCTCACTGACAGCTCAGGGCTCTACAGCAAGCAGCACGTCCCTTCGTGTCATACAGCAGAGGGGACACCTTCAGGAATTGGGATTTTCTTAGCAATTGGGATTTTCCAGACTGATGTGAGCTCCCTTTGACCCTGTTCTGGTGTGATTAATGCCACATGCACACGGGAGAACAACACCAGACTGATGCTGCACAGCTCATCTCCTTGCAAAGCTCCGTGGCTCAGGATCACATCAGTGAACTTCACTTGTGTCCTCTGTGGCAGGTAAGGCTTCCTACCCCCAGGGACTCTTAACCACATGTGAAAAGCAAAGTATGAGCTTTTTTATTTATTCATATCCTTAGCATGCCTAGCAGCACTCTTTCTGTGTCCTACTTCAGGTGAAAATATGTTACCAGGAGAGAAAATGTGACTGTGCTACACACCTGTTTCATTGAATAATTAATTACATGAACAATGTCAAAGACACTTAAGTGTTCACAAACAAAAATAGAATTGTTGCTCCATTTGGCATTACATTTCCTTTGAAACATTCTTTTAAAAAATCTTATCTCACTGCACTGGCAAATTATTTTTGGCTGCAAATATTCTTAAAGAGGCATTTTTGGAGAAAAATTATTCTTTAAAAAAATGTCTGTAAGGAAGATGATTACCTACACAAAAAACTCTTAGGAAATGTCACAAAAGTTCAGCGTGTGTGAGCAGGAAGTTAGGCACTGACAAACGTGACAGTGTGTGGTGACATGGCATCAGCTGTAAATGCACTCACCAAGATGTGAGGGCTCTAGAGACTGCTGAAACCAAACCCCCAAACTTTTGACAGCAAAATTATTTTGAGTGGTTTAAAGACAACACTGGGAAGTTAACTGAAGACATCTGTGGAGATCTACCTGGTTTGCAGTGAACTAACATAATTATTGTAAGGAGTCATTCACCCCACAACTGCTTCAGGGTTGCTTAACAATGAGATGCTAATGTCTGTGAGCAAGATAGAGATGTGGGATTAAAAATGCAAGCAAGGAGAAAAAGAGATAAGGTTCTTTCTACTAAATAGAAACTGAAAAAAATTATAGAATTTTTACTAAATATAGCATCTTGTCTCTACTGGCCTATCCCAAAAGATGATTTACATGACTTCACCAGAAAAGTGGTGCTGGGAACACACAGGAAAGCAAAAGTGGAATGTCTGAACGTGTCACCACTGCATCAATACTCTTATTTTTTTCATTGTTTTGGCTTTTGTACTTTTGACAGTAGAATCTGCTCCGCTGTCTCCTGTTCCTCCCTCTTACTGATCATATTTGTCATAAAATTCCAGTGATAATTAGTTTGTTGATTGCATATTCAAAGGAGAAAAATACAAAAGTGTCCAAGTTAGGTATATAAACTTGGACAGAAAAGCATGAGCTTTGCTTACTCCAAATTTCACCTCTTTTGAAAGTTGTTATAATGCTTGAATGCTGCACTGTCGGCTGAGTACAGCAGTGAAAGCAGTTTAAGTTGATCATCAGGGTTTTACTGTGAGAAAAAACACACACACACAAAAGAAACCACAATATCACACCACTGAAAGCTAAATATATGCTAATAGCCTCCTGTCTGAAGAGCTCTGGTTTGTTTTATTTTTCCCAGTATGGAGAGATTTTGTGAGTCATTGGAAGTGCTTCATTGGAGGTTGACTTTGAACTTGGTAATATCCTGTCGCTGGCATTATGCAAGAATAAGTTACTTCTAGTCATAATCTACTAACCCAACAGAGAAAAAATCCTAACTTCTGTCCTCCTGTTCATCTAGCACGCAGCACAGACTGATTAAAGACTGTGCCAGATGATGCCTGTCCTAATTTGAAATTCAGAAAATGAGATGCTGTGGTCTGACAGATTGGAAGATTCCACTCTGGTGTGAGAACTGCAAGCTCAGCATCTGTGTCTCTCCTGGTCTGGCAGGGAAGGTCTTCCAGATTAGTGCTCTCTACTCACTGGACAGTAAGTACCAAGAAGCATGGAAACACTTGGCTGGATATGTGAGAATTAATAAGTGAGGAAGTGTGCAGTCATATTGCCATTTTCTGTTCAAAATGTGATGAAAGCTCACAATTGTTCAGAAATAAAAAAGCTGGGAGCACTGAAAGAAAACACCATCCCAGGTGAAGGGGATCAAGCCTGGTGGAGGAAAGTAAACTGAAAATTGTTTACTTATTGGCCAGGGTGGAGTTGCTGTGACAAATGTTCAGTTTGGGGAAGTGCCGCAAGAGAGTCAAGGCTGGTGGCTGACACCTGCTAGAAGGGCACTGAGCATTCATCACGGGGGCTGTGGCTTGTGAAGTATGTGGTTATGTGCCTGAGGAACCTGCAGCTCATCTGCCCAGTAAGCACTTGCAGGTTTTCCAACATTCCCAAGAAGGTAGGAAGCATGTCTGCTTAAGGCATCACTCACGTGGAGTGAGAACTTGTGCTTTCAAAGTGACTTCAGCAGCGTGTGAGCAGCCTCCTCTCTCAAGGAGATGCACTGAGATCAGCCCAGTGCTCTGGAGTCTCTGCCTGCATGGGAACCAGGACTCCAGAGGAAGGCAACCACTGAAATCCTGCCTGACCACTCCATTTCAGGGCTAGTAAAGAACTGTACTGATAGCAGGCTGTGTTTAATTACTGCCCTAATCACATACTGTTCACTTTTTTTAATTGGAAAAAAAAAAAAATCTGACCCCTCAGTCAAAGCTGAGGTAAAAGAGAAATATACTGATCTTATAAAAAAATGTCCAAAATTAAATATTTTTAAACAAAGCACAGAACCTTTGATAAATATGAAGAACTGCAAGCATTTATTAAATCCTCCAAAAGAAATGGACTTAAACATGTACATATTTTAACCTCCTTCAGCAAAAATATGTTGATTCCGAAGCATAGGGGGAAAAAAACAAACAATAACCAAACAGCAGAAAATTCCACAAATCCCATCAAAAAGCCTCAACTAAACCAATCAACTAAAATAATCCAAAAGAATAGAATAACAATGTCCAATTAAACAAATACGATCCCAGTATATTCTATTTTATGTATAATATATTTTAAAAATTTATTATATATATAATATATATTTTTTAAAATCCAGAGTATTTTTGTAGAACCCAACCAAGATTTAGTGCAAATGAATGGCAAGATCCATGAGCTTGCATTGTAATATGAGGATTCTGTGCTGATTTGCTTAGAAGAAATCAGGGATAAATGCCTGCACACACTGAATCTTACTAATGCCCAGTAAAATTTATTCAGCACTGTTTTTCTGTAGGAACAAACTTACTTTGACACACCCTATATAAGGGATTGTACAGCCTCTAAAATGTTGAAATGATGAAAATATTCCTAGGTCTGCAAATAATTCAGTTTAAAAATATTTTTCCCCATTTCTTGTGACATTTAATATAATGGTATCCTGATAGTGTCACTGGGGTGAGAAGAGTTTCCATTAATTTATTCCTTTAAAAGATGTTCACAAATATAAGGATGTTTGAGAAAAGACGTTCTATAAGATTTTCTGAGGGAAGCATCTGCATAGAGACTGGGTTGCAGAATTTTGGCAGCTCTCTAGGCACTGGAATCTGTTAATAGGAAATTATTTGGTTTTTTGTTTTGTTTTTTTTAACTCTGACAACCTGCCCTGCCTTTTTGCTAGGAAAGCAGGAATATCACTAAAGCAGGAAGATTACTGGCTGAAGTAAACAGATAATTCCCTCTCTTCAGGGCGAACAACAAGCTGTGTAACCAGATATGAACAAGGTGTTTGCTGCTTGTGCTGACTATTTCATGTGTGACTCCATCGAATGCTTCAGGGACATACATTCCCTAATGCTTTTTGGGGTAAAGTTCTGGTTAACTATGCAAAATGGAAGAAAAACACCTTAACTCTGGCATGATGGCTATGGTACCAAGGGTGCTGGTGGGGCATAAGGATCCCTGTGGAGCAGTCACTCCACTGAATTTGCTGGTGCCATGATCTGGAGCAGCGCAAAGTCATGATAGCAATTTCAGCTGAGGAGCTTTTTCCTACGAGGAAGCAGAAAAATCTGGCTAACAGTATAGTTAAAAATGTTTTAGGGATGATTATAACTGTCCCTCATTTATTTAAAAAGGCTGTTCAGCTATATATTACTAAGATTCTATTTACAGAAGAGATACCCTTGTTTCCTAGCTCTCTGCACTATAATTAATCTCCAAAGCAGGCAAAGATTTGCAATGAATTCTGAAGGGTTCCACTCACCGTGTTTTTTTGTCAGTCATTTTTCTGTTCAATAAAGTAAAGGACAAGGAAAATTTTCACACACTTTAGACAGTGGGTCTAGAAATGAGGGAGAAGAGGCTGAAGAGGGGTTCAGATATATGGGTTCAGAGCTCTCCAGAATATATTTTGAAGAAGACCCATGTGTAGTATAAAGGTTTGCATTAAGCAGTTGTTGAACATAAACCAGTACCAATTTTTCACAAAGTCATCCTGCAGTGGGTGTTCATGCTTGTGGCAGGTGATCATTTTCATTGCTCCAGTATTAAAAAAAAAAAAAAGGAAAACCTGTGTCTTCTTTTATGGTTTCTCGAGGTCTTCCAGTGACTGTAAATTTCTGCTGTAGCAATGGACAGAGACTGTAAGTAAATGCTGCTCAAACTTTCTCTTGAGGCATCCAGAGTATTGACACCATGTCACAGAACATCAGCAGAAGGCAGTCCCACCATTCTTCTCTGGCTAAATCCTAATGATGTACAAATACATCCTCATTACAGACACCTCTCAGCTCTGGCTTTTGCCTCCTGGAGAAAGAACAGTTGGCTTAGAGTCTCAGAAGAGAAACACGAGATGAGGACAAGGGGAAAGCTGCTCCCAAGAGTTCCCTTCCACAGAGATTCACCCCGTCTCCATGACCAGGGTGCTCTAGCACTTTGGTCCAGGCTCATTGTTTTTTGTGGCATGCGTGAAAACTTGTTCTTTCACATTGCACACACTGGAGGTGTTTTACTTTTGTCCTGCCAGAATGAATGGCACTCCCACTGACATCCTGTTGCCAGCTGTGGCTTTTTACATCCACATGTGAAATAAACAGGGCAGGAGACTTTTTCTCCTTTTAATGCCTTTATTAAAAATGATCAGCTCAGGATAAGGGTGGTTCGACGGATCTGCAGCTTCCGTCGACTCTCCCAGGTAGCTCGCAGGACGAGGATGAGTCACAGCTTTGTCCCCTGGGGGCAGAATTGTAAGTCCCGTCCTCGTAGGAGCTGTGAGCGTTCCAGATCTTACTCGGCCACTCTCCGGGGCTCGGGGTCCCGGCTTTGGATGACTCTTGCACTCAGGGCGAGGGGCTCCTAAGGTTCTGAGTGTCTTTGCAGGTTCAGTAGCTTGTTCTCACACGTGGACATCACCCTAATTTCTCAATTTCATTTTGGCTCGTTGTTTTGGGGTTCCTTTCTGTATGTCTGAGGTCTCCGCTCCTCAAAGCACTCTGGTCTTTTTTTTACAGTTTAATTTGCATGTCCCCCGCCTCAAGTTTCATGTCTCCCTTACTGTCCCTGCCCGGGCAGTTCTCTCACACCTTTAGTGTTAATACAAAGGCCTTTAAACTAGGCCTCAGCCACTAATACAAAAGGAGTCATTAGCGAGAACGACTGGTAATTTACATAACACAGATAACACTTTAGTAGCAAAAGTGGTTAAATTAGCTATTTGTAACTTGTTTCTCCACACTAAAAAAATTATCAGTTTTTGTTCATAACAGTTCCCCCCTCTTTTGCTTTGATCGGGCTTAAATTTAAGCTCGCATCAACTTACAATTTTTGGCTTATGCGCTTCACATTTAATTTTTTTGTATTCATTATAAATTTCTTGAACACTCTGGTAATCATGGTTACTTGACTTTGCTACATCTTCTTTTTTTTTTAGGTCAGTTTGCCCAGCCAAGGTCACTATCCCACTGAAACAGGGAAACAAGCATAGCAAAAGAGCAATCCTCAAGTACACACACAATGAGAAAACCACTTTTTTTTTCCCATCCACCATTTTTGAAAAACCATAGGTCATTTTTCCTTAACTGCAATCAAGTGTAGGAGTTTGTTCATTTTTAAATCACTGTATACAGTTTGTTTCCTAAACTTGATCCAGTTTAGGATTTTTCAATTTAATCAAGAAAGCAGGTTTTATTGTTTCAGCAATGATAAAGCTGCCAGACCAAGTCGACAATTTCATGTGTGCTATAGCACCAGAGATCAAAACCAGGTGTTTCAGTGTTTCTCTTGACATGTGTTATCATTTTCTATTCCCAACAGGGGACATTTTTTATATTTTTCAACAGCATCCCATTCAAAGCACACCCAGGCTAAAAGTACTATGAATAGGGCACTCTCCCAGGAGATCTACTGAGCTTGTTTCAAAAAATTGGCAGTATTCTGGGCTATCCAATGCATTCTCACATTTTTCTGATAAAGGACCAATTGGGAGAGGTTAACACCGTCAGGGTTAGAACTGATGTAGACTCTTGACAAGGAGCTCACTTCTTCCTCCTCACAGAGGGTTTGGTAGCATTCACTGCACGGCTCTCCTGGGCTCCCAGAGCACCTCCAGCAATTAGAGCCATCATTACTACCCTTCCCAAGAGTCCGGTATGGGTCATCTTTGCACAGCCTGCCCACCCGGCCTTGCCTCTTGGGGAATTTTACTGAGAAGAAGCTTCCAAGCTCTTTAGAGTCTCTTCTACCCACTTCTCTGGTTAAACCTCTCTTAGTCTGTTCCCTACCAATTTTAGTTTCTCTTGGGGAGTGCTTTGTAGAGGATTAACCTGGAGTCTTTAGAATCAATTTGGGGAACTTAACCAGAATTACTTATTTACAGTTCTAAACTTTTACAAACAAAAAACATATTCTACACACAGAACTGTCTTGAAACATTTTAAACTATGTTAGACTTCCGATACCAATTATTTCTCCCATACAGTTCAGTCTTCTTGACTCTTCCTTCTGAGAGTCAACTTTAAATTCTTTTTGGCCCTTTTATTACAGTATAGAGTGATTTAACCTGTGATCCGTTGATCTCGTCCCCAGCCCCGCAGGTGAAAGTGGTGTAGTCTCTATTTAATGCCCAATGCAAAATTGAGAAGACAAAATACCAGATGCTTGTCAGTCTGACCCAATGCCTTGTGCCAATGCCAGATGGAAAGCTGATGTCATGTATTTGGTCCTTTGCCCAGAGGTGCCCATCCCTTTTACTCTTGTAATGTGAGTCAACCTTTTCTCTGGTCTGCACAGCTGAATTAGTGATGAGCACCTGCCTTCAAATTTAGGCTTTAAGCGGTTCGTATCCATGATTTTTATCAAAACCCAGTCCCTGGACTAATGTTATATGCCTTTGTGTCCAGAGGGAAAGTTTCCCAAGTGTCCTTTCCTCAGTCCTTCCTAGGGTTCTTCCAATCCATCTAGATACTTCCCTGCACTTCCTCCCATCCAGATAGTCTCCTGTGCTATGGGGGTTAACAGATAGAAAACAAACATCATCTCATTGTTAAATTCTTATATCAAACGGGGTCTTGTTCTGATCAGGAAAAGCGCTGAAGCAAAACACTTCAGGCAATTCATTTTGTTTCTTCAATCAACTTATTAAAACACAATTTTTGAGGGTTTATTCATCACGCTCCTCTCCCAGAACTCTGGGGTGCCACGGAGTATACAATCTCAGTTTATTCCTACGGGGCCCAATTATATTTTGCAGTGTTTGAGACCCAAAATGTGGACCTCGGTCTGGGTCTATGGGGTTTACCATTCCATATCTAGGGATAATGTTCTCAGGATTACTTTTCTTTCGACTTTGGCTGTCTCCCTTCCAGTCGGGAGGCTTCTACCCAATGAGTGAGATATCAGCTATGACCCAGTAAATATTTATATCCTTGCAGGGTAGTGGCATCTCAGTGGAGAGTCCACCTGTATGCTTTGGAAGGTCTTGGGCTAATTCTCTCCTCAGGTGTTACTTTTCCCATGACTTTCAGGTTTTACCTTTTGACAAATGACACACCCTTTGTAATGTATTTAGCTATTAGGCATAGATGTTATTCCTTAAGAAATGTTCACACAGCCTTGGACTCCCCAGTGAGTTAATTTATGTAATTCTGTTAGCACTGTTAGGAGCCAGTGCTTTATTCAAAAAACTCGTCCATCTGAGGTTAACCACTCCCTCATTTGCCCTTGATGTAGCTTTAAGTCTTTTCCACTTCTAATTCTTTTCACTGAATACAGGTTCTTCTCTTCTTTCTCCTGCCTCAGGTACTGCTTCTGCTTTAAGAATTTTCACTGGATCTTCTGGTTCTAAAAGCTGCTTCCTTTGCTATCCTATCGGCTCTGTCGATTTCCCTTTTGCTCAAGACTGTCCCCTCTCAGTGCCTTTTTAGATACCACTGCTATTTCTGTGGGTTTCTGTGAGCTTCTGTGCTGATCTAACTAAGTTCTCATGGGCTAAGCCAGTTGCAGACTTACATGCCATCGCTCCTCCAATATTTTCCCAAATGTGAACAATCAAGGTGCATATTGGCCAGTCTGTATAAATGGTTCCTGGTCCCCTTCCAGTAAGTCCAGTCCTTTTCAGAGCATATGATTTCACAACTTTGGGCTATTCAGTCTGAAAGGGTAACTTCAGGTCTCAGGAGTGTCTGTAATGCTTCTCCATCTAAAGTTTTTCAACCCAGCTCTTGAAGGTGTGAATTGCACCTTTGAGCCATCTATGAATTCTGCCAACTGGCAAGGGCTGATCAGAGTCTTCTGGAATTCTCTGAGTGTCAGACACCTGGGACAGGCTGTACAGGGTGATGGCCGCTCCCATTGAATTGTGGGCTGGATTGAGGCATTGGATGTGATAAATTCCACGTCGATGGTTCATTATTATTTCATATTTTAATATTGTGCCACTGTCAGATCCAGAAGGGGCCTGTCTGTCTCACGACCGCTTTAGTCATGGCCGTAGGCACTGGTGGTTTTTGACCTTGGCGGTCATTTGAGGAGGCAGGGGAGACAGGACTGCCGGGACTGCTACTGCCTGTATGCACACACTGGCCAGCCTCTAGCCACTGGCCTCAATTTTTCAGTGAGCAGCGGGTTTCCTGGGAGGCCTCCCCACTCCTGGGAGGTCAGCCAGCCAGGCTGCTTGGCTTGATTTCAGCACTCACAAACAGGTCAAAGTCCTTCCTGAGGTCTAGCTTTTGAGGACTGGAGGCACGCAATTTGTCCTTTAAGCCCTACAATTGTTGGTCATCTTGGGCGTCATATTGGGGATCTGGATCCAAATAATTTATTGTAGAAGAAAATTTTACACTTTGCATGTATTGATCTAACCATAACACAGTGACAACAGGCCCAGGAGTTCCTCACATTCGTTTTGTTTTTGGGGCTGGGAGAGACAAAATACTTGAAATTCTGTCTGAGCCAACTATATATCCCCCTATTATGTCCCCAGGTATGTTACTTTTGATTGTATGAATAGTTGTTTTGGGAGCCTTTATCCTTTCTCCAGAAAATTCAAAAGTTTAATACTAGTTGTCTCGACCTGATCTTTTCCCTTTCCTGACCATCAGGTCATCAACATACTGCAGGATCTGCTTCTTCTTCAGGAACAAACTGT
Organism: Emberiza elegans; assembly: GCA_024865655.1. Taxonomy (NCBI): domain Eukaryota; kingdom Metazoa; phylum Chordata; class Aves; order Passeriformes; family Fringillidae; genus Emberiza; species Emberiza elegans. The sequence continues at coordinate 277,959 of JALJVW010000016.1, forward strand.
TCTAACAACTCTCCAGGGCCTGTCCAAAGAGGTTGGGGGGACTCAGTGAACCCTTGTGGTGTCGTGTCCCACTTTAGCTGTTGCCTCCTTTTTTGTACTCTGTGGGGGGATCCTCCCATTGAAAAAAAAGGCAAACCAATCTCTACATTCTGTTGCCAGGGACATGCCCAGAAGGCATCCTTCAAATCTATGACAGTGAACCAAGCATGTTCCTTTGAATTCGGCTTAGGAGACTATATGGGTTGGGGCACAGCTGGGTGTCTGGCAATGGTCCTTTGTTGACTTCCCTCAGATTTGTACCAGCCTATATTTCCTTCTGCCTTTTAAACTGCCAGTATAGGGGTATTGTGTGGCGACATGCAGGGGTTCTAAATCCTTCTTGCAATAGTTGTTCAATAACTAGGCAAGGCATTCTTTCCTTCTAGAAATGGTGCTATTTAACCCCGTATGGGTGATTCCTCTTGCATTTTTATGGTTATTGGTGGAATGTCTAATAAGCCTCTTTTTCCCCTTCGGCCCATACTCAGGGTTTATCTCAAACATCTCATGGGATAGCCTCATCACTTGTACCTGTCTTCCTTCTTGAACAATCCCAACCCCTGAACTTACCGTTCTCCTGGCTTTTAACTTAGGCAGATAAATAAAATTGGCTTCACACTGTCTTGAGTTTTAAAGACATCTTCCCTCGTTGAGTCTTCCAAACTAAGTACACCCCTCTCCATCTGGATTACTGCTGTGGTAATGTCCCAGAGATTTCAGATCTAATGATAAAAACATTCTCTGTTAAGAATATATATTAGAGAAATATATAATAAAATAATATAATAATAATGCAGACCTCTAGGTAGGCCCGATTATTATTATATAATATGTAAGCTCAGTAAGATCAAGTCTTGCTTAGAGACTGGCCGCTGAGTTAAGCAAGGGGCTGACCACCGAAACTCGCCTTCTAGCAAGCCAGTGATATTCAACTTATAGTGATTGTCCAGCTCTCAGCAGAGTTCAGCTCAGCTGCTAGGAAGATCGCCGGGGCAATGGCAAGCAGGCAGGAGAGAGAGAGGGAAGAAGAATACGCGAAAATTCCGCGGTGAAGGTTTATTCAAGGGAGGGTCTAGAAGGGTTACAGCGCTTCTTCTCTGTGAGGTACAGAGGGCTATTTTATAGCCTTGGCGGATCAAAACAATGACAGCTAAGGTTTTAAGCATATTCCTTAACTGACCAATAGCTAGAGTTACAATAGTATTGTCTTAACTGATTAAGGACAGGGTTCCAACCTGCAGTGGGTCAAGAGGAACAAGATAACACTTGCTCAAGATGACTCAACGTTCAATTCTCGAGAACTTTTCCTGTATCTTTGGGGTTCCACTACACTCCAGG
>JALJVW010000016.1:286807-311807 GCA_024865655.1 Emberiza elegans
TGGTGTGTGGCAAGGATTCTGTGTGTAACCACCACATGGCTCTGCCTCAGGCTGCAGAGATCTCTCTTCAGACCTGTGCAAACGGAGGATGTCCATTGCCATATTCTGGTGCTTCACAATCCACATTGAAAAAGGTGGAAGTTTGTTCATCAGGACTTCTTTGTGTTGTTATTAGGAGTAAGTGACTGTTAAAGTATGCAGCTATATTCCTTTTCATTTGGAATTGGACTTTTACCAGTCTAAATATTCAGGCAGCAGCTGGAATTTCAGAGTACCAAGATATTCCCTCTTTTCTGGGGAAACTAAGGCCACAGATACTCCAGGAGATGGACATTTATGCTTTAAGAAGGAGGACTCTTGCCCAAGGTGTGATTTCATCTTGAGTTCTTTGTACATCTGTGCCCCAGAACATCCCCCCCCATTAACTTGCTGCCATGGTCATATTTCATTTCTTTTTCTCTCCTGTCCCATGTGCCCTGAAATGATGAAATGATAGAAAGGGTGGGGATGGAAGGGACCTTTAGAGATCATCTAGTCCAAGCCCTCTGCCATGGTCAGGGACACTTTCCACTAGACCAGGTTCCTCAATCCCTCACCCAACCTGACCCTGAACACTACCAATGATGGGACATCCACAACATCCATGGGCATTCTGCTCCTGGCTTTCACTCGAGCAGAGGGGCAGAATTCCCTTCCTTGACCTGTTGGACATCCCTCTTTAGACACAGGTACAGAGGGGTTTCAGGGCTGCAAGCACACAGTGCCAGCTCATATCCAATATTTCCTTCTCAAGATTGCTCAGTTGTTTTCTGCAGGGCTGCTCTCAATCCATCCATCACCTCTGCTGTTTTGTTGTTTCCCCTCCAGATTCATTGGTGGAAGGAAAGCCCAGGGAATACAATGAAATTCAGTTGTTTCTGGATGGACTTTCAAAACAGTGTCTTAGTTATGATCTAGCACCTGTAGGCAAACACCTGCCAGAAAAAACAGAAATAAAGAATAATTCATATAAGGGGAAAGGTTGGAAATTGCCTGAAACGATGTCAAAAGAGAGCACTTGTGAAAGCAAGTAGGTCTTGAAAGAAACGCCTAACAGGAAAGCATCCTATCAGGTGCTGAGTAGTTGCAGGGGGGCAGTGCAGACAGCAGAGGGAAGGAGGTTTGTAAATACAGAGTGCTCAAAATCATCCCAAACCACTTTGAAAAGTGGTCCCTTCACATGGCAGAAACTCAAAAGCAGCTGTGACTTACCTTCACCTGTTGGGTGGAGATGGAAGAAGATCAGACAGATCTTTTAGAATTTGCTGCTTGCCAGAAAACTACCACACTAAAGCACTTTCATGTGGACAAACCACAATTTGAAGATTCAGTTGGAGTTCCACTTTAAATATTTGTGTTTTCTAAGTGCTGTTCCTGGAATGCTGCTACTCTACTCAGAAGGAGCCTGCAAGAGGGGAACTGAAAAAACAGAAGGGAGAAACTGAGCCCTCACCAGCAATACCTGCACACTGTTCCCTCCTGACCAGTACCTGAAGACTGTAACATAAGCCCCTGCATTGCACAGGGGCTTCCAGGTTCTGATCAGCTGCTTTACAGGGTTAGCTGTAGCATCCAGCTCTGTCCTGAGTGCCTTTGGTGATACTGGACAATCCATCAAACACAGGTGTTGGGCGCTTGATTGCAATAAGGATGTAAAGAGACAAATATTACCATGCCTTGTGCAAGAGGTTATGAAGTAGACTCTGGATCTGGCAGAGGCCAACAAAGGTGAAGAAGGGACTGGAACATCTCTCTTACATGGAAAGGTTGAGGGAGCAGTTCAGCCTCAAGGAGAGATTTCTAAGAAGGGGCCTCATCCCTGTCTGTCATTGTTTGCAGGGAGAGTTCAGAACATGGAGTGGGCTCTGCTCCAGGGCCCAGCAGTGGCACCAGAGGAACAGGCAGGAACTGATGCCCAAGAAGTTCCACCTGAACATGAGGAAGAACTTCTTCCCTGTGCAGTGACTGGGCACTGAACAGACTGCCCAGAGAGGTTGTGGAGTCTCCCTCACAGGAGATATTCTAGACCCATCTGGATGCAATCCTGTGCCACTTGCTCTAGAATGACCCTGCTGGAGCAGGGAGGTGGGACCAATGACCCACAGTGGTCCCTTCCAACCTGACCCCTCTTGTGATTCTATGATTCTGTAATAATTCTGTAAATTCTGTGGAATTCTAATGCACTTTGAATGGCAAAATTGGAGTGAATGTGAAATGGCACTTTGTAGATAAAAAAAGACTTCAGGCACAGGCTTAGCTTTGTCTTAGTTTTCTGTTCTTCATCTCTATTTTTAGGTGACTGGAAAGTTTCTGTAATAAAACAAGCAGGATAGGAGGATGCTTTTGTTGCTGAAGGTTAAGCAGGCTTGAGAAAGGAAGATTCAGTTGATCATTTTTGAATTATGAAAGTGAATTATTAGAAGGGCTCAGGAGGGGGATATATCGGGCTCCAAGTGTTGCAAAAGTTTGTGTTTTCTGCCTTGCTCTTTTTTGCCCTCTTTCATTTCACACAGATGTCAGGGAATTGTCTTGGAGACACTGATTTCTGTGTCAGCCTTTTCAAGGCATCCTCAGGGACTGAAACCCGACATTTTAATAAAATGCTTCTTTATAGCAAGTGTTGTTTGAAGTCCATATATGTCAAAAAGTGGAGGTTTCTATATAATTGTAACAAGAGTCTATAATGTCATGTCATGGTGCAGTAACTATCTCAATTACTGCTCAGGTGAATCTGCCTTCCAGTTCTGTGTGTAGAGCCATGGCCCCAAGGGAGCTGTGTCTGACTCTGTCTGGCCATTCCCTGTGCAGCTTTCTTGTCTTCCTGGGGCTTCCTTTGAAAACTGCTTCTGCTTTGTCCTCACTCAGCCTTGGGAAGAGGTGGTCATCCCTCTGCGGGGCAGGGCTTGGGACTCCCCGGCACACCTGTAACACACCCTTCAGCAAGAGCCTTAGAGCTGGCACTCCTCATGCATCTTTCCCCATATACTGAGGATGGGGTGAGACTTTCCACATGCTGGCAGAGCTCAAACCATGGCACTCAATATTTCATCTGTGAAGGTGACCAAAGCAGAAGGAGGGTGACAGGTAATAAATATCAAGGAGGAGAACAGATGCCTTACAACACCTTGGTCATTTCATTGTGTGCACACCTACAAGATGTGCAATACAACATTAATTTCACAGTTATCCAGGGAGGGATGTCTGACATTATCTGATTAAGAATAATGGCATCTCAAGCATCTGAACTTCCCCTTTTCTGGAGTTTCACTTTTCTAATCAAAACAGTGATTTCTAATTCATCTGCAAAAGGAGTTAATTGTCAAAAAATACATCTGTTAATCTTACTTACTGTTGATTTTTGAAATATTAGATCCTCTTTTTTTCCTGTGAATTGGACAGTGTTATGCTAAAGGGTTTTGGGAGAAAAAATCCAGAGAACTGAAATAGAACTGACTTCTACTTCTGACTTTGACTGTAATAGTGAGGAGAAATTTATTTTATTATTGTGAACCCTCTCTGCTAAAGTCACTCTTTAGCAGAGAGGGTTCACAATAATAAAATAAATTTGTGCTAAAGAAGCACTTTTTAGTGCTTTATAGTTTGTATTGCAGCCAAACAAGCCTTAATTTCAGGTTCTCAGAAAGCAAATAAACTTCCTTAGGAGCACTAATGTCATTTGTCTGATCCAAGAGTGTTTTGGCTCAGATCCTGACAAATTAATTATTGAAACACTCTTTGTACAAACAAAAGGGACAGGAGCAAAACTTCTCATCTGCTTTTTAGTCTGTTGAGAGCTGTCATGAGGTAGAAGAGAGGAAGATGCAACAACCACCTACTACAGCTCAGGCAGCTGAAAGAGACCCACATGGAAATAGCAAATAATGTTGACCTCTTTCTGCCCTGCATATTGTAACTTCTGTTCTCTCCCAAGACTTTATATTATTGAATTGCAACAAAGTAGGGCTACTACCACTGATTAAATTCAACCGCGAGCTAAGTGCTGGCTTACACCAAAAACACTTTTATGGAACTACACCAGACTTGCGATAACACAACAGCAGAATCTTTTCAACCAGCTGGTGTTTACTAAAATGCCACCTCGAATTTTTAAAGGCAGAATGAGATTGAATCTCTTCACCAACTTGCAACCTAAACTGCACTGAAATGTATGAAGTGATTTTTAAAAAGAAAATTATTTTAAAAAGCCCATTTCAAAGAATGAAAAAAGCCCTCCCATGGCATTGGATGGCACTCCAGACAAGAGGAACACATGTGCCTTCTGAAAAGAGAATGTGCATAGGAAATAGGCTTGCATTGGCATCCCAAGACATGCCACATGCTTTTATGAGCAAAATTTTCACAAGTAATAGTTATTTGGACACGTCCCAGGATTAAGTTGCCCAGTTTGAGGTACAGCAGGGCAGCCTGAATTTTGAACTTCCCCCTTTCAAAGCCAGGAATTACTAACCAAAATGAAGTCCCTCAGACTTCTTCAGTTTTACCTCCAACTTGTGAGTGGCAGCTTAGTCAGTTGTCTTCCTTTGGTCTCCTTTGGAAATTGATAGTCTGTAGTCTAGATGTCAAAATTAACTTGTATTTCCGGCTCTAGCTTTTATCCTTCCAGAACTTTCTAACGTGTAATTTGCATCTCACTCTGTGGTGCATCATATTTGCCTCTGGATTCATAGACAGGAAAATGTGACTACGCAATGGATGGAATTTTTTAATAAAGAGCACAGATTAGGCACCTTGCAGCCTGTTACAGTTTGGAATCAGTGTGTGAGAGTGGCTTCATTAAATGAATACATTATGTATTATTTAAATGTGAAAATAAATACATGAGAGCAGCGATCCAGATGAAACTGACATGATCTGTCCTTTTACTTCCAGTTCCTATCTCAGAGATTTAAAAGTTGATGTTATCTTTCAGAATATCTTTTCAGTCTGCTCTGTTAAAACATGACTTTAAATGTAGTTTTGTCTAGTTTTTCTGCTTGACATCGCCTCAATTTCCATGTCTCCTGTTCTTTTTGTTCTCCTTGGGTGGCTCATATCCCTGGAATCTGTTCCTGTGGGATCAGTCTTTCCTTGTGCAGACATCCAGAACACATTTTCAGTGTCACTGGGGTGGTGCCTGAAGCTGTTTTGAGGAGCAGCACATGGTGGCTGGTGCCTCCTGGTCACCCAGGTCATACAGGTGCTGCCAACAAGAGAGCAGCATAGGGCTTTCTGTCTTCCTCAGGTTGTAGAGAAATGATCCATGAAAACACAACAGAAAAAAACAAGTCATTGGCAAAGCTCTGAGATTGGCTTCAGACATCCTCCAGGGATGGGTGGGCTCTCTGTGTGTCCTGCACACTGCTCAGGCTAGCACTGTAAGGATAGAGCTTGAAATTTGTGGTGGGACTGCCTGGATTATTTCATTTTTAAAAGTAAAGTTTGAGATATGTCAGGGATTTGAATGAATGCTCTATCATCTATTACATAATTAATGCAGCCTTAAAAGACCATCACAAACATGTGTTGTGAAATGTGCAAAATTTCCTACACATTCAATTCCAAAATTATTTTAAATAATTTTAAATTAAATTACAAACTAATTCTGTACAAATTAAATGGACAGAATATTTTAGAGCTTTACCTGTAAGTTGTATTTTCACCTCTTTGCTTTACATGACCTTGCTTCCTTAGGACAGAATTACAAATATAAAATGGCAGTTGAATTTATCTAGGAAATGCAGATATAAATCTTCAGAGCTCAGAGGCACAGATATTTAAAATATATAACTTACTTTAAATGACCAACAAAGTAATAGGGTTATTAGGGTGAAAAGGGGTCTTCTGTGGGGTTTGTATTACATTCCATTTTGGAATGTCTGGATGAGAAACGAGTGAGCAGATTTAAATTCACAAAATCTTATTTGGAGATAAATATTGTGTTTATTTTGCATTTTTCACTTACTGTGAATACAATAAGTTAATGTGATGGCTGGAGACTTAAATGCACAGCAGCTCTGCCAGCCCTTACTGCTCTCATCATGATGAGGTGACCGGTAGTGACAGTTTTCCTTTTTCTACAGACCAAGGCTGTCAGTGTTTCTGTGTTTGTATTAATGAGAAGGGGAGAGTGTAATTTTGTGGCTTAATGGAGGGCAAAGCAATGTCTGAATTCAAATTATTTCATTTTTTTCTTTGATTACTTATTTTCTCAAATGAGTCTGAAAGTAAAGGAAGCATATTTTGGAAATGCTCAGAATTCTCTGTGTCCTCAGTAGTAGCGAAGGGACCCCTCAAAACAGCTCCTCTTGAGCTAACTAACCACAAATGTGAGGTCTTTTTACTTCTTTTATACACAGAAACCTCCCTTCAACAAACCCAAATCAGCTTTCTGAATCCTCTGGAAAATATGGCTTATTCAAGAAAGTATTATTTTGAATGTGCAGATTTTTTGCTTATCATTCATTCAGATACTTCTTAAGACAAACCAATTGTGGTCTTTATAATGGTTTAACACAGCTCATTGAAATAAAGTCACTTGAAATTTGGCGTCAATTGCCAAATTGATGTTTCAAATATGAGAATATCCGTCTGGAGGAGGAATAGAATGAATTTTCACAGTTCCATTATGGCTTTATGTTCAACGAACAGGCTCGATCCTTGTACCTTCTCTGACCTTAAGCATTAAAGTAAAACCTTGGCTTTGGAAATGCAGCTCAAATGTAACTGTTTCTGCTATTTTGCTTAATGTTTTTTGCAGGAGCTGAAAATATTCAGTTGCAATTTGTTTTATAGCATGCTTTGTAGTGAGGGACTGAAAAAAACCCCACCACATGAATTTCTACCAAAAATCAACACAAAATATGTAGGATGGCATTGCAATGACTCTTTGTCAATATTCATGACATATATATATATATATATATACACATAATTTTATTATCATTTACAAATAATTTTATTAAACCTATACTTTGGAATAAAATTTACCTAGCAGCATTTCAGTTCAATTACAGCAATTGTTTTTCAGCAGGATAATTTTTCTGTAGGATAAGACAAGAAAAGTAATCACTTCAGAAAATCTACACACATGTGCAGTATTCTCATGGCTGTTTTCATCATGAGGTCTGGAATGGCTGCATCTTTATTGAATGAGACAATGAGAAACTTAATCTTTCAGGACAAGGAATTCAGCTGAACCATTAAATTACAAAATGACCCTCTTAAAATAAGAGCAAGGTCATTTAGACCAAATAATGTGCAAATACTATTGTCCAGTGTGTTCTTTGCAAGGCTGTATTATTTATAGGTTGGATTAACATCAGCAACTCCAAAATCCACAGGTCTTTTTGGGAATGTTGCAGTAACACGAGGAAGTCATGGGCAAGGAAGAACAGAGGGACATGATCTGAGCAGCTAGAAAAGAATGGGCAGTGTCATCCTTCTGGGGCAATTCTTGAAAGCAACCAATCAATAGGAACAGAGAGTGGGCTTTGGGGAGTCTTTGCAGAGAAAAGTTCAAAGCTTGTGGAGGGGCAAAGCATTTAAATTTTTTGACAAAAACTTTCCATGTGATATTCCAGTTACCTTCACCTAATTTCCAAATTAAATACAAAATTTGTCCCCTGTGATGCTTACAAATACAAGTGCATCCTTCTTCCAGAAATTAGGAAGAGGATCATACACTGAAATTTTCTCTGAGCTTCATAAGCAAATGCCCCTTGTCCATCTCCACTGCACCTCCTTCCATTTCAGAGTTTCATTGGTCACTCACAGTAAGCTGGTTCAGTGAGTGACAGAGAACTCTGGGGACAAATACCCTGTTGCTCTCTGCAGAGCTTGACAGGATTGTTGCAGAGATCCCGAGGCCAAATGGCTGAAGAGAGAAGACAGATGGGAATTGCCATGATGACAAGGAGCTGGTGCTTGCTTCAAGGCTTTAAGAAGAGGACTATAGCAGTTTTCTCTCTGGATGCTGGCATCGAGCCAGGGGAATAGTCAGTCAAATCCAAATTCCAAGAGGAATGGATCAAAATGGACACAGAAAAAAGCTTTTAAAAAATTTAGAATATACCTCAAGAACTGTTATTACAAAGATGCTCATGTTGTTGTTTCTCACTTATGCCAAATTTTACCAAATCTTCTTTCACAGTCTCAGGTGATTTGTGGCTAAGAGCCCAGGTGCCTTGGAACACATTTAATGCTCCATTTGATACAGCACAAATCATATATCCAGCATATAGCTGGATTAATTATGTTTGCTAGTTTCTGCCAAAAGCCCCTCTGGGGTAGAAGAATTGCTTGGTTTTCTTTAAATGTCTCAAGGATGGAAGCCATTTACCTAACTTGTTTGCAAGCTGCCCATAGTTTGACAGATGATGAGAACCTGGCACTGGCTCTCACTGAGTTTCCAGCTGGAACAGGGCTTTAGTCAGTGCTGCAAAGTTTGTCTAAAGGCTTCAATTATAATTCTTTATCAGTCATTTCTTAAACCTCTACAACACAAAGATTTTGGCTTTTATATTTTCCTTCTTGTTTAGCTTTTCTTATCTTTGGAAGCTCTTTCTCACAAAAGGAGAAGTTCTTTGTCAGCTATTGTGGGTCTTGCAGAAAACACTTTCATTTGGGATGCCAAGAAACTGGAAAGCATTTAATTGCCTAAAATTCTGTGCTCTTGTAGATTTTGTTTTGGTACTTTTAACTAAGGCCCTGAGTCCTGGTAAGGTGTTGCACTTACAGAACTGTGTGTCCCTAAATGGCAATCCCAAAGCAGAGTCAATAGGAATGGGCACTAACAACAGAAGACTTCTCTGGTACAGTTAACCCCCCAGTTCCAGAATAGAATGCAAAAAAACCCAAAAAAACCAAAAGAAGTGTTTTTCTGCCTCAGACCAAATATTTACTAAAGGCTGTCTGTCATTCATTAGCCTGCCTCCAAAACAGAGAAACAACAGCTAGAGAGTGACAAACTGAAGAGAAAAACAAGAACAAAGGGCTGCTTTCCTGCTGACCATCCAATGGTTTGCAGTCACTTATCTTTGCAGTCAGGTGGGATGTTTTGTTTTGTTTTTTTTAAAGAAAAAAAACAGGAGAAACCTCCACGTATATAAAAAGCATTCTAGAATTGATCTTTTCTGAGGAAAAAAAAAACTGAAAATGGGTGAAAATAACTTTAAGACATGTGTTGTTCAGGCCATGATGCTGGCATGTACTGCTGGTAACTGATTTTTAACATGGAATGCCTTTTGAAGCCAAAAGACAATTTCAGCAAGAACTGAAGCTCATGAGATTTTCCAAAAACAAATAACAAAGAAACTGTAGCCTGACTGTCACTTGAGGTCATCGGAGGCTGACAGAGGGGGAAGCTGGGAGGCTGGGGGTCCTGACCCCTGGAACACTGCTCCAAGGCACGATGCACTTCAAGGACCAACACCTCTAGGGTAGATCCATGCTGTGAAGGAATTCCTCAGAATTAGAATGAAGTATCCTGGAGTCTGACTCCAGAGACATCCAGGTCAAAAGTCACATATGGAATTGCAGCTCCCACTGGTTTAAAGATAAGATCAAAGCCTTCTTTCCTATATTTGCACTTCCCTTTAAGCACAAGTTGCTTTAAGTGTAAGCTTTTCACCATGACTTTTTTTCTAAATTGTGTTTGGTATCCTGTGCCTGCCAGGTGCAACAAAAATAAGCAACCAGTATCTGCAAAGTTAAACATTAAAATCAAGGTTTACAGGACCAGAAAACACACCTGTGCATGACAAAGGAGAGAAGGATGGGAGGAAATGTGCACGAAGACTGAGAGGAGGAGGAGAGAAGAAAAATTAAAAAACTGCTCATCCTTGTCAATTATTCCTCCTGAGTGAACAACTTGCTGTGCAATAATTACAGTGTAATATAACAAAATTATCAGCCACAGCATTAAAGATTAAAAGGTTACTTTATTTTAGCAACTGTACCACTGCTGTGGGGATGTGGCACATTGTCACTCATTACTAGTACTATAGAAAATATATTATTTCAAGTGGATTCTGTCCAGTTGTGTGTAGTGTGCACTGTTCTGTGTGAGATAAGTTGGGTTGCCATTGCAACTTTAAGTAACTTCTAGTGTCAAAAATAAGAGTAAATTTCTGGTCACCATTTTTATTAATCTTTAATTTCACCTTGTCTGTCAGATATTGGCCTCCTGGCCCTGGAGATTGTTGAAAAAAGACCTTTTGTGCTGATTGGAGCAGAACAACTGACTCAACCACTGTAAGAGTGTTTGCCCTTGACCTCACATTCACAGCAGAGTCTTTACAGACCAAAGGAACTGCTACCTAGCAACTACTGGGTTCTGGTTTAGGCGCTTAAAGACTTCAACAGTCTATTTCAAATAAGCTCATAAAACTGCAAGCACTTTATTGAAATCCTATTTCTTCACAGTTTTTTTGCTTCTTGATTCAGACTTTTCATTCACAAGCCAAATCATATACGAAACGAGATTTTCAAATGTGCTTGCGTTTGTCAGATGTCAGACTTTCTCAGTTACTGAGGGATTCCAACATTTATAGATTTATTCAGACCCCTGTCTTTGTGTAACTGACTGAACGGAGACCTCACAAATGCCTTCTGGAAGTCAAACCTGGAAAGGTGAAGTCACTTCCCAAATGCATTGTGGACGCATTGGCATTGGATGGGAAATGGCAAATGAAGATAGAGATGAAGTTTCATCATTTAATCTGAATTGATGACAGGGTTTGCTTAGGGCTGCAGGGGTCAAGTCAGTCCCATCATGGCCTCTTGCTGGGCTGGGGAGAATCCAGTGGCCTGGGGGCCTTCCTCTTTTGGGCACACCGGGTCACTCCAGGCAAGCAGCCTCTGCCCTGGCTGGGAGCAGAGGGGCTGCAGATGCTGCCCTGGACAGACGGACCTGCTACTGCTGGCTGATCCGGCTGCTCCGGCTCCTTCTGGGGCTGGTCCCACTCTGCAGAGCTGGGCATAGGTGCAGGGTGGCTGGGAATCCCATGGTGAATGACCTTTGAGGTACCAGCTTCTTCTTCCACACTGTTGGGAGTGCTGTCCTGGGAGCTGCTGGAGCTGAACTTGCTGGACTTGGATCTGCTGGAGCTGCTGCTCTCTGCTTGGCTGTTATCCTCTTCCCCAGCAGTGTAGGAATGCAGGAGTCTCTGGGCCTCCTCACTGCACTGGGCTACAACAGCCTCAATGAGGCCATGGACCAGCGGAGCTGTGCACCCCTCAAGGAAGACCTGCAGCCTCTGGGCCAAGGCCTCAGCATCCAGGCCACAGATGCAGAGGTAGCGCAGGATGCAGCTCTCTGTGGCCTCTACCAGCCACCACCGGCTCCGGTATATTCGCTCTAGCCTCTCACACAGCCAGGGCCGCACGGGCTCCAGGAGAAACTGGTTTTCTTGGAATAGCCCTGCCCACACCTCGGGCAGGAGGCCACCCACAGGCTCCGGCTCTGCAGCCCCCTGCTCAGCTGAGGACAGTGTTTCCTGTGGGGAAGACAAAGGGGACACCTCAGGGCCATGGGGGTTGTTCTCATCTAGGTGGTCGGGAGTCCTTTCTCCTGGGCTGTGGGCTTCTGGTGACTCTGCAGGGGAGGTGATGACCAACTGTACATAGTCCCATTCATCCTGCTCAGAAAACCTGACAGTCTCTATCGGTGTCCTGCAGAGAGGACACGAGGGATTTCTGTGTGTCCACCGCAGGATGCAGCCCAGGCAGAAGCGGTGGTGACAGGGCAGAGCAGAAGCCACGTCTTTCCAAGAGTCCTGGCAGATGGGGCAGTTGCCATCTCTCTCAGTGGCCATTTTCGTCTCAAGCCAGACAGGCTCACTGTCTGCTGACATCCAGCTATAAGCAGTGACACGTGACAGTCAATCCCCTGGAGATGTCACAATCTGACACTCGATGTCACCATCCATGAGTCAGTGAAATCATAATGAGATGTCCACCTCTGCAGACACACAGCATCAGGGGAAAGTGAAAACACCAATTCCTTTTTTCAGTTTCTACATTTGCATGTTGCTCTACTTCAGCCATCAGCATCACGTGTCCTTGGCCCTGTGTCTCATCCTCACTCCTGACACCTTGCCAAGGTTTCCTGGGAGGTGGTGGGGTCACTCCGCAAGGGTAGATATGTCTTTTCTCGTTGTGCTCCCTAATCCATTCACTTGAATTGTGCAGGCAGCTGTAAATCAGTGCAGCCAGGCTCCCAGAAGGGTCCTCTCTGCCTCCCTGGTTTGCTGAGTTTTCCCACAGCTCATGGGAAGTGACCAAGTGAGTGACAACTGGAAGCCTGGCTTGAGGGGAAGGGAGTGTTTTAAGCAACAGGAGAGTTTTTCTACTTCTCCATTACCATCCTTGACATATCTTCTCAGAAGAAAGGTCTGGGCACATCACAGCAGTCTGAATAACCCCACCCTGCTCAGCCCTAAATACCGAATTTCTACCAGTGATGGCCAATCGGGTCCTTCCTGAGGTCGGTATGAGCGGAAAATTCTACATCAGAGCTCCTGCTGCTTTGGAGAATGAGGCTGTTATCTCAGATTCTGCAGCAGTGTGGTCAGTCTCAACACCACCTCTACTCCTTTTCTGCACCGACACCACTCAGTGCTAAGGGCAGCACTGAAAGTGTCACCTGGCTCATCCTGGATCATTCTCATTTCTAAGGGCAGGAACTTTTAAGCATCCCTAGAGGATTCTGGCTTTTTAGGGGAGAAAAAAATTTGAAAATACCCAACTATTTTTCTCTTGTCAGGGAATTGTCTGAGCATCCTTGGAGATACGAATCTTGACTGCCAGACCCTGGGTTGTCCTGCCCAGCCGCCTGTTGTTTACAAGCAGGATGGGATTCATTTGTCTGGGGAAATTTGCATTTCCAGTAAGATATTTTTTAGTGAGTCCTGTAACCACTGGTTCTTCTACTTGTGTCTGTCAGATTTACATCTACATCAGGTGAGGCTACTCCTTTTCAGCTTTCCTTCCCTACGTGATTCTTTACAAATTTGAAAATTCAGTTTGTAGAGAATTTTGAGTGATAGAATAAGGTAGGAATAGGATCAGATTGCCAAAGACCTCTAAGGCCATCAAGTCCAAGCACTAACCAAACAGTACCACCCAAACACATTCCCAGGTGCCACACTTGCACATCTTTAAATCCTTTCAGGGATGGTGACTCTATCAGTGCCCTGGGCAGCCTGTGATAGGGTGTGAAGAAATTTTCCTGCTCTTTTGCCCTGGTGTTGGGAGGACATAACAGCACTGAGTGTCAAGAAAGGAAGTTTTTCAATGAGGACAGGAATTAAAATACCACTTGCATTTCAGAATATAATCACAATCCTTCAAAATCACTGGAAAAGGACATTTTTAGAGAAAGTATTTGACATGTGTCAGTCAAAACACTGATGTAGAGCTCCTGTTACAGACTGTGTTTTACAAGACACTGCAGCAGAGCCCATGACAAGATGTCTGAAGCATTATGTTAAAATGAAGTTTTTCTGTGCCAAAATTTGTTTCTGGAAAACACCTTACTGCAGATTATGATATGCACACATAAGAGCAATATAAACCCCAAATCTGTCCTTAGTTAAACTGTAAAACCTCAAGACCTGAAGGTTAAGGCCATGGGCAGCCAAGAGCACTACACTCACTGCAATCAGCAGGAGAGGGAAGCAGTTGTGAGTGAAACAGTTGGGAGTTCTGAACAATTTCTGGCAAAATTTCAACAAAAAATTCACTACAACTAGTAGTACTTCAGGGTTACTTGGGGATAAACCTGCCATTTATTCTCCTTTTGGGGATCTTTGGATTATATACTTAACTGTGCTTGTTTGGGGAAGAGAAGAATTTTTCTAAAGTGCGTATGAGTACAGAAAGATGTGAGGAATTTTCTCTCTTAATCCCATTATATGTGCTCACACTCATTATCTAAAATAAAATGAAACTTTCATCCTTTATTGCCATGTGTCACTTAGGTTTCAATGTTTTGTGGTGTTTATGGTAAGCATGCTGCTGCTTTTGTGGGAGCTCAGGAGAAATTAGATGCTTTTTAGAATGCCTGGGACTGTTACCAGCCTTGGAGCAACATGGCACTGAATATTTCACTGTAATGATTACTGGTAGTGTCTGCAACTCATATTGTACCTGCTGACAGCAGGCAAGCCTAAGAAAATGAAGTGGGAACAGATGCAGAAATCTCCTCCTGTGGTGGTGAGAGTCACTCTCTTTGCCTGATTATAGGGCATAAGTAAATTTTACTCTCTCAAAAAGCCTCCACCTTGAATGAGATCCCTCTTATCATTAAAGGATTAATGTTCATCTGTAAGCAAAAAACACATCTGCTCTGATGGTTAAAGAAAAAGGTAGCTATAAAATGAAAACATATGCTGGTTAAAACCCTTTCCAGCTCCCCTTATTATATGTCCTACACATCCTATGCAATGACTTCTACAGTAGAGAGGGTGTCAACTCCTGGTGGCACATCTGCTCTTTTTCCCACTAGAGGTGGTAAGAGTTGGCCAAAATATCCTTATTTTACTTTTTTTTCCTATTTTAAATTTTTTTTCTTTTATTAGAGCCGAGCTGAGCATAGCATGCAGAAAGAAATTAATGCAAAAATCAGAATAGTCTGCTTGAGAATGGAGTAAAATTCTTCATTGAGTTGGATTCTTTTCCACATCTGAGGTTTTTAGACATAGGAGTTTTGGTTCCTACAAAACAAAGCATTGTCTAGCCCAGAGTCACACTCTGCCAGCAGAGAGCATCAACAAAATGCTTCTGGAAAGGTAAAAAACCCCTTGTAATAGAAAACTGCTGCTTGACTTGGGCATGAGTTTTGCTCTAGGTCACATCAGATCTTCCTGTGTGGTGCCCTGACTCCTCCTCTGACTCTGATAATATCTGGTGGAATACATTTTAAGCCTGTGATGATACACTGACCAAGCCCTCTGAACAGTTCTGAGTGGTGGCATCTGATTTCCATGTTGGATTTCCATAGGAGAGCCGGTTTGCAGGCCTTTCTAATCACAGCAGCAGACGGTTGGTCCAGCAGTCCTCTGGGGGAAATCTGATTGTCTCTGCAGCCATCTACAATCTTGGGAAAGCAAATGATCATGGCAGCAAGCTACTAATGCTTGGTAGCCTGGAAAAATACATGGGTGTGCAAAAAAATGGTGTGGTAGTACCCAGATGAACCAGAATTTTGATAGTCAAGATGGTGGTTGGTTTGGGATTACGAAGACTTTCTTCCCTGTGAATAAACTACTTCTGTTGTTGTTACGTAAAACTGCTAAAGACACGTGAGCTAGAGACATAAAACAAGATTAAAGAAACACAGATTGTGTGATAAAAGACTCTCAAAAACTGCAATAGCTGATTACAGCGAAAATATGCTTTTGGAGTCTAAATGAGTATAATTTCTGCATGATCAAATTCTGTAACTGGTCACATAAACTGCTCAAATTGCTCTTCTTCCTTCTGGAAGTTGGATCTTTTAAAGCCACTTAGGGCGCAACTTTCTCCATGTTCTGTGTAATATCACATCAGTCTTATTCGGAGTTGAAATCAATGCAAGTCAAAATTTTTACATTTGTTTTAATTTCTTAAAAAAAAACCCCAAACCTCTTTCTGTCTTATTATTTAGGAAGAACAAACTCAAATTCATGTACTTCAGGATGTATTTTTTTACATACTGAAGAAAAACATTCCTACAATGTCTCTTTAGGTTTTAGCATAATTTACTAAGCTATTTTTTTGTCTTTGTTTGCAAGGCAAACATACAATTTCCTTTTGGTTATAGGTGGTTTTGGGAATATATTACCTTGAACTAATAAGATATTGCCTTGAACTGTAGCATGACCTGTGATTGTTTTAATTTCTCTGGTTTAATAATTTCTTAGAGGACTGATTCTCATTGTCAGTGCATTTGACAACTACCCAATCAAGATATAAGTAAATACTACTTTCCCTAACACTGAACCTTACAATGTGATATTCCTCCAAGCTGAGGGAAGAGTTTAATGCATGTGGCTGACATTTATTCACACAAATGCCCTGATCTGTCTTGTTAAGAAGGAAGGGTATTTGAGTCATCTCATAGGCTCAATGGCAATGCCATTGAGCTGCTTAGGAAAATGTGTCTGTCACTTATGTGTGTCAGTCTCATTATGCTCTGAGGGGCCATTCTAGCATCTGTTCTGGTAATGTAACCATAACTCAGGTCTACTGGCAACTGAACAAGAATATCAGAATAGCACTGAAGCCAGAGGAATTAAACGTGTGCTTTATTTCATGCAGTGTACAGTGATCCCATAGAGTTAATTCAGCCTCTCAGTGCATGAATATGTAGAAGTTTGGTGGTTTTTTTCAGGATTTAAGGACTACTTGGGTGTCAGCTGTTGGGGTGTGGGAGGCAGGATCCCAACTCTTTGGCATTCTGACGTGTGGAAGGGGTTCTGCACCTTGTTCCCAAGTCAAACACTTGTACTCCGGGATAACAAAGCTGCACAAAAGGCTGCTTGCCAAACTGCTCAGGACATGAAGATAAGTATCCTGTTGTTGGATGAAGGACTCTCTGTGAGGGAGGTTTCTCCAAATGCACAGTCATAAGCTACTGGCTTTCTATTTGTCAGGGGCTCTCCCATGGAGTGCTGGAGTCTGAGCTGCTGCATTTGCTGAGGATGGAGAAGAATAATGCCTGGATCCACAGCTACAGAGTTAGTTCCTCTAAATTCAGTGCCTGATATCTCTGCTGAGATTCAGCAAATAAAACACTCCCTGAAATATTCTCTCTAAGCAGAATATTTAGGGACAACAAAAGCAAAGCACATTTGCTGGGCTGAAGGCTCAAATTCTTGCCAGTATAAGGGAAAACCAGTGGGGTTCAGTGACCAAAAGAGCAGTGCAGAGATACCCTCATTGCAGGAGCTCTCATTCCCACATTGCCAGGAACAGAAATTGGTCACAGAGGGGCCAGTTTTGTCCTATCACCTTCATGTACAACACATATGAGTAAGAGTATTAGGACACAGTCCATAAAACCAGAAAAAGTTAAAAGAAGCAAAATAGAATGTCACTGGCAAGTACTAATAACTGCAAGCAACAAACAAATAAAACCTGATGCAATTTAAGTGGCTTTTGGTTGATTTTGGATGATTTCCCTTCAGTAGGTGGTTCTTTGGTGGGAATGTATCGATTTCCCTGGAGGGAAGACCAGGATATGTCTTTGGTGATTTTTTCCTTCTGTCCCAGCACAGCCATGTTAAGATGTGATCTTGGGACATTGAGGGTATGAGGATTTTGTACTCTACCACAACTAAGACATTTGGCCTTCAATAAATCATTGAAAAATACATGAATTATCAAAAAGCTTCCAGATTTGCCATGTTGAAGTGTTTTACTCTAAACATTTCTCATTTGTTTTCCAACTGGAACTCACAATAGACTGAAGGAGATAATCTCCAAGTTCATTACTGTTTGTATCTCTGTTTGAAAGATTTAATTTAAAGCTTAATGCCTTGAAGTATGTAAACTTTGCATTTAATGAGAACAGCATCAGTTTCTACAGCCCCTTTTCCAATCACTGCTGCAATTATAGATCAGCAAACTACACTCAGAAGCAAGCAGTAGCTTCTGATAATTTTCTGGTTTAAAATTTCACATTTAATGAAGAAAATTTAAGAAGATTTTGTAGCCCTTTTAGGGAGCAGAAACTGTCTAGAATATTATTTTTATGGCAGTGGAGGGAACAGTTCAATTTTTATGCAGTCAAGCTTTCTTACTGAATATTCTTTTGAAGTGACTATGTTTGTCTTTCAAAATATCTAAAAGTTTCTTCCCATCTCTTATTTGCAGTTTTTAAACAAAAAATAACTTCCAAACAGAAAATAACTTCCAAATTTCACTTAAACTCAGAAATATTTTAAACATTCTAGCAATCATTGAAACTGTGCTTATGTGCTACCTGTGACATTTTGGGATTTTGGCCATTTTTTCAGCAGAATCTGAGGAGATCCTGTGAATTCCTCTTATGCAACTTGAAAAAGCAGGCACTTGTCAAGGACTAAAACATACTCTTACTCTACAGTTTATTCTACAGTTAGCATATTATTGTTGAAGATCTGATTAATAGGAAAGGAAAAAAGAGCAGCAGGTATCATTCCTATATTTTGATGTGATTGAATACTGTGAAATGTCTTAGGAAAAGAAAAATATAATGTAAAAGCAATGTTTGTATTGTTTTAATAATAAATAAAAACATTCCAAAAAGTAACTAATGTTTTGATCAGGAACAAGAATTCCCTTGTTTTTAACAGCAGGCCATTTCATGTCCTTTATTCAGAATATCTTAATGTTCCACTAGCAGATCTGGGGCATACATTAATGTATCCAAAGCTTTAGGTTATTAAAGGATGTCATTGAGTACAAAAGAATGAACAATTATCTTGTGTGCAGCAGGTCTCCATCTATATGAGGCATGTTATTTGCTTACAGAACCCACTGCACACTACCATTGAGCGAGATCATTCTCCAAGTCCTTACAAATTGCAATTTTTTTGCATAGACTTTTTATGTGAACAGCACTCAACCTTGCTGGTCTCAATTCCTCCAAGATCTACACATGGAATTTCCAATCAGAAGAAATAAAACTTGACAATCAAACCTTTGACAGCATCACCACTGTGCTAATTCTTCACGTTTTTGTAATCTAATTTCCATTACCCAAATTTGCACAGTCCACTGCTAATGTCATTCTGGTTAATTGTCACCCTGGGGAGATCCTGAATAATTTAAATTCCTCATAACTGCAGTCATAACTTGTCATTGCACTTAAGTATCTAAAATCCCAAACCAATCAAACATATTGTGGGTATCAGGAGTTGCAAACCCTGATCAATTCCCTTATGTGAAGACAGCATATTTTTTCTCTTGGTCCTGATGTATGAGTGGATAGGAAAAGGCTTTACTTTTCAAGCAGCACTTTGGCATCACCGAAAAATATCTCCTAGAAAAATTCACCAGGTAAAACTAAGTGTAGCTCTGAGATTCCCAGTCACTGAAATAGTGGAGCTGAAACAGGGCTTGCCAAGCTACACCAAATTACCCCATACTTCTCTGCTCCCTGAGCTCCATAATTCATCAGGAATTCTGCATGGGAAAACAAGGCATAAAGCAAAGATGTATTGAACAAAACTCTCAGATTTTTCAGAGCAA
This sequence comes from Emberiza elegans, assembly GCA_024865655.1. Lineage (NCBI taxonomy): Eukaryota > Metazoa > Chordata > Aves > Passeriformes > Fringillidae > Emberiza > Emberiza elegans. The sequence continues at coordinate 306,062 of JALJVW010000016.1, forward strand.
AGCCTAGACACTGAGGCACAAAAACATGACTGACAAGCTGGTTAGTGTTTTAAAGACCCAGAGAGGAAAGAGGTTTCTTAATAGTGACCTAAGTGATCCTGAAAGAAAAGATTTTCCCCAAGTCCTGTTATCCATGGAAGAATGAGAAGTGTGTAACAGAGTTGTACTATACAAAAAGGGAGGAATGTGCAACTAGAGCCACATTGCAGCATTTTATAAACTCCTACCAAGCAGTGAAGCTTCTGCACTATTAGTGGGGGGTCAGGAGGAAGAGTGGGCAGAAAAAATTTCACCTTTGCCTTGACTTCTCACCTAAGACATCCATAATGTAAGGCTCATGCCCAAATTACACTCTGCTTCTTGAAAAGAGAGCCTGAAAAAATAAACTTTTCAAGCAGGTCAGACCGGCCACTGATTTTGATTCTTGTCTATGAGTCACATTCTCACAGCACTTATAATATATAATGAACATTTTTCTTTCAATGTGCTTCTTCTGAAATCAAAAACACTTCAATGGTTTTCTCTTTTTCTCTCAAAGCAAAGTGGTTTTGGGACAAGAAATTTACCAACACATTCCTGCAGCATCACTGTTTTTTTTCATGAGAAGTTATTTTGCCAGCATTTGTTTTATGGGTTTATATAAAACCTCTCTTTTAATGGAAGAGGCAAGAAGTAATATTTCTATCTTACTATTTGTGTCTTCACCTTAGCAAAGGGGTCTTGGAAAAAAGGCAGGAGTGATGTGCTGCAATGAATTGCCAATAATGATTTCAGTTTTGTTACATATGCTTAATAATTTTTAGAAACAGAAAAGTTGTGATTTTTGGATACAACTGTCCAAAAATAGATCAAGGTACAGCAACGTGTACATGACACCCAAAATTTGCCAGAATCATACTGCTCCTTGGTTAATTTGGGATCAAGAGATGAGTGACTCAAGTGTCACATTATTCCACTAAATACCCCTCACTGGTAATTTTTGTTATTTATGACTGAAGGAAAGCTGGAGACAGCACAAAGCACACTGTAAATGTTTAGACTGAAATTATTACTGTCTGGACAGACCTGTTTAAGCATCCACTTCCAGTGCTGCTTCATTTACATCACATCATCCTCTGTTTTTCATCACAAAAATTTTACTGCAAGGCATGTATCAAGTTAGAAACCTTGAAAAATCACTTCTACTTTAAATTCATGTGTCTCTTGCCAGGATGCAAGGAAGAAGAGGAACTATTTAATTGCATATGACATCTTCTTGTGGCATTTCTGGCTCACTTACCTGCTACACTCTTTTTTAATGAAGACATAAATGGGAGACTGCAGCATGATACAGGAAAGCTGAGTCCTGTTTTAATTTGTGCATTATCATCTGATATGCCCACAGCAAATAGGTCATAAAAACAGGTGTTTCTGTTGTGATCATCGCTGGCATAAAGCCCAGCTATGGAAGGAGGAACTGAGTCCTATGAAGGAGTGATGTTTATATGTGCCAAATATATCTCTCATGTATCTGAGCAAATCCTGTAATTAACACATTTATGCTAAGAGTATTAATGAGATACAGATAGTTTATCCCTGGATAAGTGGTGCCCAATGTAGTGCCTGGTATTTGACTGGAAATCCTAAATGGGGTAGGGGCAAGCTGAAATACTGAGTAACTTGAGGCCTCTGGAGTAAGTTTTCTATGGCATTAGGTTGCCTGTAACACCTGTAACTACATGAGATTGGTTTCACCAGTGCAGGCTTCATGGTTTCTGCAAGAGTCCTATACAGCAGAATGCAAATTAGTTTTACATTCTACATTTCCTTTATATTGTACACTCTGAGAGTAAGGCAAAAAGAAGTGCACTTAAGCATCATTTTTGAAAGACCATGAGATTAAATTTATTAAATTTATTTTTATTTGAAACTTTTTTGATGAAACTTTATTTGATGAAACCACTTTGGGAATATGAATGCCAGGGAGATTGGCCATTGTAAAAAGCCAGTTACTGAATTTATTGTTAAATTTAAAATTTTTAGCCACTACTCTGGCAAACTAAATGGCAGAATTTGCAGTGTCCTGTTGGATGTGTGCTGCAGCATCACTGTTGTTTTATTTTGAATAGAGAGCCTCTTAGAGCCATCAGTGAAAAGTGATGAAAGGGGCAGTTCCTTCAGCTGGCTCTTCCCTGGAGCCGCAGCTGTTGATACCTGCACTGCAGATCCCTGTTTGAACTGGGATTGCAGCCTTTTGAAGTCCTTATAAAGACACAGGGCCACCCAAACAGGCAGGTGTTCCAGGACCTTCGTTCTGCAGAGGAGTTTCAGAGTTGCCTCTCACCACCCTACCAGATTCTGAGCTGCTGAAAAGAGAGAGCAGTGCTGGAAAAACTCTGATGTTTCTGGCCAGTGGCCAAAAGAAGGAGCAAGGCCGTTATGGATTTGCCTTGGACAGGGTTTCGCAAATACCTATTTGTGTGTTTTTCTTCCAAATGCTAAGCACTCTAAAGTCTCTGGGAATGTTGCCTGTCAGGACAGAAACCAGGCAGAAACCTGAAGAGGAGCTGTCTGGAGCTCATCTCTTGTGTTAGAAAGGGAATGATTATTTTGGGATAAGTTGAACATCTGCCTGGATAGGTTTTTATTAGTGCATGGACCCACCACTGCTCACAGTGAAGCACCTGCTTTTCCATGGATAAAAGAGAGGGAATAAAAGCTCCCCCTTGACTTTGTGCCACTCAGCCAGAAAGATCTGCCTGGCCTTTGTACCTTGGGAGTTGGGCAGAAGTCTGAGGATAATGTGTTTTGCCTTAGGTGTCTAGGATATTTTGATTTATAAGACATGGTTTAGCTGAGACCACTGTGTTTGCAGGCCTGGGGAGTTCTTGAATGTTGTTAAAAGAGATCTGCAGTAACACTGAATTAAAGATCTCATGCATGACATCTGCCAGGCTGGAAAGACAAATAAATATATGCAAGACACAGAGATAACTAGGAACATGTGTAGAAGGGCATGATTGCCTTTTTTCATGCACCCTCACACTTCCATAAAAGAAAGCAAATCCTTTCTATTCTTATGGCAGTTTCTGGAGTCCTGGAAGAGGCTGAAATTTGGATTTACCTTGCAGAGGTTACCTTTGTGCACCCGCACACAGAATTGTTGGGGTGAAGGTGGCCAGATGAGGGACTGAAAAAAAGTGGTGCCAGTGACTCACTCAAGGTCATGGGGAAAGTCAGTAGCACAACTTTCCCCGCCACTAACATGAGATTTCTCCACTTTGCTGGAGAGTTTTGAAGCTACTTTATCACAGCAGCATTCCCATTACTTTACTAGACAAATGACCTCATGTTGAGAGAGTGGAAAAAGGCAAGTTCTTGTCAGTTAGAAGATCACTGATGAGGGACATGCTTATCATCTCCAGTTAAAGCAACATCATGCAGGAAACATTTTTCAGTGGCCCATCTGCAGTGACAAGAACCTCAGCAGGTTTTCATCTCTGCAATTGATGAGTAACTGTCATTGCCTGATATATCGTGAATTTTTAACCTTTGAACATTCTGCTGCAATGTGAGATAAATGCTGGGGTGTACACAGGTGGGACCCACATTGTGTCTGGTGTGTCCCCTGCAGCTGTTCAGCCCAGCCTGGCCTCCTCTTTACACACAGAGCTCATGTCCCTTGATGTTTTAATCACCCTTTATCTCCTTGGTTAATAACAACTGCATGTGCTCTGTGCAAAGTAAAACAGCCAAGAGATTGGTTGCAGGTCTGTTTCTAACTAACCAGGAGTCAACCTTGTAGAGTATTAAGGAGGAAAAAGGAATGGTAAAGGTAAAAGGGGAAAATGGTAAAACAGGATCAGGAAAAGAGTTAATATTTTGACTGCACATTCTCTGGTCTCATGTGCAATGGACAGTTCCCAGCTGAGACTTTGGAACTGGAATTTAATTTGTGTTGTCAGAGTCATTGCAGACACCAGAAATGATTCTTTAACAAGTCTGACTTCATTTCCCCTCATTTTCAAACCCCACTTTCACTGGCAGGAACATAGGAGAGGCCATAGTAATGCTCATGGTGCCCAAATAATTTCTCTTTACCATCCAGGTGTGAACCTGAGGCCACACCTTAAGCAGGATCTGGAGCAAGTGGCTGGCACTGAGCCCTTTGGGCCAAGCCCACAGGGAAAGTGGTAATGCTGACTGAGGTGTGAGGAAAAAGAAATATTTAAAATTCACTTGGCTTTTTAATTATTGCATATTATTTGGGTTTGGATGAGCTTCCCTCCAGCAAAATAAAATAATTTATTGCTCTGCAGGCTTTTAAAATGTTTTTTTCATTTTTTTCTTTCCTTTTTTCCTTTTTTTTTTTTTTTGCCGCAGAAATGTAATTATTTCTTGGGTTTGGTTATTGTATGCTGGTGCATGATGAATACGCACATGCATGAATTGCTGAACGTGACTATTTTTGACTATTACGGAGCACTACAAACTGTAATACACCTTTCCTCTCTGTGTCACTGCTATATCCAGTCCAGTAGAATGAAAGAACAGCAGCAGGTGTTGAGAAGCCCATTATCAATTTCCCTAATGCTTCAATGCTGCAATCACTCATCTGTCTCCTCATCAGCCAGATATTAATGTGACATCTGTTCTACCTAATTCCCACCCCCATCCATATTCTCTGCATGCTAACAATGCATCCTGCTTACAGCGTCAGTTTCACAGAGAATGTGCCATTTCTGTCATCATACTAGCGTTATTTATTAAAAGGGAAAATTTTAAAAGGTTAAGGATGACACCCTTACAGGCTTCCAGGAGTATTTCAAACATATGAGGCCATTTTAACAGAATCATTGAAAACATAGAATCCCAGAAGCATTTGGGTTGGAAGGGACCTTAAAGATCATCTTGTTCCACGCCTTGCCATGGGCTTCCTTCCACTCCTTTCACTACCCCAGGTTGCTCCAAACCCCATCCAAGTGGCCCTGAACACTTCTACAGACAGAGCAGCCACAGCTTCTCTGGGCAACCGGTATCCTAATGTATTTTTCTGAATGCATTTATCATCTTTCCTGCATATCTATCTAAATAATTGCCACCAATATTCAATGAGATCCCCGACTGCAGCTCTGGTGGTGAGCTTTGATGAGTCTCTGAATCAGCATCAAGAAGATGGAATTACAGTTATGTCTTACCAACACATTAGTTTGCAATACCTGATTATAGCAAAAAACATTATCCGTGGTCATGAGGAGACCAGCCATTCCACTTCAGCTGATTTTCCTCATTATATCCTATAACTAATATGGTAGGTGTTGGTAGATACTTCATCACCAGCCTTTCCAGATGAGGTTCTGTCTGGACTGAATCAGTGCCACATAACTTCATGCACCATCTTCTTTGCATAAATATGCAAGAACTCTTGACCCAGGTCAGCAGCATGCCAGAGCGAAAAAAGAGAGATGGTTTTCCAACCTTCATATTTTATATTTTTATTTTTATTTAAACTGACAGTTTGTGAGAGCGGGAAAAAGAACAGGGGCAGAACCACTATACAAACAGGGGAGAACTGGAACAAACCAACTGAGCACAACACAACATATTTTACTGCTTTCTTATCCCACAGAAAATAAGTGTAGGGAGTGCATCAAATATGTATTCTGGTAAAGTGTGATTTTTTTCACATACGCATGTTTTGTCTGAGTTGCAGCACACTGAAAACCTTCTGTACAGGGAGTTGCAGAATCCAGCACAGGACAGACCT
>JALJVW010000016.1:976530-1003538 GCA_024865655.1 Emberiza elegans
GGGCCCGGGAGCTGTGCCGGCTCTGCCGGGCTGCCGGGGCTGCGGGACAGTCCCGCCGCGGCTGCGCTCACCACAGCCTGACCCGCTCGGCTGCTTTCTCTTTCTGACCCTCCTGGGGAGGCTCTGACATTCCCTCTTCCCTGATGGAAATGCAGCTGCTGCCAAGGGAAACGTCCCCATTTTCACTCAGTGTTCCCTTTGCTTACCAGATGTCCCATCTGCTGTCGCTGTCCAGGAGAGCTGCTCTGCATGGGAGGAGGAGACCGAGGGAGAAGCTTTGAAGATGGGGCAGCTGGGATCCCTCTGCTTGGAGTTCTATGGACTTGCACACAGGCAGTGATAATTACATCAGTCTGTACATATCTTGCTATTTGTATTGGTATGTTTCTATACATATGATACTTACTATATTTCTATAAGTACAATACTTATTGTATTTATAAATGTACTATGTATATATGTACAAATATGTACATACAGGTTTGCAGTAACATATTTGTGTGTAGGTGTATCTAGTTCCTTATATATGTTTTAATATCTGCATTTAGATTTCCATATGTATACAGTTGTGTAGGTATTGATGTATTGATGTAGTTTTTGGTATATGTCTTTTTAAAGAGGGATATTGCTATTTGTGTTGGTATATATTTCTATTTTTATATTTTTATATGTATATTGACCTATTTATATATGTAATTATATTTACATACGTATTGAGATATTTGTATATTTGTATTGATGCATTTTTATGGATATTTAGGTTGGCACAGTGATATATTTATAGATAGGTTTGTGTTATATATCTGTTTATATATGTGGTATGTAATATGTAATATTTAATCTATATTTGCATCTGTAGATTTTTATATATGTATTTTTATATATTTGTCTCTATATATGGTTTTAGTTCTGTTTTAACATGTATGGAGTGTTATAGTTGTAAAATTCTATTGGTTCTATGTATAATTCTCTGAGTTCTTGGTACAGGATTACTTAGAGAGAGAATGCATATTTTTGTATTTCTGTATGAGCTGTATGCTTGTAGTAATATGTAATAAATTAAGTTGTTAAATACCTAATTGATCTTTGTGTATAGTGAGTTGTTGTAGAGGTTGGAAATAAGGGGTTTTTTGGGTTGGTTTTTTTTAAAGTTGTATTTTTATATTTTTAACCAGACTACCTGTAATAATCTGATGAATTCCTGGTTTTAACCTAAGTTGAGATTTGTATTGTTCTGTATTGTCAGTATGGGTGTAGCAATTTGTAATAAATGACATTTTTCAACTGAAATTGATTCTCACGTATTTGTGGATCAGCAGTGTGGCTGTAGCAATCTGCAAGAAATGCCATTTGTCAGCTGCGATGGGTGTTCTGTGATCTGTGCTACCTAAAGCCATAAGCAGATGTAAATGCTGGAGGATTTTGGCCATGCAAATCTCCAGCCATGCCCAGCACAGGCCCACCTGCACTCAGGCTGGGCAAGGGTAGAGCAGATTTGGGCTGGCAGCAGAGCCCCATGTTGACTCAGAACTTGCTGCAAAGGCCTGCTGAGAAAATTCCTGGACTCCACTGAGCACAGAATCCAAGCAGGAGCCACCCAGGGAGGACAAATCCGACCCCATTGTCACAGACATCTTTTATGAAAACTCCTTTCCTTAGGATTTTTTCTCCTGAGAAGCTGAGAGACCTCAGGAGCAAAATGTAAACAATGGTTATCTGCTGCTGTGGAATGCAACAGGTAGATCTGTGATTGGTCTCACAGAGTTGTTTCTAATTAACGGCCAGTCACAGTCAGCTGTCTTGGACTGTCTGTCCGAGACACAAGCCTTTGTTATCATTGTTTCTTTTTCTATTTTCTTAGCCTTCTGATGAAATTCCTTCTTCTATTCTTTTAGTATAGTTTTAATATAATATATATCAGAAAATAATAAATCAAGCCTTCTGAAACATGGAGTCAGATCCTCATCTCTTCCCTCATCCTCGGAACCCTGTGAACACTGTCACACCCCCTCCCATGGGCAGCTCTTTAGGAAGTGCTCCAAGAGTCCCTCTGAAGGTCATCCCAGAGACCAGAAGCCAGCAGGGATCCTGAGCCAGCTCCGCTGCCTTTGGCAGCACTTCGGCAAATGAGCTGCAGCAAGGGGGAGGCAGCAGTGACTGTGACTGCTGCAGGCTGGGGATGAAGGAAGGGCCATGGACACAAGTGTTGAGATGCCCCAAAATCCAGAAGCAGGCTGGAGAACTGGGAATCAAGAAGATCTCACAAGTGCTGAAATGATGGAAACTCTTTGTGTGAAGTTCCCTGGAGGAACTGACAGGGAGTTGCTGCTAGGGTTAGCAGTAGCAGAAGGCAGCAGGATCTGCTCATTTTCCTGGCTCTGTTTCCAGGACACAGGCTGGGATGGCCCCTGCTCCCACAAAGCCCTAGCCCATGGAGGCTGCAGGGCAAAAGCAATCCCATTGCAAAGAGAGGCTTTGCAGTTTGTTATAAATGAGAAGCTTGACTAGGCCAATATTCAAGCAGCAATCAATTTATTAATTAATATGGTAAAGTGATGGAGTCGATGGGAGCCAATTGCACATCCTTTGATCAGCAAGTCTTGATTGTTATGTTTGCCCAATTATCCCCTCATAAAAACACCCCAAACAATATTTGAGATAGTAGCAATTTTAATTAAATAATTTAGAAAATATATAAATAAGGGATAATTTGGTTCTAACAATAGCGCATAAGCAAAGGATAACCGCGGGGTAAGGAGTGCAGGGCTTTTGGACCCGTGCCACCCTCCATACGAGTTTGCCAAGTGAAGATTCTCCCCTTATATGCCATGTGTTAATACCATATTCTCCCAGTTCCGGTTCGTCATCTACCAATCTCCGCCCTCATGAACACCTTTACTGCGCATGCACCATCACTCAGTTCGGTGGTCGCACAAGTCTTTGGGGGTCATCACTGATGAAGGCCTCTCCTCTTCCTTGATGTCCTTTAATTCACCTTTGGGTTACACATGCACACTAAGCCAATACATCGTAAGCCAAAAATACATATCACTGCATCTATGTATCAAAACAATAAATCCTTTATAATTAACATTTTCCTGGGAGCCAACCAGGTTCTTGTTCATTTTTAGCATCTGCTTCCCCGGCCTTTCCTGTAGGCCTTGGAAACATCTGCCTGAGGGGGGGAGAGATGGAACCCCTCCTCTCTCCCTCTTCCTCTGGCATTCTATTTTTATTATTCCCAATTATTATTATATGGTAGATCTTGTCCTTGTGAACATCTGCAGGAGGGGGGGGTGGAGCTCCTCCTCTCTCTCTTTTCTTTTGGCATTACAACTTTCAACTATTTTTATTTCTCCCAAATATTAATTATTAAATGGTAGGTATCAATTACTGTTTCCATTTTATCAGCACGAATCATACCTATTTACCACATCGATTTATTGATTATCCAGCTTGTACATTTATACACGTGTTAATAAGGCTCATACATATTGCAAAGCTAGAGCTCATCATTGGTCCAAGCATTAGAAAACAACCCTGCCCCTTTTTCTACATTCCTTCAATAACTGTGGTTACTCTAGCAAGGTTAGTTTCTATTCTAGTATTTTGCTATTTGTCTCTCAAGTACAGTATGGTCTCCTCCTGATATCTACTTATAAAGACATTTACTGTTCTCAGCAGCAATCACTGTTTGCTCATCTGTAAGGCCCCTGCTTGATCAGCAGGATGGAAAATCACTGCTTGACCACTGTATCTTAAACATGACCTCGCTCAGCTAACCATGTATCGACAAAACTCTCCACAGTAAAGTATGAGCAATACAGCGCTAGGTACAGTGGGGGAAGTTTTCTCTCCAACTGCACACCGATAGCTGAGGCTTACAGGTATTTATAGGGGTACTCATAAGCTTTCTCAGCAGTTTCTATTTCCAATTTTTACATCACAATTCTATACACTATTGTGATTTAGTTTTTCTCAGGATGTATCCCAGAAAGGAGTATCCCCAGATGGTGGTGGTCTGGTTTCCAAAAGGAGGAAGAAGTATCCCATCTGGTGAGGTCCAGCTCTCCAGGTGTGGGTCCACCTTTTAATTGCAAGGATTATAAATCTCATAATAGTGATGCCCAGCTTCCCTTGGTCAAAACTATTAATCCTTGAGTTGATGTTCATCTTACTTTCTCAAGCTGCTTTTCACTGTTTTGTTAAGGCATGAGATAAGCATGTTTCCTTTATATTTATTCTAAAGCTATAGTTTCAAAGATCCTTACTACAAGCAATATTCTAAAATTGTACCTCAAAAAGGTTATTATTGCAAAACTCTTTAAGGCTTAGCTACAAGCAGAAAGTTCCTGTCAAAAAGCAACATCCTTAACGCTTTAATTCAAATGCTCCTAAATCAACTCAAGACTTAAAAAGGTAAATTGCGAACAAAAGATAGGTTCAAAGGCCTTCTTCCATGCTTTACTTTCCTCAGTTATTATTAGAATTCGTTTTTATAACTGTCCCATGGTCAGTTTCCCCACATATCACAATCACACACATTGCCTGTATGTACCTGACAGGAAACACAGCTTTGTATTTCACAAGTTGAAGTCCACTGCCCTTGTGTTTAGGGGATGAATGACTGCCCTGCCAAAGCACAACAGCTGCAGAGCCCCTCTCAGCTCTGTGTGTGTGTTGCAGGCCCACCTGACGCGCCCGTGCTGTAACACGTGCAAGAAGGACAAAGTGACCTGATTGCATTGTTAGCACAGCTACTGCTGGATCTGATGGGACACTTCCCGACCAGCCAGGGCCAGAGCTCAGGCCTGGGCTGGGAGGAGTTTCCCCTAAAATACCCTACAGCAGCCCATATTCATGTCAGTTGGGAAAGTTTCCTAAAGTGATACATTTCTTGCAGATAACTACAAGAGGTTATGCAGAGCTAGCATAAGTGTCTTTGTGGTCTATTTTTAGCTAAATACTGATGGGATTGATGACCCCAGGATTCATCTTGTAAGTCAGCTCTGGCTCAGGCTTGCTGCTCAGGCCTCAGCACATCAGACACTTGAATTTAGAGAACCTTTTGATAAAGGTTGTCACCCCTTTACTTCTTTTAGCCCACTACTTCTAGTCCTGATAAATTTGAATTCTTCCTGTACATTCTGGCAAACAGACCATCTAAAATTTTCACTGCTTATCACTGTTTAAATTCTATCCACCAAGAGAAACCCAGTCACTTCCAAAATGAGCTTGAAATAAGCTACTATTTTAAACAAAACCAAGACTTTTTTCTTGCTAAGTGAGAAAAGGAGCTTCCAAAACTCCTCTGTGAAACTAATGCAGATTGTTTGAGGTATCCATTTCCTGACAGGAGCAGAGGGACACCAACCTGGGCAGAGTGCACACAAAGGTCATTTCAGTAGAAAGGCGATACAAGAGACACTGGGGATGGACAGAGGGGCTTTGCAGCTCTGCTGGGGCTGTTCAGTTCAGATTGCTGTTCTCAGCTGTAAAAGGAACTCTTGCTGCTGTAGCCACCTGTTTGAAGATGCAGACAGTTTGTTCATGAGCCAGGTCCTGGTTGAAGAGGCATTTGTTCCCCAAAATCTACCAGCAGCATTACGACACCATTCTGTAGCCAACTTGCTGCCAGAACCTGTAATCCCGGGAGCAACTTCCAGGGAAAGGGGAGTGGGTTCCACTCTCATTCTAACAGCTCTTACACCTTGGCAGGAACTCGCAGCAGCCCAGGTTCCGCTTGGAAAGGCAGGATGCAGTGTTCCTTCTCACTTTTCAGGATTCCTCATCATTTACAAGGCTTTACTCATATATTCTGAATGTTTTCAGCAAGATAATGAATAGTGTAAGAGCCTGTGATGAACTCCTTTCACTTTGTACCTGGTATTTCCTGCAGGGAGGGGATGGAGGAAGACAGGAGATTCCCTGCTTCCGGGAAGGGACACCCATGAGACAAACCTCTGGCAGGTGCAACTTCCATGCAAATTAGGTTTACAGGGAAAACACTACACCCTAGGAAGAAATGTCACAAATCAACAACTTCCCATTTTGATTTTAGGAGCAGACTTCAAAGCAGCCTCCAAGCACAGGGAGCATTGACACTCTAAGCCACACGACATCCCTGCCAAAATTCCCAGCAGCCATGACAAAATGACTGCAGAAATAATGCAGCATCCTGGCCCTCCTGTTGTGTCAGGAATAAGCCACTGGGGATACAGCCAGAGGGACAAAAGTTGCTCTAGCTGAGCATATTTTGAAAGGAGAAGAAGGAAGAAATTAAGTGTCTCTACTGTTGAAGTTTAAAGCTTGTGAGAAATGTTTCCAAGAACTGGACAAAGGAAGGATGGGAGAACAGACAGACAGTACCAGAGGCAGGAGAACCAGAAAAATAAGCCAAACAACAGCTTTAGTAAGAATTTGGGCTTAACAAGATTCTTTGTGGTAAAGTTGTAGCAAAGGGACGTTGAAAGTCCTTTTCTGAGAAGGACAATGACAGCAATGCCTCAGCCTAGGAGAAGGTGAGCGCATCAACCAGAGCTCGTCAGTGGAATGCTATTTCCTAAGGGTCTCCAAGATCTCTCCTTTCTCCACTTCTGGATATCTAGATGTGTTTGTTTGGGGCTAGGGTTTCCTAGTGCACCAGCCCTCAGGGGTTCTTGCCCTGGCTCAGGAAGATCACAGGTACCTAAGGAGTTGCTCCACTGAGTCTACAGATTCATTTCCTTGGCCTCTATTGGGCTTGTTAATTGAGAAACTCTTCCCTCCCAGGAGCAGTGCCATTCCTTGATGGGATTTAATTAGCAGAGCCCTCAAATGAAGCTCTCACAGATCTCTGCTGCAGCTCAGCTTCCATCCCACCAAGGCAGCACTTCAGCGGCATGTTCCCACCTTGGCAGTGTGAAAGAGAGGGATGGGAAATTTCCTCTCAGGCACAAAGAACACACAAAAACCGGGGGCAAGACCAAATGGACAGGGCCAAGAAAGGAAGCAAGATCCAGAGTGTGTTTCTTTCGAGACCCTGAAGGCCCCTCCCAGGAGACGCTGCAGCTCAGGCAGCAGAAGCTGAGAGGAAGGGAGGGAGGCTGGCTCAGCAGCAGCAGGGGCTCAGAGGCCTCAGCCGGTGTCAATCCTCTGGGAGTCGTTGGCCCCGAAGGCGAGCTGCACTTGGGGCACTTGCGCTGCCAGGGGTCATAGCGCGTCTGCACGCACTCCAAGCAGAAGACATGGAAGCACTTGGTGAGCACCGCATCCTTCTTGTGCATGCTGCAGCATGGGCACGTCAGGCAGGCCTGCAACACACACACACACACAGACACACACACAGAGACAGACACACAGAGACACACAGACACAGACAGACACACAGACACACACAAACACAGACACAGACAGATACAGACACAGATACACACAGACACAGAGAGACACACACAGAGGAACAGACACACACAGACACACACACAGACACACAGACATAGACAGACGCACACACACAGACACCCACACACAGACACACACACACAGACACACACACGGAGCTGTGAGAGGCCCTGCAACCCAGCTGCTGTGCTCAGAGATGTCTCAACATGAAGGTCCTTCCATTCCTCAGAAGGACAATGTGGTTTCTCCAGTGCCAGAGTACAGACGAGAGATGTCAGATACTGGAAGTGTGCCTACACACCTTCTGACTAAGGTAAAAAGCGAAGCTGAGGGACACAGATACCTTGTAATCCTTGATTTCCTCCATCAGGATCTCATCACAGCTGGGAACCATGTCAGGCTTCTTTGTGGTCTCCATCTTCCTGCGCAGCCCAGAAATATCTTCTTGCACAAAAACAGGAGACCAAGAGAAGGAGCAGTACATTCTCTGTCAGCTTCTTCAGGGACCAAAGAGAGCATGCACCTGGCTAAATCATGCCACCCATAGTTTCATCCCCTATAATCCAAGAGACTACATGATCCTCTGATGCTACAAGTATTGTCACTTATCAGGGGACAAAATTTGAAAGAGCCAAGACCTGATGAAGCCAAAATCAAAGTGAAACTGGATACCAAGAGCAGTTCAGCTGAAACCCTCGGCAAGCTCAATGTACAAGAAGGACACTAAAGCAGACAGATCTTGAAGGAGGGTGCATAGGATATGTACCTCAGCCCTTCTGAAGTTGAAAATCTCTTTCTCTCTAAATTGTGTTTTCCACAATCTCTTCCTGAAAATCATGTAACTCCTTCTGAGCCAGCTCTAGCTGGCCCTTCAGATCATCTGCAAGCTGGGCTGCATCCATGGCCTGAGAAAGAAAACCAGTATTTAAGGACCAAACCTAGAACAGCTCTAGTGGCTTCTAGTCCTTTGTTATTACCTTATTATCAACAAGTTTTAATCATTTAGCTTCAAGATCCCTTTGGGCAGAGCCAAACCTTGGCATGATGCAAAGCACATCATCCCAAAGCACATTAGAAAAACAGTAATGATCATCCAAATCTCTTCTTAAGGTATTTTCAGATTCCAGCTTCCATATTTTCTCTATTAAAGTATTCAGAGGCAGTTCTATAGCTGAACTAGACAGAACTGCGAGATAACTATTTCCAACAATCTTCTCTCTTCACCAGCTTGCTTTTGACTTCATAACCAAATGCCCTAATACCACGAATTGTCATATTAAGCACAGGTGACTCTGCTGAATTCTCCCCAGCTCCTCCTCACAGTGATACTCCTGCTTTCGTTTTTGCCTGTTTTAATGTAATTTCTGCATTTCTACTAAACTTTAACAACAAAGCCAGCAAAGACTTAAGTCTTATTTTACTGGTAACACTATACTATCTTAGGAATTTGTTAAAAGTGTTCCACCTATATCTCCTTCTGCTTATCCCATCTTTGCTATAAAAGGTTTGACCCCAGTTCATCTGGCTGCTGTCTCTTTCTTTACCATAGGTTACACAGAAAAACGTGCAACCTGCTTCTCCTTATCAAAGCAAAACATCAGTCTCCAGTACTTTAATCATAATTCTCTCCAGGACTCCTCAGCCTTCTTATACACTCATCCAAAACCAGGGAATACCAGGTTCTGTAATGCCAGTGAGAGCTCAGAGCCTTCCATGCCTCCCTAAGCTCCCCCTCACAACCCAAGAGGAAAGGAAGGTGTTGCTCACCTTGCGTTTGTTCATCTCCAGGGCCTGGGTTCGCAGCCCCAGCTCCTTCTCTCCTGCTCCAATGCTGCTCTGCAGCAAGTGTTCCTTCTCCTCCAGCTCATGTACCACCTGCAGCTGGGTATCCACCTTGGAAAGGGACACAGAGGGAACAGAAGGAATGAATGAATGCATGCTCTGTGGGTCTTCAGAGCTGTCATTCCAGCTGCAGCTAAAACTACCCCTGCTTCCCCATCACCAGGGAGCACACCTTCAGCTTGCCTTTTTCTCCCTGAACAGCTGTGCCTGTATCCAGAGAGCTGTACCCAGATCTCTCTGGTCAACACTTTAAAAGTTAGCAGTCAAATATTTGCAACAAAGTCTTAATTTTTGGGCAGTGGCTTAAAGACTTGTTGTAAGGCAGTGAAGAGTTCCACTTGTTTTGGCAACCTCTAGCAGTACCTCACCATCCTCTGAGTGAAGAATTTCTTTCTCATTAAGCCTGCCCTATTTTAGTTTAAAACCACTGCCTCCTCTCCTGTAATTGTGTGCTCATATAAAAAGTTCCTCTTCCTCATTTTTCTAAGCCCCCTTCAGGTACTGGAAGGCTGCAATGAAGTGTCCTCTGAGTCTTCTCCAAGCTGAACAGGCGCAGCTCTCTCAGCCTGTTCTAGTAGCAGAGGTGCTCATTTCTTCTCATCATCTTTACCAGCTCCTCTGGACTCCCTCCAAGAGGTCCATGTGTCTTTCCTGTGCTGAGGACCCTAGAGCTGGATGCAGCACTGCAGCTGGGCTCTCACAAGGGCAGACCAGAGGGGCAGAATCCCCTCCCTCAGCCTGCTGCCCACACTGCTTTGGATGCAGCCCAGGATGCAGTTGGCTTTCTGGGCTCCCAGCGTGCACCGCTGGATCAGGTCCAGCCTCTCATCCACCAGAATCCAGGAGTCCTTCTCTGCTCTGGGGCTCTCAGTGATTTCCTCTCCCAGCCTGTACCCATGTCTGAGGTAGTTCAGACTGAACCATGGTTTCCTGTAAGAGCCAATATGAGGGATGCAGGACTCTGGGCAGCTCTCCAAAATGCAGTTTATTACATCCAAGACGTTACAGCAGTCCAAGGTTGTGGGTGACAGAGCCTGTGCGTACAGCTGTTCAGCTCCAGCCTCAGGCAGGCCTGGAGAACTTTGGTTTTGGTTACAATGCATTATATACTTTGCTTAGCATCTTAATACAGTAGAACCAATCTATACCTTAACTATTATCTGTAGCCTGTCATAACTACTATAATTACCATATTCATGTTACTATTTTCCAATCACTAAAAGTTAGTACATTACAGTTTAACCTAGAAGTTGTTTTTCAGTTTTCTTACAGTGGAAAATTCTGAGACCATTTTTCTACTTGTAACTTTGCTGACTTGTTTGCCTGTGCTATCTTTCTGCTTGGTAAAAACATCTTCTTGTTTGAGGTGAGTTTATCCTTTGCTCTAAGTCATAAAAACCCCTTCTAACAAACATACCCTTTGCCTCCTTGGTTATCCAGTAAGACTGGCTCAGCAATTATTTTCTTCTGCGGGAAAAGGGCCAGTGTTGGTGTTCAGGGGACTGTAGCCTGGAGTGGCTGCTGCCTGCAGAAATTCCGCATTGTGCAGGATGCCTCCCAGACCAAAGATGGCGCCAGTGCCAACTTGGGCTGCTTTGACAGCAATAGGAAATGAATACTAATAGATGAAATTTGGAAAAATATCAACAGTTTATTAACAAGCAGAATGCCTGAAAAGCAAGAAAAAAGGCTGGTAGCTTCTAGATATCAAACTGTCAGACCTCACCATCCCTGCACTGGAACAAAGACCCAAAATTCCAGAGAAAAATCCCTCCAGGATGCATTACAAGATAGCACCGGGTTCTTTCTCAGGAAGAGCAGGAGCTGCCACAGAGTAGTTCCAGCAGCAGATGAAGGTTAAGTGGCTTGTCCGGCTTCAACTTCCTCCCAGTGCAGAGCTCTGTGGTGTGGGCACAGCAGGTGAAGCAGCTGGGCTGGAGACCCTCAGTGTCTTTTCTCCCCGGTGTGGCTCAGCTCACAGACTCTCGGTCTGGGAGGAGGGCCGCTCTGCTTCTGCCAGCACGATGTCCCTGGGCTTGGACAAACAGTTTCCTGCCAGGAGAGCCCTGCAGACTGTTCTGCATATCTTTCATAAAGGCCACAAAAACAACTACAAACACTGCCTACAGCAGCTTTCACCAAGGGCTGCAGAAATCAAGGACAACTTGAAGTGAGAGGCAGAAGGCTTTTGTCTTGCTCTTGTCTGCAGAATTCTTGATGATCTGATGCATTTTTATTCAGATGTAACATGAGAGCTGAGTTTTTATATTGAAATATTTCATTATATATATATGAAACCTTGGGAGCATGAGGTGCAGGACTGATGTGTTAAACCATGAGCCTATCCTCCAAAATGACCAGCTTAACTGTCCATTTTATTACTCTTGTATTTATTGCACACTAATAAGTAAAACCAAGCTTTTTATTGGAGGTAAAACAGGCATGGGATACACTACAGGGTCACCAGGTCTGGCAGTGACAAAGCAGGCCATCTGCTTCATTGTGAACTACTACAGAGCTTCATCCCACTGTGTTTTTAAGTAGCATGGTACTATTAAGACCTCCTTTTCTGCATGAGATACAAAAAGGTCCCAAATGATTTCAATGTAAGCATGCAGCAAAGAACTGATCCTGCTGTCCTAATGAAGCTTTGGCTTAGGCAATTGCATTCTTCCCATTCATCTTTTGACGCAGACACTTCAGGTTTTCCCCCACACAACTGCAAGGCTGGCAGTTGCTCTTTCCCTTTTACTCTTCTTCCCAAAAGCCAGTACAGTGGCTGCTTTGAAACTAAAAGCTCTGAGATCTGGATATCATGAAGGAGTATGAAATGCTAATTAAGTGCTCATATTGGTAATATCCAGCTCTGCACTTCCCAGAGCTCTGAAGCAGCAGCAGGAGGACCATGCATCATTGCTGTTTGTGGATGTTCATTTTTCTGGTGTGCCAGAGCAGTGGCTTTGAGGAGGGACAAGAATGCCCCTCTTCAAACAGTGGCTGTGCAAGGAGATGTAAAGTTTCACAGCCATTTTTAGGATATTTTAGAAAGAGCTAAGAAAATATTGTGGCATGGAGCAGGTCCCTAATCTTGTCTCCAAAGAAATCCCCAAAGGACACATTCACTCTGCTGCTGATGGCAACCCCATAAGCTCATAGAGCAGTTTTCCCTGCAACATGCCACCCTTCCTGGGCTTTACTAGGCCAGGACTAGACCCATTGCTAAGCAAACACATGCAGCCACATGACACATAGAGTTTTTCCTTCAGAAAACCCAATTAACACATTCACATGTAGTTTCTTCTGTAACATCAGAAGCTGGCAACCATGAGGATTTTGCTGTTAAAAGGTTACAGTATGCACTGGGCCCAGAAGTATTTTTCCCTAAGGCAAAGCAAACTGAAATGTGAAGTTTAAAAGCTTCAAATGACTATAAAAGAAAACTGTAGAATAATTTCTGGAAAGGCAGCATTGTCAGTGATCATGCAGCCCACCAAGAGCTGGAGTGGAATACAGAATTGCTTCTTCCAGCTATGCAGGAATTCATTACCCTGACAAGCGCTGGTCCATGGGAACAAATGATCCCATAGGCCTGGGCTGAATGGCACCCAGGCTGGAGTGTAAATAAATTTGAGGAACCCTGTCACTCATTATTGGCCTCACAGTCCACTCATCCTTCTGCAAACAAGTTGCAAACAACACAGCTGGATTGCTGTCCTGGGTAAATATACATGCAGATGACTTTGCAAAAGCAGTGCATCATTTCCCAGTGAAATACACAACTTCTTCTTACCTATGAAATTGTGACTGAAGACACCTGTGAGCCAGATCTGTGTGAGATTGCAAAGGAGCAAAGCTTTGGCATTTGGGCACACTCCTCTTGATTTCTTTCCTCAGATCTTTGGTGAGCACAGAATACATCTGCATGGAAAACTTTTGACTAGACAGGATCTTTGGGTCCACTGTCCCCCAAACATGTGAACAGGTGGTCCCATTGTAATGCCAAGTAACAAAGAGCAGCACAAATGACACAAAGAAGCCATGGTAAAAGAGGAAGCGGAGCGGCCCAATGAGGAAAGCATGTGGTGAGACACTGGCACATCGAGTGAGCTGCACTCCCATCAGCTCTAGGCTAGCAGGTCCTGGTCTCACATTCCCCTTTTGGTTTATTTCAATTTTGTTTATTTATTGAAAAGCAGGACGCCCCTGACCAGGGAATGATTGGCATTTGACTCCATTGATTCAGAAGGCTGAACAATTGCTTTATTAAAAGTATATGATATTCCATTGTACTATACTATATTAAAGAACACTATACTACAAAGAATAGTAAAGAATACTAAAGAAAAACCTGTGACTGTCTGGAGACAGCCAGGACACAGCGTTGACCCAATAGGCCAATTAATATTAACAACCATCACCAGAATCGAATTAGGAACTCCCTTAAGTAAACAATCTTCCTAACACATTCCACATGTGCAAAACAACAGGAGCAGCAAGCAGGGATAAAAAATGTTTCTTCTTCTCTCTATGCTTCTCCAGGAAAAATCCACTGAGAGAGAATTATCTCTGTTCAGAGAATGTGAATGCCACATTATTTAACTTTTTTTTTTTAATATATACAATTAAAAATAAGTAATCAAAATTTCAAGATACAATGAAAAGACAGTTATTCAAAACTACATCTCAAGATCTGAACATATGTACATCTGCAACTATAAAGCCTAACATATAAGTCCTAATCTTCAAACAGTCTTCATGCAGGCAGCAGCCTCTTCCTGTGCTTGGAGGAATTAGACCTCTTTTGGACAGGAGGCAAGGACTTCGTGGTGAAGACAATGGGAAGTGGGCAGAGAAAACTTCTTGGTAAGAGTGTAACCAGTCAGTGCCTTCGCACAGGCAGTGCCTTGTTCTCCAGGCAGGACCAGAGCACGGGCAGGGCGTAGCACTGCACCACTTCAGGGCTCCTGGCATAAACCCATTCCACAAGCACTGTCAGGACAGAGACACAGATCCTTACCCACCAACCTCAATGCAAACAAGGATCTACCTCTGGGTTTGCTTCTTGGAAGCCTTTCTGACCAAGATCAGTGAAATAGCACACAGAGCCCATGACCCAGTAATGGACATTGCAGCTGATCATCCTTGAAACAGAACCACCAACCCCTCAGGACTAATTTCTCCAACCAGAGCCTTGTACTTGTGGCAGACTTTGTACCTTTACTGAATCATTTACAATCTGTTTCTGCATGAACAATGACTGAAATGTCAAATTTCTTTTTTTTCCATTAACAAGTTGTCTAAACCCACACGGGAGATTTGGAAATGCAACCTAGAGAGGCAATTGAGAGATTTCTAATAAAAGGGATTATTCCATTTTTGTAACTTTGATGTCAAGGGCCAAAAGTCTCATCTGGCTCTTCCCTTTGCTCTGTTGCACACTGCCAAGGGCAGTATTGGAACACACTTCAAAACTCCAGCCCACCAGATGATGGGTGCTGCTTGACAGCTGAATGAGTGACTAGCTGGTGTCTTTGGCAGAATGCTTTTGTGGCTTCCAGCAAAGAGCTGTTGCAAACCTCAGGGTATCTTACAGAATTACCCAGACCCCATTGCCCTGGCATTTGGGCATTTCCACATTTTTATGGCATTTCCCTTCTCAATGTTAATGGCATTATAATGTCCGCTGAAATAGGGGCAATATAGAGAGATAAATGCTACACAGGGGACTGAAATTTAACCAAAACACAAGTGTTTCCTGACATCATTGTCTCTGAAATCTGCTCTCTGCTCATTTTCTGAACTATATCAAACACAGACAAAAATTGACTACCAACAGGCTTCTTGCATGGCAGGTTTGGCTGAGAGATCAAGAGCTGAAATATGCTCTGGAGACCATTCTTATTTTCTGATCAGGCAAAATGTTATGCAGTAGCCATTTATTATTCTGTGGTGGAAAAGACTTCATTTTCTCTATGCTGTTAATCCACCAGCACCTTAATGCAACGATTCAACACTGAAACATATCCTGAAAGTACCCAAAACCAATTCTGCTAAGCAGGAAAAGGGGTCTGATACCCATTTTAAATTGGGAGTTCATTTGAGTTTAAATGTCATTAAAGAAATTGGTGACTACTGAACATGAGGAACAGCTGTCTGTTCCTACTAAATCTCAGAGAGAACATCTGCTCTTTCTAAAGTTAGTCCTAATTTATGCTTAATTCCTTTCTTTGAAAAAGAGATCAAAATAACTGCAAAACTAAATTCCCTATTGCTGGAAATAAAACTTTATTCAAATGCTCTTTAAAGGGCCTTTGACATCCTAATCACTGAACATGCCCTTTTGAGATTCCCGATGAGGACACCAAGTGTATTATACCTTGCATTTAAAGATGTTGGCATAATTAGCAGTGGATTTAGCCCCAGTTCATGCAAGGCTATCAGTTGTCTTCTCTACTATCTATTGAGATTATAATTTTTTCCATTCCTTGGCTACTGTTGACATAGCAAGCTCCTCTGAGGAATCAATTAGCTGCATTTGTAGCATTTTGGATAATGTAGACACTGGAAGACACTGTTTGCACACCCTAAACTGCTCAGTCCAGTGCCACTTGGACAGCAAAGGCAGGGAGCCCCAGCACTCTGCTTCTGCTTCTGTGCCCCCAAAGCCTGCCTTGCACTAAATCTGTGCCTCTAAGACCTGTGCTGAGTTTTGACCTAAGCTGTGACCCCCAGGCTCTGCGCTGTTCAGCCTCAAAACTTTCCAGGAAAGAAACAAGACTTCTGTGAGAACAAAAAAAATTATTCCCTGAAACAGGGTTTGCCATCTTTTTTCTTAAGGATCACAGATGTCCCTGAGCTTCCAAGAGAGGAGCCATCTGGGGTATATTTAGCCCCTCCCTCTCCTGCAGGTGGGTTCTGAGATGCCCCAGTGAGAGCTCAGCCCCCAGGCCGAGCGCTGCCCCTGTCCTAGATGCTGCACAGCTCTGCAGCAGCCAGGGAAAGCCTGCCAAATACACCTGTCTTGGCTATTGGGCAGGAGGGACAAGCTCAACACCTCCTAATTTGGAGGGGCTACTCTGCTGTCTGTTAACAGGCATTCCTGTAAATACTCCCTCAGAGATCTCTTGGCTTAAAAGGGGAGGCAATACCTGTGATATGCTCTGTGACATCCAGAAGGGCTTGGCCACTCACTTTGCTCCATTGGTGGCTGAGCTCTTTCATCAGTGACACTTCATCTACAAGTGAAACACACATTTCTGCTCACTCTTTTGAAGGAATAGCAGAAAGGAGAGTGAGGAGGAGGGAAAGGGCAGGGGCAACCCCATTTTATACAATAAAATCAACTTCTGCTGATTTTTGAATCCTTTTTGTCTTTCCTTCCAGCCTACTTGGCAGGGTTTTAAATTCCAAAAGAAAAGCTCTCTTTTCACATTTGTAAATCCAAAGTTTTCTGCTGTACCAGGAGCTATGGTAAAACATTTCACATCAGGGACCTCAAGAGTTCAGTCACATGGAGGCAGTGAAAAGGTTTTGCATCCCAGAGCAAAAAGGAAAAGGCCCATATTGGGACACAGAAAGGCATTGACTCAGGCAATTTGTGAGTTCACAGAGCAGCTGAGGTGGAGAAAGTGGAAACTGCCCCTGATGACCTGCCTCTTCAATAAATTTTCAGAGCTAACATAAATCTGTGTGGCAAAGGAATTTACAGCAGCCCTTGCCTATGAAGTTATTTGCTGTTGCCATCTTGCCTCATGCAAAACAACATGTGGAACAAGGCATCATTGACAGCTGGATGGAGACCTGTTTGTTCTAAAGAAATTAACTTGGTGAATCATCAGTTCCCCTTTGGAAAAATAAGACGAAGAAAGGTGGGAAATAGGCAGCTAATGCCTCTAATGTAGAGCTTTCCTGGTGGCTGCTCTGCAGAAGCTCTGATGGGCCAGTGTCTCCCTTCATGCCAGCAGCAAAGCTCTTCATTTGGGAAGTCAGACGGGGCCCAGCAAACTTCAAAACCCCCCTTTGCCTCTGAATTGTAGCAAAGCTGTAGTCCAGGACTTGCTCTTCAGACAAGCAGCACAGAGCCAAGGGCGCCTGGGACTGTTGGGAAATGCTGCTGCACATTCCAGCCTGTTGGGGACTGGTGCATAAGGACTGCACCTGCACAGCTTCTGGAGGGTGTCGGCTGGAGTGTTCCACAGACAACAACAGCTCCCAAGGCACTCAGCACTCTCTTGTGTGGGACAGACAGAGACACGGTTGAGCAGAGTCCATGCCAGGGCTCAGCCTTACCTAAATGAGCAGCAGATTTGTCCAGTGCCTTCTCAGCTGCGGCATGAGCCCCGGGATCCTTTGAGTTCAGGTTCTTTGTTATCCCTTCAACCAAACGGATCATCACCAGGTTCAGGGCATCTTCCAGGAGTCCAATAATTTCTGCCAGCATGTCCAGCACCGTCTGCTTCACTTTCTTGTGGCTGTCATTTATTCTCAGGACAAAATAATCAAAAATTTGTGAAGAGAGCATACAACATGAAAGCTGGACTAAAATGACCTTGTTGGAAGAAGGGATGTAGAAATGAGCACTCAGCAATATAAAGGATGAAAGTGGTCCTTTCTGTCAGGTCAGCCCTTGCTTGCACAATTTCATTGTTTTCCTGTGGGCCACTCACTGGAATGGTTGTGCAACCTCATGCTGCTGGAAAGATTTTCATCTGTTTTTAAGAGGTTTGGTTGGGGACAGAAAAGTTCCTATGGTATTTCTCTCCATCTATAAATCATTAAATCAATTCTATTTATTACTGTAAAAGGCTACCTTTGCTTTATAAGTATGGAAGCAGATATTTACCCTGCCCATTTTTCTATACAGTTGCCTCAAGTACTGAGGGCAATTATGATTTTGCCAAGACTGTGGCTGGAGGAGATCTAAGTTTTATTTTGTCTGTCTCAGAACCCGTGTCTAGAGAAGGACAAGCCTCTGATCAACTGTTCCAGGATCCAGACCATTTCTCTAACTAACAGGTGAACTTCTGAAATGTAATGTGCTGTACAGCTCTCATTAGAGCAGCTTCAGTCCCTTGACAGCCACATCATCAGGCACCATTTTCTGGAAAAGGGAAATAAAACAGCTACTGGGAGGAGGAAGGATAAATTGTTCTTAGCTGTTTTCCTTCTTTTCCAAAGAGAAAAAAGGCTCCCCCAAGAAGGATGAGAGCTCTCTTTACCAAGAGGAATAGGGACGAGAATGGAAATGAGTAGCCAGAGTTGTGCCCGTGCAAGACAAAATAGAGTTTACAGAAGTATCCTTTTAAAAATAACTGGGTTCAAACCAACCCAGCCTGATAGTTCTCTTCCCCATGAAAACCTATTTTTTGTCTAGAGAATAATTGCCATGCTTTCAGGGGCTGGATTCCCTTCACTTCACCCAACTAGCAGTAGGAGACAGCAGCAGTTACACCAGCAGAAAATTTGCTATCATCTGATGAACAGCAGCAATAGACACCTGCCAGACAAATACAGCTGGACTAAACTTGTCCTGAAGCCTGGACAATTAAATTTGTCTGGGTAAGAGGGAACCAGTCTGTCCCAAACAACCAGGATGTAGTGCCAAGACACACTGAATTAACTTTACTTGTGCAGGCTTGGGAAAGGAGCAAAAGGAAAGGAGCAATGAAGATACCCTTCATACTTCAACAATGTTAGTGGAAGAGAAAGGGCAAAGCAAAGGAGATGCATCGTGGCTGAATTTTCATGCTTATCCCTGCATCAATGAAGCATCCACCAGTGAGTGGATGCAAACCCAGACATCAAGAAGAGAACCAATATATCACCTCACAGTTGTAGGGTTATCATCTCTGGGTGAACCCTTTCTTACCAGTCATCACTGGCCAGCATGGAGACTGCCTCCTGCAAGGACTGCTATGGGTCTGAAGAGGCTCTGTCCTTCTGCCCATGCCCACAGAGCAGCTCCTCTTGCCGCTTGGCACCAGGGGCCATCTGCGAGGTCACTGTAAGGAGAGGGTCGGCCATGGGCGCTGCAGCCCCGGGCAAGGCCCCGCCATGGCGCGGCCTGCAGCCCCATCTCCCAGCCAGGGCTGCGTGTGGCACACACTGCCACTGGCTCAGAGACTTCCCTGCTGCCTGGATCCTGGGGCTCCTTGCTTGCTCCCAGCCTCCCCCAGCTGGGCACAGCTCCAGCCTGAACCTGACAATTGCCCCCACAGCGCCAGCTCCCAAGTGCCACAGGTGCCACAGCCAGCGGCAGGTTCCTGAGGCCGCAGAGCTCCCACTCCCTGCCAGACAGTGCCCACAGCAGCACTGGCCAGCCCAGGAGGGAACCCCTCAGGGGCCTCTCTTGTCTCAGCACCCTGATTTCCCCAGCCCTGAGGACAGGGGCACTCTGCAGCTCCCTGAGGAAAGACCTGCAGCTGCCTTCTGATAGCACCAAGCCCAGCCTGAACAGCCCAGCCCTGCTGGGCCAGGCTCAATCCCCACAGAGCAACGACCAGGGAACAGCCATACCTGACCCTTCACACCTCACAGCACCTCTGTTTCCATTGACTTCAAATATTCTAGACTATCAACTTTTGGAGTAACTCAAAAGTAGATTTGCTGTTCATTCTCAGGACAGACTATGGACCCAAGATCCCAGCAGTCCTGGCTGAGGCAGAAGGCAGTTTGTGCTCCTTGTGCAAGGACAAACCCCTGCAGGAAAAAGCTGCCACGGAGCAGGCTTACCTGAGGAGCTGCGTGGGAAGCTGCCATCCCCATGGAGGGTGGGTGTACTGGGCAGTAAGGGCATGTTGTCCTGCTTCCTCACGACCTTTTTCTTCAAGGCACTACCAGGGTGTTTCCTCTGCACACTAGGAGCTGTGCCATTGACAGGTGGTAGGCTAAAGGCTGCAGGGACCAAAGAGGAGCTTGTAAGGGGATGGTGGGTGATGATGGAAAGGGCCAGAAAACTTGCTGGAGCTGGGTAACATCTCTTTGTTATCCCAAAGAACTTCAAGTATAACAATGGCACACTGACATGGGACAGGGATCACAGAATCCTAGAGAGTTTGGGTTGGAAGGCACCTCTAACCACCATCTAGTCCAACCCCTGTGAGCAGGGACACCTTCATCAAGATCAGGTTCCTCAGAGCCACAAGTAAACTGGCCTTGAACACCTTCAAGGATAGACCAACAACAGCTACTCTGGGCAAATCCTGCCGGCTTTTAATCGTCTTAAAAAAAAAATCCCGAATATCTAATCTAAATCTACCCTCTTCTAGCTTAAAAGCAAACTGCAGTGATGCTTCCCCTAAGAAACAAGAAAAACACAGTATTGCTTTGCTTTTGTTCTGTTCCAGAGGCAGACAGGGGAAGTTCCCAAAGAAAGTGCAGATAATGCTGCGTGATGCCCTCGGGCTGAGTGCTGCCTCCTGAGGGCCCTGCTGCGCCCTCGGGCAGCGCTCACAGCCCTGCAGGCAGAGCCCCTCAGCCAGGATTGAGTCGGGAATGCTGCTTGCTCCTGGGGCTACAACAGAAACTCTGGCTGGGGCTTCAGCACAGCTCTACAGCACCAGCTCCTCAGCAGGGAGTGGCAGGAGAAGGATCTCTCGTGTTTTTGTCAGAAGGAATTGAATTTTGTTTCTTCCAGGTTGCAGCCTGGTTGAAAAGCACTCTTTTGGACTCACCTTCCCTGGAGGCTGTTCTCCAGGAGAGAGTCTGAAGCCCCAGTGTACTTTGCAAGATAGAGTTTTCTACTTTGAAAGAATTTAGAGGTGAAGGTGGGAAGCTGCTATTCTGTTACTGACTCAGTGAGGCCATGGGCAAGACACTTCATGCCTCTGTATTTTTCTTTGGGAAACAGAATTAAATCCTAATGCAAGCTTCCACTCAGATGCAAGCAGAACAGCCCCCTAGTCTGATTGCAACTATGTGCAAAGGGCAAGCAAGTGGTCAAAAAGGACCACCACAAGTGTAGCCACCACTTCATTGCTTCAGCTGCATCCCCAGGCTCAACTGCCTTAGGAGGAAGCTGCAATGATGTTTTATTTTGTCTCCTCTTCATCACTTTTTCTGAAAGCTCCATTTTCTTCCACTCTAAGTTCTTTCGAGCCAGCTTGCACAATGTAGCATGGACTTAGTGCAATGGAAATACAGCACAGACTGTAAGCAGAGACACACAAACCACACACAGCATCTCATCAGGAGCAGAGAGTCCACAGAGTGCCATAGGCTTCAATGCAGCTCCATATACATTCCATATACAATAGTTTCAGAGGAATGTCTCCAGTCCTCACCTTGGCAATTACACACAGTGAGGTGGAACACTGCAGTGCCACAACCTTCCACTGCTGCAACTGCAACCTATGTCAGGAAGCCCTGCTTGAAGCATGAAACTCATAGGAGTGCCCCAAGACAGATGAAGAGCTCACATGGCAGTGAGCAGGCAGTTCAGTTCCTACAGGCCATGGCAGGAGAATAAAAACCATGTGCAATACCCAGCAAGGAGGCCTAACGAGCTGTTGCTTAACACTCATGGCCAGCAATTGCAGCTGTTTCTCACTTCCTGGCTTCTGAAGGACTCAGCTCTCAAGGACTTGGTCTCTGAGACCAGCAGACCAAAAGGAGGAGTCTTGTGAAAACAAGTTGCAGAAGCATGGATGTTCATGAGCAGAAAACTTGGTAATGAGAGGGCTGTGAGATACAGCCACAAAGGTAACCAGGAAAAATCCAACTCTCCCATTTGATTTTGCAGCCTTGCTTACACTCAACATCAGAATCTTTGCTTCTCTGCTTCCAAGGATGCACTGTGCCCACGTTCACTGATGTGTAGCTTGCTCTGCCATTCAGAACTTCTCTAAAACAGCCTTTGCACATAAAGAATGCTTCTGGCATGACCTTAGCACCATCTCCAAACCAGTGACTGTGGCACCACTGGAAATGGCCAAGCAATTGCCCTGGAGTTGTCAAATATATTCCCAAGAGAATCCCCATCCCCCAGGGAGTGGAAGATTATGATTTTCAGTGACATTTAGGGCCAAGCACTAAACAGCCACTGGAAAGGAAATCTGCTCATCCCTGTCCTTATCCCTTACCTTTCCAGAGCTGTCCCTCAGCTCTTTGTCCCTCATAACACTTGCACTGATGGGATGATTCATCTCCTTGGCCTGGCTCAGTGAGAGGCCTGGGAATGGAAGCAAAGGTTCCTGTAAATCTCTGTCAGATTTCAAGCCCCCAAAAATGCCATGCTGGCCAACAGGCAATCTCTCAGATTGCAGAGCTGTCCTAAACACAGAGATTGGGATTGAGAGCAGCAAGGTACAATGCCTGGACCCTCTCCCAAGGGATGGGATAGTGGCAGCAGACATGGCATTACTCCGTTGGCCAGCAGACTGAAACCTGCTGCATGACAAAGGCCTCAGGCCCTGCATGCTGGAGAGCCTCTGTGTCTGGTAGAGAAGGGCAGAGATGGAGATAGCTCTTGACAGAGATTCTTATCTGCCCTTATTCATGCTGATTTTAGTAAACATCTTCTTTCCAGTTCCTGAAAGAAGTCCCAGGTTCTAATACCTGGATGCATTTAGATCAACATTTTCTTCTCTTTGTTGGAATATTTTAGAGGACATTCAAAGAAAAGCCTAGGGTCGCAGGAGTGATACCCAAATGTAAATTGTGTTCTTGACACCAAATGATTCATTTTCCCCAAGGATTTTCCTTCTAAACTGTAGGAGATTGGGCCACTTTTTGGACCAGGCTGACTAAAGGCTGCTTCTCTAGTTGCAATTCTCATTCAACAGTCTCTTCACAGAGGATAAATTGAGAACTAATCATTCTGGCACAGAGGATAAAATCAGGCAGCAAAGTAGAAAAAAACCCTAATGTCATAAATCAGGACTTTTTGCCCCTGCAGAATGGTCAGCTTAATAATAAAGGAGAGTAAGATCTGGGTTTTGAGGAAGGAGGGCAATTCTGGATGGAAGGCAAGGTCTTGGAAGGTAAGAGCATCTGGGAAGATGGCAGGGAAACTACAGATCCCAGGGTAAACTCCTAGGGACCATGGCAGTCAGTCAGGCCTGCAAAATGGACACATAAAATATAACAGAAACTGTGATGAGAACCTAAAGCATCTGAAGCTCCATATTTCATGGGACAGACTTCCTGGAAACTTCTAAACAGCTGCACAGGGAAACATGCTCCTGCTGGCAGCAACTTGAGCCAGGCCAGGGGAAAACCCTGAGCCACTTGCCCAGAGCTCCCACAGGCACAGCCTGGCCTCTGGGCTGCCCTGGGACAGCAGGGAGCCCAGAGCCCTGTGCTCTCCAGCAATGGCTCAGCTGCACATGCACCCTCCTGCTCCTCTCCCTGCCCCACAGCTCAGCAGCCCCACAGCTCCAGGGGCACTGGCAGCAGCACAGCTCCTTGCAGGGGCCACATGCAGGGCACAGCTGTTCCCTGGCAATGTGCACAGCCTCTCTGGGCTGCCACAAGACCCTTCCTCCCAACAGAGAGCAGCCCAGCCCCCCTCTGTCCTTTGTCCTCCCTGAGCCCTCATGCTCCTGGGGCTCCTGGGCCAAGGCCCCCTGAGCCAGCCAGGAGCCCAGACCTCCATTCCCAAGGCCGGGGTCCGGCACATGAGTCTCCAAGCCCAACGGGTCCGCGAGTTTCTCTTGGGAACAGAGCCATCCCAGGTCCTCTCCACTGAAAGCTCTTTTCCTTCTTCCTCGGAGTTTTTGTTGTAGATTCACAAGAAGTTGTCAACCAGGTACAAGAGAAGAAGTGAGTCAATTGAACTCATGCCTTTATAATCAGCCCTTCTAATGGGTGAGGAATTCAAGTGTATTTTAGTTACTGAAAAGATTGCTTGTTTTTTTATTTTTCATGAATTTAGCATCAGTTTAATTTCGCTGAACAATATGGAGCTGGCAAGTAAAGCACTATTTCCTGTGGTGCCCATTTCCCCTCCACTACTACAGGATTGCTTTCCTTCCAAAGAGTTGGGAATTCACAGTGCTCTCTAGAATCTGACTGTCTAGGAAGTAATTGTTTTCAAAAGTAGTTTTCAAGACCTTTGTTTCTGTATTTCCCATTCAGTTCTGTGTTGGGTTTTGCAGTTTTGAGGATTTTTTATATTACTCTTTACAACAAAGGAAGTTCTGGGACACAAACAATGGCACCACATGTTAGATGCCAAAGTAGCTTTGCTTTCTCCATTAGATGTGCCCAGTATTCTGCGAGCCTGTTATTTGTAGGGAACAAAGTGCTCATCCCAAAGTTCCACTTTTGCTCTACTTGTTCCAGGGGTTTATTCTCTGCTTTCTTTTCAGCAGAGACACCAAAACCCAACATAAACATGACCTATCTCAAAACAGTTCTGATCTCAGCTAACACTGACAATTCAAAATGTCCTTAATGGAAATAGCTGATGGCCGGTCATTCAGAAATACTCCCCAAGAGAGCTGATAGAACTAGGAGAACTATTTACATGGCTTCACAGAGGATAAAATCATGGGGCAGCCAAGCACTATGAGAGGAATACCTGTCTTAAAATGGGATTCATTCACCCTGAAGAATGCTCAGGTCAGTAACAAAAGTAAGACAGGAAAGGATTAATGACATAAGTAATTTCTAGTCCAGAACTGATCCAGAAAAAATGTCACCTTACATACTGAGTAGTACTTCTCCCTAGCTGCATTAAGCATTCCAGCTGCATATCAGCAATGAAGGAGTCAATCCAAGGGGGACATGACTAGGATTTGGCAGAACTAATCTTAAGCCAAGCAACCAAGGGATCTGATCCCTTTTTCTCCATCAGCAGAATTATTTCTTCAAGTCTTGTCTCTCCTATCATTACACACCCAGAGATGCCAAAGGAACAACAGTGTCAATGAGGCTTTCAACTTGAAAGCATTGCCTGACCCATATGCACCAGACACAGCATTTTGTCTGGCACAATTCCACTTGTCAGGGATCAGACAAAGCAGGGACAGGCACAAGGCACAAGGCATCTCCTGCCCCAGCCTCAGCCTGCAACACTGACAAAGGCAGAGACAGCCAGGGAAGACATTTGTCACTGTGAACTTGCCATAGGTGGCATTGGGTTTGTGCTGTCAGAGGATGCCAAACTCAGACCCTGCCTAAGCTGCATCCATTTGGAAGTCTGCTTCCCCTTAACTGGAAAAGTCAAATGGACTTTGTATCATAGGAGGTTTCCTTATTTCTGCCAGTGCAAAACCAGGCAATGTCCACGAATCTCCTTCACATCTCATAGGGTTCAGCTGAGAAAAAAAAACCCAGAGGAAAGGTTTTTTTTGTTCAAAAGCAGGAGGAAGGAATGGGAACATTTCTCATTTCCTGCTAAATGCCTTCCTTCTCTCTACTAATTTTGAAACTAGAAAGGCTACAGGGAGATAAAAGGCATGTGCAGGATGGAGAGGAATGTTTTCTTTTCAGCACTGCATTTCCAGGACCCCAAGGTACCACTCCAGCTCCTGTCACTCAACACTTCACACTGGAGGAATTTTCAATGCTCCATCATAGTACACTCCCAGAGACTGGGCTCTGAGAGAGTCCATTGTGCCCAGCAAGGAATTGAAACTAATTCAAAGAAATTTTCAAAAGAATGGATTTTAACCAAGCTTTTCATATGCCACATCAGGGTCAAGTTTGCAATAGTAATTTTAGGACAGACATGCCCTGTACCTACCTGCATATTCCGAGGTCTTCTCTTGGCTTCTCCTGCTGGATCCTTGCCTGGAGAAAATGGAGGACAAAAGAACATATGAGGAGATAGAAAGAGAAGGGAAGGAATTGGTGTACCATGAAAGGATGCAAACCTACTTAGCATGATCACTTCTATGGAAGAGGAAATGAAACACATAAGCCCAAGAGGATGCAAAGCGGATTAATTGTCCTCAAGCTTTCAGTTGCTGGAATCATACAGAGCTGGCCAAGTTCTGGCTGAAATAATAGCCAAGTCCAGCAGAGTACCCATCCTGAGATGCTTTGAAGCCCTGCCTCCTCTTCCCCACCACCACCACCTCTGCTCTTGGGGCACTGCTGTTGGGTTTGACTTTTGCTGGATCATCAGAGATGGGCCAAATGGTGAATACACAGAGGCTTGCCTAAATACATGGCACAGCTGACTGTGCACAATGACCACAGGAGATGGGAAGAATAAGGTGAACAGCACACTGGAGCAGCAGACACCTTGGCTTACCTCATCTCCTGGGACTCCTGGAAATCCAGCTGCAGAGAGCTTCGGACAGACCCTGCAGCACTGCCAACCAGGAGATTTCCTGCCTGCTGTATTGGGGGGATCAAAGGCAGTCCAAATGGCCTCTTTTTCATTTCCTCACCAGTGGGATATGGCAAGTAGGTCTGGAAAGAACAAAACACAGTGCTCAGATCAAGCATCTAGCTTTGCCCCCATTCATGCCTCAAGACAATTAGATATGCCCTCAACTGGGACCTGGCAGGAAAAAATAAGTCAAACTGATGGAGCTGATTGGCAATGAATGGGGAATGGAAAGGGAACTGGTGAGGGACAGACCATGTCTCATATTGTACACCTCTCCCCTCACGCTCATTCCTCTGCAAGTGTGGCTGCATTCCCAGCTGGCATCCACATGTTTGACATCAAGATGTTCTGGGGTGCCACTGTCTCCACTGGCCTTTGTGATGGCATGGCAGTGGGTTTAGATCACTGTTCTCTCCCTGTCCCTAAGGTGTCTCACAGTCAGTGCTGATCTCCAGCCATGGCCCCACAAAGCCATTCTGCAGAATGTCAAAACCTGCTTTTC
>JALJVW010000161.1:14645-38053 GCA_024865655.1 Emberiza elegans
CACTCACAGGGGCTCCATGGTGACATCCCAGGAGTCCCCAGGCTGCCAAAGAGCCGGGATGTCCCAGACACTCACAGGGGTTCCTGTCATGGGCACAGTGGGAGCTTCAGGAAAAAGCTTTATTTCTTTATTGGAGAAACACCTGCTGAGTCATGAGATGGAGAAATGACACCCAACAGCCACCATGGATCCTCAAACCCCTACAGAGCCCCTAGACTCCTAAAATTCCTTCTAAGAGGAGACTGGGAGTGCCTGGATCCAATTCCAGCCCCAGATTTGTCAAAGTTGTAAATGATTCGACTGGTGGAATTGAACTTTTACCATATTTGTCCCACAGGATTAATGATGGAATACCAGATATATTTATATAAATATGATGCTGATTGATTCTGATCATGATTAGATGGAAGGACCTTAACCAGATTTATTTGCCCCACAGTACAGGAGCTATAACAATTATTAGAATATAGTGCTCTAGGGAGCAATTTTTCAGTCAGCAGGGCCTTCCTGGAGTTGTTGGAGCCCATTGCAGGCAGAGCCTCCTGCTCCAGCAGGAACTGCCTTTCCTGTGCTATGAGCAGGGCAGGTCCCACTGCAGGAAAAGCCCCAGGCCAGCCCCAGCACAGGGAAGGCCTCGGGCACAAGGGCAGAGTGCCGTGCTGGGAGCTGTGCCAGGGAGAGCCTGAGGCACCAAAGGCACCTTGGCAGCAGCAGCTGCTTGCAGGCCATGGCCAGAAGCCTCCCTTGGCAGCCCGGCCTGGTGGCCACCACTGCAGAGCTGCTGCCTCAGGGCTCATTCCTGGCTGGGCTCTGAAAAGCCACTTCTGCTCCAGGACCCTGACTGGGAAGCCATTGGCCCCAGCACCTTGGGGACAAGATATCAATGACAAAACTCTTCATGGCAGCAGAGCCAAGGCAGGGGCAGAGGAAAGGGGAGAGCCAGGCCCAGGGGGCAGGGCTGCCATGGTGATGGCTGTGAGGTCACTGCCCCTGCAGCAGCCTGGCTGCCCTCAGCAGACATTCTGGCCAGAAGCGTTGTGAGGGCTCCCAGCACATCAGAGAGCCCACACTACAGGAATTCTGTCACTGGGGATGAGAGTGTTTCCCTGGGTCAGGTTGCACAAAGCTCCTGCTCTTGGACAATTCCTGGGATGGGGCCTCCAATTCTCTGGAAAAACAGCTGCAGTTTCATGCCAATTTCATTATTGTAAAATATTTCCTCCTTCTAACAAATGTAAATCCACCCTCATTCAGTTTAAAGATAAAGACCCTTCTTCTGTCACTGCAAGATTTATGAGAAAATACCTTTGACCACCATTTTTCCATTTTCACAGGTCTTATTTTTTTTCTAAAAATCTCCCAAGATGGGGTTTAGTGGCCTCATCACAAAACCAGCAGGGACAGGCTGATTGCTCTGGGGCCAGTGGTGGGGAGACTGAGGACAGAACAGAAACAGCCTGGGAGGGATTGAAGGGTAGTTTCAGATGGGCTGGAGCTTTTCTTCCTAGAGGATATAAGCATGAGAAGGAAACAATGGCAACAATGGCAGCTGAGGAGTACCAGACTGGATACCAGGAGATAGCAATTTTCCTTCCAGGGCAGGGCTGTGGTGCAGCACTTCCCCCAGAAGGAGCCTGGAGCAGCCCAAGGCTTTGTGTGGGCAGGCAGAGGCAGGCAGGAGGCAGAGCTGTCAGCAAAGGAAGGGCCCAGTCAGGTGGGGCAGTTGGGGAATGACAACAGCCTGCAGGGACAGAGGCGCAGGTTTGCTCAGCATCAGAGACACCTTTCCCTTGCTTGTCCACACCTGTCATCACTGCCACCAGTGTTCTGCTCTACCTTGAACATTTTCTCAGTCCTGTCCCTCAGATGCATCTATTTAAAGTACAAGAAACTTCAGTATTTCAATCTCACTTTGAGTTCTTGAGAAATATTTTGAGCACCCTCTGAGGGACTGAGTCTGATGCAAAGAGCACTAAAGCCCCAGAGGGTCATTGAAGTCTCTGTGCTGTGTCTGTGCTGCTGAGCTGGGCCGGGCTCCTGGCCCAGAGGCAGCTCCTGGCAAGGGCAGCGCTGCAGAGAGACAGCTCTGGCCAGGAGCAGCTCCTGTGCACAGCCCAGCAGGGCTGGGGCACTGCCAGGGCCCCTCAGGGACACCAGCAGGGCACAGACAGAGCTCACAGGGGCTCAGCACTGGCAGGGGCTGTGGCATGTCCCAGAGGGGGCTGTGTCACAGCAGCACCTCTGTGGCTTTGTCATAGAGGCACAGAGCAGCTGTGATGTCAGCAAGGGGCTGTGTGACAGCACAGAGTGGGCTGTGTGAGTTCACAGGTTGGGCTCTGACATCACAGAGTTTGTTGTAGGAGGTTATTGAGCAGCTACAACATCATAGAGGGGATTCTGTGACATAACAGAACAGGCTGTGAGATCATGGCATGGCTGTATGACATCATAGAGGGGGCTGTGAGGTCAAAGTATGTGCTGAGACATTACAGAGTGGATGTATGACATGACAGGGAGGGTCTTGTGACATCACTGAAGGGGTCGTGACATCACAGAGTTGGCTGTGACGTCATACAGTAGGGTGTGCAGCCATAGAGCAGATCCTGCTATCATAGAGGGTGGTTCTGTGACATCAGAGAGTGAATTGTGACATCACTGGGTGGCTGTGTAAGATCATAGAGCAGGCTGTGACATCACAGAACAGACAGTGATGTCACAGGGTGACTTGTAACATCTCAGCATCTTCTGTGACATCACAGAGCAGCTCTGTGGCATCACACGGGGGCTGCGTGACATCACAGGGACTGTGTGAAATCACAGGGGCTGTGTGACATCACAGGGGTGTGTGACATCACAGGGGCTGTGTGACATCACAGGGGCATGGGGCTGTGAGGTCACTGGGAGGTCACTCTGCCCCAGCCCCCCTCACAGTTCCCCCAGAGCAGTCCAACCCTGCTCATGCACAGCAGGGGGTCCCTGTCCCCCGGGTCCCCCCGCCCCGGCCCCGCAGCCTCCCCCAGAGGATGTTCCACGAGATCGACCCCAGAGCCTGACACGGGGACGGGGGGCCGGGGCCCTGGGGGTGGGACAGGGGGACAGGGACCCCCTGGCAGCATCCCCATGTCCCCCAGGGCCAGAGCCTGGGCCAGGGCTCCTTCACCCTGGTACCAACGAGGCCTTGAGAGCGCTGAAAAAATCCCAGCAAGGGATCAGCAAAAACCAGATTGAATATTAAGGGACAGCAGCACAAAGTTCCTTGGCAAGAGTCACTCTGCTCCTGACTGGACACTTCAGGCACACCAAGGAAACAAAGCAACAACAAAACCAAACAAAATCCAGGCAATCAAACCAAACCAAATGAACCGAGAACTGTCCCTGTGTGTGTGTGTGTGACACAAAGACAGTGAGGGCAAGGATAAAAAAGGAATATGGCCCAAAAAGCTTAACAGAGCTCAAACTTAACAGGACTTAACTTATACCTTAACCTTAACTGATACCTTCAACTTCACAATTTAGCAAAAAATCACAGCACTTAACAGTATTTAACCTAACTTATAACCTATGACTTAGCAATTTAACAGAGGAATAACATTAACAAATTTAACTTAGCTTATAATTTATATTAAACTTAACAACTTAGCAAAAAGAACAACTCTTAGCAGCATTTAACTTCCCTTAGACCTTGTGACTTAACCTTACTTACTGCTAACTGGTCTGACTGACTCAGCTATCCAAGGCACTCAAACCCCTCAGAGAGCAGCATTTCTGCCACATTTCCCCAGCACAGGCACTCCTGTGTGCACACAGACACAAAGAGTCAGTGCAAGGCACCTGTGAGAAATTCCCCTGAGGGCAGGAAATGCTCCCTGTGGATCCTTTGGCATCTCCCCAGGGGGTGAAGGGTTGAGCCTGGAGGAGTGGGGGAATCGGCCCAGGCTCCGTCGTTGTTGGGGATCCCTGAGTGCAGCAAACGGGAGAGTTCCCAGCTGGGAGAGGCCCCACTCAGAGGGAGTCGCTGGCCCAGGAGAGCTCCAAGGGCTCCTTTTGGAGCGCTGTTTGCAGGGCCCCAAGAGAGGGGCTTCAGTCCCAGCAATGGTTCATCCTGGCCACACTTGGCATCAACAGCTTTCTTTGGCAGTGTGAGAACAGGGATGTTGTGCCACTGAGGGAACAAAACCAGTTCCCAGGGCTGCTGCTAAAGAAACCAGGAGCTGGTTGGGCAGCAGCAGTGCCTGGAGCAGACAGTGTTTGTGATGAGCTGCAGAGGAGCTGAGCCCAGGGGCTGTTGGCCAAGGCCGAGGCCCAAGGAGCATTTCTCAGCTGGCAGGGGCGGCCTGAGAAGGGAGGGGGGAATGCAGCAGCACAGGGCCCATGGAACCAAGGGACCATTGTGACACTGTGGGGCCCTGTGAGGGGACCATTGTGACACCAAGGAGACCAAGGGACCATTGTGACACTGTGGGGCCCTGTGAGACCAAGGGACCACCATTGTGACACTGTGGGGGGCCTCATGGAATCATGGAGACACTGGACATTGCTGGGCCTCATGGAACCAAGGGGACCATGGGACGTTGTGTGGCTCCATGGAATGGAGGGATGATTGTGACACTGAGAGGCTCCATCAAACCAAGGGTCCATTTGTGACACCATGGGCCTCATGGAATCATGGAACTGTGGAGGACCATTATGACACTTTGGGCCTCATGGAACCAAGGGACCATTGTGACACTGCAAGACTCCACTGAGCCAAGGTCCATTGTGACATTTCAAGACCTCATGGAATCATGCAGACTGTTAAGTAACCAAGGTCCATTGTGACAGCCTCATGGAACCAAGGGGCCATTCTGACACTGAGGGGCCTCATGGTGACCATTGGAATCATGGAGACCATTCTGACACTCATTTGTGAGACTCATGGAACCAGTGAGACCATTGTGACCCTGGAGGTCCCCACAGAACCAAGAGGACCATTGACCATTGTGATACTGTGGGGCCTCATGAAACAAAGAGGCCATTGTGACACTGCAGGGCTGCATGGAACCAAAGGGCCATGGTGACATTGCAGGGGGCTTGTGTCATCAGTGTTCCATTGTGACACTGGGCAATCAAATTAGACCATTGTGACACTGCCCAGGGTTGCATGGAACAGTGACACACAGTGACATTTGGACCCTCGGAAAGAACCCCATAGAACCAAGAGTCATGGAACCAAGTGACATCTCAAACTGCTGTGTTGATCCAAAGCTCCAGGGGACACACTGAAGGGCCTCCTGGGACCATCGTCAATGACACTGTCCTTAAAGGTCCATTGTGACAATGTGGGAGTTGAAAAGGAGGTCCTCATGGAACCAAGGGCCATTGTGACACTGCAAACCCCCATGGAATCAAATGTCCATTGTGACATTGCAGGGGCCCCATGGATCAAAGGAGACCATTGTGACACTGTGGGGCCTCATGGGAACCAAGGAACCATTGAACAGGTCTGGCTGGTTTGGCCTCCCATGGACCATCCTGACTGGGACCACCTTGACATGTTGAGGCATTTCTGGAATCTGCTAATGGGCCACTGAAACACTGGGGCTCCCTTTGAACCCAATGGAAAAGAACCATTGTCCAGGCACCCATGGCCAG
Organism: Emberiza elegans; assembly: GCA_024865655.1. Lineage (NCBI taxonomy): Eukaryota > Metazoa > Chordata > Aves > Passeriformes > Fringillidae > Emberiza > Emberiza elegans. Next base: position 20,277 of record JALJVW010000161.1, read on the forward strand.
GGGATTTCCCTCCAAATTTCCTTATATCCAGGGATTGTTCCCATAGGAATATTGCCAGGACAAGTCTGGCTGGCAGTGGTTTCACAAAGGGTCACCATCTCATCTGTCCCAAACACTGGGGGCTCCACAAAACCCTTCCCATGGGAAAGAACTGTCCTGGTTCTCCAGGTGCCCATGGCTGAGATTGGTTTCCACCTCCAAAATTCCCATATCCAAAGACCTCCCAGACAAAATCTGCCATTCCTGACAAGTCCAACTGGCCTTGGCCTATTGAGGGGCTCACCTGCCTTCCAAACACTGGGGCTCTGTGCTTTCCTTCCTATGGAAAAGAACTGTCCTTCTCAGCCAGGTGCCCATGGCCAGAATTGGGATTTCACCTCCAACATTCCCTGTTGTGACAGACTGGAGGAGATTGTTGGCTCAAAACATTTCATGTGTGGGGGAGGAAGGGGCAGGTCCAGCCTTGCCCTGCCCTGGAACCCCAGCCCTGCCCTGCCCTGGAACCCCAATCCCCCCAGAGCCTCTATCCCAGCCCAGCAGTGGCTGCCAGTCCCTGGCACAGCACAGGCAATGCTCCACAGCCACCTCTGCAGCCCCCAGCCCAGCTCCTGAGGGACCAAATGAGCCCAAGTCCCACCTGGGGGAAGGGCCCAGGAAGACCAAGGGGTATTGAAGGCTGACCACAAGGCAAGCACACATCTTGACCCTACCTCCTCTTGGAATTTCCATCTGAACACTGCTGGAATCCAGGAGTTGGTAGCTGTGTGTGTGTTCTCTAATCTTTTTTCTTTTTTCTCTCTTTCTGTCTCTTTTCTGTTCTTCTAATTCTGTCCTCTTGAAAATTTTATTTAACTTAAAATTGAACAGGCTTAGAGTTTGTGAAGTTGAATGGGCCAAGTCAAAAGCTTTTAGAAGTGTTTTTTGTTGATTGAATGTCATATTAAACCTTTTGCCAAAGTTTCTCTGATTTTCTAAAGTTCCCAGTAAAGGCTGTTTTTTTGTTTTTTTAGAGCTCCTGAGAATCTCTTGTTGGTATTTCTCCAGTGCATCCAACTCAGAGTACACAAACAGCTGTAATTCCTTTTAAATGTCTCCTTGAGAGAGTTGTTTGGGGGATGGGGGTCAGGGCTTGTCTGTCCTGCTTGGCACAGCCCAGGCAGGGCTTTCCCAGCCACATTCCACACTCCATTGCCCAGCTGGAGCCACTGGTGCCTCTGAGTTGTGCTGCCCCAGCCCCAGGGACGCTCTCCTTGTCTGCCCATTCCCCCACGGTCTCTGGGCAGGGATGGCCTCAGTGGGGGCTGCTGACATCCTCAGCAACTTGGAGGCTGCTGCTGAATTTTCCTGCTCCAGAGGCTTGTTCAGCCTTCAGCTCTTCAGTGCAGGAATTCAGTGTCCCAGGGCTCATTAACATTCAGAACACCTTAACAAGCCAAGCCTCTGGGAATAATTTGATTTTAATTTTCAAATCATTTGTGGTTAATAAGACAGATCTCAGTAGTGTATTCAAAGTGAATACATTATATTTTTTAAAAACACAGTGAAAAATTTTTTTTTTAGGTCCTGTTTAGGTTTTTTTCCTGTTAATTCATTCACATGTGCAATCTCCAATTGACACTGCATCCAAGTACCTCCTCATGCAGTTTGAATGAATATGAAAATCAAGATCCTTCATGGCTGACAATCAATCAGACTCTGTCCCTACCCCCACCCCACCATTTCCCCATCCAAGCCCTGGCACTCAGAGCAGCCTTGTGCAAATCTGAGCTCCCTCCAGCCCAGGCTGCACCTGCAGCTTTCAGCTCCTTGGCTCCAACTCCCACCTGCTTTCCTTGGAGAAGGAGCTGCCCAAGAGACACAGAGGATGTTCATTTCTTGTCAGCCAAAAGCCAAGGGAAGGCACAGCTCCATCAAATGCAAAAGTCATTCCTCTGCTGGATATTAAATCCACTTTCCACAGCAGACAGTCTCAGAGCAATGGAAAACACCTTCTGTGCCCAGCACAGATCCCAAGGTCCCCAAAGCCTCCCTGCCCCATTCTGCCCAGATTTGCTCTTTGCACACACACAAGTCACAGGCTGAAGTCAGGAGCTCCCTCCATGCCCAGAGGGAGGAAAAGAGAGAAAGGGATGAAGAGCTCTCCTGTGCAGAGCAAAGGTCCAAGTGCAGCCCCTGCAGTGGGAACCACAACTCATCAGGTTTGTGTCCTTTGGGCTCAGGGCCTGGTGACACTCAGAGGCACAGAAAGGTTTCTTGCCAACAAACAAAAGTTGAACATTTGAACAGTTTAATAACCATCACAGCTCTTCCCTCAGCTCTCTGTGATGTCCCAGCAGCATCTGACATGTCCACCATTCCCCCTAGGGATTTTCAGTACAGGAACAGTTTTGGACAGAGACATAAGAAAAGGTTATTCTGTGATAGATATAAAAACAATTAAGATGTTGAATAATATGATATTTTTTTGAACATCAAAACTTGGACAACTTCCTGAAGCTCAAAGCATGAAACCAGTCAGTTGAGAGGCACTTGAATGACCAGAGAGCATCTGGAGGAGGAAATCTGGGAGCAGCCTGAAAGTCATAGATCCATCTGGTCTAGTGAAGAGATTTCCCCTTCCATGGCCATTTTTAACAGGAGAGCTGGAAACACCTGATGGAAAAAAGAGACATTAAATAATACACTGAATATTGGTGACACAAGCCAAGCTGGGAAAAGATCAGTATTTTTTTTCCTTCTGCCATCAGTACCCAGTTCCAAGGAAATCCCTGTTTCTGATGGGAAAAATTTGCCATTCCTTAAAAAGTACTCTCAAATATGACCCAGATAATAAAGACTTGTCTTATATTATGAAACAGACAAGTATTAAAACCTGTGCCCCTTTCCAGGCAGACATCAGCTGTGTGCCCATGAACAGGCAGTGCCACTTGTGCCCTGAGGTGCCCAGCTGGGATTGGATCTCTCCGAGAGCACCTGAGGGAGAGCAGAGCACCTTGCAAGCTGCAGGTCCCTGACAGCCCCACAGGGCTCCTGTCCCATCAACATCTGCTCTGCTCCAGTCTGAAACAGGGCCCAGCATGGTGCCAGGATCATCAGAGAGCTGAGGTGTGTGCTGGAATTCAATGCCCTCCCCATCCCGCAGCAGCCCTGCATTTCCCTCCTGCAGCCTTGGTCTCCAGCACAGCCATGGAGGCTCTTTGGGCTCTGGACTGTTGCTGCAGCCCCCAAGGGCAGCTGAGCTCTGCCTTTGGCACAGTCAGGCCTGGCCAGCGCAGGCCATGCTCAGCAATTGCTTGTGTGTGCCTGGCCTTGCTGTCAGCCCCAGCAGCAGCTGCGTGGCCCCTTGCCCTGGCCCTGTGCTGGCCCAGCCATGGTGGCCCAGCCCCTGTGCAGGCCCAGCCCAGGCCAGGAGCATTGCGGCTGGGAACCCCCTGTGCCCATGGTGCCCACAGCAACCTTGGGGCTCTGTGCCCCATGGCCTCCCTGCTGGGCAGCCTCTGCCAGCTCCTGCAGAGCCCCCTGGCACCTGTGGGGCTGCACAGACAGCCCTGCCCCAGGCTCTGCCAGGCCTCTGGGCCAGCAGAGAGGCCAGCCAGGGCTGGCCATGGCCAGGAACAGGCCCTGAGCCCCATAGGAGGATGGAGCTGGGCCACAATCCAAACTCAGCCCAGGCCAAAGCTGGGCTCAGCAGCCAGGGCTGCCAAGGGCTGGGCACAGAGGCTGGGCACTGACAAATGTCCTGGGCCCCCCTCCTGCTCTGTCCATGCCACCAAGGGCACAGAGCAGCCTCCTCTCTGGGCCACTTGCCTGTTTGCAATGCCTTGCACAGGCGCTGGCCCTGCCCCACAAGGCCTGGCCTGAGTCCTGCCCCTGCAAACAGCTCAGCCAGGCTGAGATGGACACTGATGGTTTCTGGGCCAGGCTCTCGGGGACCAGCCCAGCTCCCTGCAAGCTCTGCCAGCTGCCCTGAGCTCTGGGCAGCACCAAGGGCTCTCCCCCAGCCCAGCCCAGCCGGCTCTGGCCCCACAGCTCTGCTCAGGCCAGGCTGCTCTGGGCACTGGCCCCACGGCCTCAGCCCCTGGTCAAGGGCACAGCAGCAGCTGCAGCTGCCACAGGACTCAGCCCCAGCCATGGGGGAAGGTGCTTGGCCAAGGCCAAAGGAGGCTCCCTGGCTGCCCTGCTCCCCCTCTGCCTGAGGTGCTGAGAGCTCTGCAGCCCCTGCTGCCATCCCATCTGCCCAGGGCAGCACAAGAGCCCCAGCCTTGGGGCCCTCAAGAGCTGCTCCTGCTCCAGGCCCAGGGCCCATGCCAAAGCTGGGGCAGCCACAAAAAAAAAAAAAAAATTTCTGTTCATTGCTGCTCTGATGGGGATGGATCCTCAGCCACTTGGAGGTTGATGATGAATTTTAATCCTCCTTTGGCCTCTTCTTTCTTGAGATCTTCAGTTCAGGAATTCAGTGAAAAAGGCTCATAAACATTTGTTCAAAACACCAAACACCAGGAAAAAAGGCCCTTTTCTGGAATATCTTAAATGTTCAGTTCTTCTGTGGTTACTTAGAAAACTGATTTCATAGAAATATATTCAAAGTGAATGTACTATTTTGAAAATAAATGCAGACATTCCACTGTCATATTTTCTGAAAATATCTTTGCCAGGATTTCTTCTCCTGGGAAGCTGAGAAGCTCAGAAAAGAATGAAAACAATAATTATCTGATTGATACTGCTGTGTTTCCTGCTTTGGAATGTGGTCTGAGATTGTTTACCAACAAGTGCATGCTTGATTGTTTTCCTGTCATTGTTTTTACATAATTGGAATCACCATCAGATGTGTCGGACTCTGAGGAGTCAGTCACAGGGGATCTTCATTGTCATTCCAGCCTTTTTCTTTCTGTAACCTTTCTTATCGTTTAGTATGGTTTTAATATAGCATAATAAATATGACATGGCATGACACCACATGACATGATGGATGACACAGACATGGTGGGTGACATCATATCAGCCATGTGGAGAACATGGAGTCAGATTTTCATCTCTCACCTCTTCCTTGGGACCCTCAAAACTCAACACAGAAAAGAACTGTTTTGTCCTGCTTTCTTTTTCCATTTATGGATTGATATCAACAACCCCTGCAAACTGATATTGGGGACAGAGCACCTTAAAATTCAGTCTGAACAGATATGAAAATCAAGGCTCTCCAACTGGCTAACAAACAATATCATTGAGGCCCCCTCCCCAACAGGGTGGTTTATCCAACCCCTGGCACTCCTATGGATCAGGAATGGTGGGCCAGGGACCTGCAGGAGAAGGGCAGGGATTCTTCCCCTGTGCTCAGCACTGGTTGGGCAGCACCTCGGCAGTGCTGTGTCCAGTTCTGGGCCCCCAATTTTCTGGGAAGGACATGGAGGGGCTGGAGCGTGTCCAGAGAAGGGCAACAAGGCTGGGGAGGGGTCTGGAGCACAAGTCCTGTGAGGAGCAGCTGAGGGAGCTGGGGTTGTTTATCCTGGAGAAGAGGAGGCTCAGGGGAGACAAGGCAGTGTCAGGGCACAGGTTGGACTTGATGAAAATCCAAAGTCTTTTCCAGCCTTGCTGATTCTGGGATTCTCTGAAACCACCCTTGGAGCAGTTGCAGGATGAGCCCTGGGCCTCCTCTTCAGAAGCTCCAGCAGCCCAGGTCCCTCAGCTTCTCCTGCCAGCCCCAAAGCCCATCCTGTCAGTCCTGCAGAGCCTCTGCAGCTCCTCCTCATTGCCCAGAACAGGGAGCCCCAGAGCCAGACACAGCAGCCCAGATGTGCCCCCCTGGCCTGGGGTGCCTCTGGCAAGGGAGCAGCACCAGGCACTGCAGGAGCCTGCAGACAATTCCTGCAGCACTTGTAGGATGATCCTGCTCCCCAAGGGACGTTCCCATGGTGCCAAGTCAGGAACTGCAATGGGGAGTGGGGCCAGAGAGGAAAGGGCAAACAGGGATGGGCTGTTTGCAGGGGAGGGAAACAGGGGTGGGGAAGAGGAAGAAATTTGTAGCAGGAAGAGTAAAGAAAGCAAAGGTGAAGCCAAGGAAATGCTGAGGGCAGTTTGGGGGTGGCTGCCAGGCAGCCCTGGCTCTGAGCAACAGCGTCTGCAGTGGGACAGGAAACTCCCAGCTGATGGGAACAAACTTTCTGGCTGAGTGCAGAGGCCAGGACAAAGCTGAGTGGTTTCCCTGCCATTGCCCAGCCCTTGCTGGCCCCAGGGGCTGATGGCATTTGTGCTCCCTCAGGTTCATGTCCCCACAGCAACAGCATGGGGGTGCTCCCGCCTGCTGTGTGCAATGCAAACAGGGGCTGCTGAGCCAGTGCTGCCGTGTCTGTGCCTGCAAGGATGGGGCACCTGTGTGAGCTGGGGGAGAGGCCAGGGCTGCAGAGGGGGGATGTTGTTGGCAGCTCCATGAGGACGCTCTGGGACGCTGCCCTGGGCTGTCCAGCGCACTGGGGATGGATCAGCCCCTGCTCTGCTGCTCCTTCCCATCTGCCCCAGGGCCCTTGCAGAGCCCCAGCCATGCTGTTTGCCCCCAGCCTGCCCACGGCCAGCCTGGGGCTGCTCACGGGGTTTCTGTGCTGAGCATTGGCCTGGCCGTGTTCTTGAGAGAGCCTGGGCAAGGAGCCTGGAGCCCCCAGGGCCTGGCCTGAGGCGTCAGCGCTGCCCCAGCAGTGCCCATGGCCTGTCCCTGCTGCAGCCCCCTGGCACTGCCACCCCCCCCCAGGCTGTGCCCGGCCCCGAGAGCACTCAGGCCCTACAGCAACACCAGGGCCACCAGGGCAGCGGGCAGGGGGCCATGCAGCAGCACTGGCAACACCAAATGCTGCTGCTGCTGCTGGGCACAGCTGCTGGGCCAGCACTGATCTGCCCCCAGCTCTGCACACAGACATTGCTGCTGCAGCTCCAGAGAAGGCAACAAAAGGGCATCTCTGCAGAAAACTTTGCTGGGAGATCCTTTGTTCCTTTAAAAGCCACCAAGAGTGCAGCCCCTCATTGACACAGTCTGTGGCCACAGGGAAGGTGGAGAGAAACAAAATGAGAAATGGAACAAACAATGACATTTCTTTGTGGAACAATATGAAAAAAAAAAAACAAAGGAAAAAACCTCCAAAATGAAACCAAAAGAAAGTATCAAAGATGACTTTTTATTACAAGTGATTTGCAGAAATTGGCCAGCAGTTTAATGTTTCTGAAAACCATCCAGTCATCAGTCTCCACACTGCAGCCTTGAGCTCCTGGTTCCTCAGGCTGTAGATGAGGGGGTTCAGGGCTGGAGGCACCACTGAGTACAGAACTGACAGGGCCAGATCCAGGGATGGGGAGGACATGGAGGGGGGGCTCAGGTAGGCAAAAAATGAGTGCTGAGGAACAGAGAGACCACAGCCAGGTGAGGGAGGAGGCAGGTGGAAAAGGCTTTGTGCCGTCCCTGCTCAGAGGGGATCCTCAGACCAGCCCTGAAGATCTGCACATAGGAGAAAACAATGAACACAAAACAACCATAAACAAAAGAGGCACTAACAGCAAGAAGCCCAAGTTCCCTGAGGTAGGATTTGGAGCAGGAGAGCTTGAGGATCTGAGGGATTTCACAGAAGAACTGGCCCAGGGCATTGCCATGGCACAGGGGCAGGGAAAATGTATTGGCTGTGTGCATGAGAGCATTGAGAAAGGCACTGGCCCAGGCAGCTGCTGCCATGTGGGCACAAGCTCTGCTGCCCAGGAGGGTCCCATAGTGCAGCGGTTTGCAGATGGACACGTAGCGGTCATAGCACATGATGGTCAGGAGGAAATACTCTGCTGAGATGAAAAAAAAAAAAAAAAGAGCTGTGCAGCACATCCTGTGTAGGAGATGTTCCTGGTGTCCCAGAGGGAATTGTGCATGCCTTTGGGGACAGTGGTGCAGATGCAGCCCAGGTCAGTGAGGGCCAAGTTGAGCAGGAAGAAGAACATGGGCGTGTGCAGGTGGTGGCCGCAGGCTACGGCGCTGATGATGAGGCCGTTGCCCAGGAGGGCAGCCAGGGAGATGCCCAGCAAGAGGCAGAAGTGCAGGAGCTGCAGCTGCCGCGTGTCTGCCAATGCCAGCAGGAGGAAGTGCCTGATGGAGCTGCTGTTGGACATTTGCTGGGGCTGCATATGGGGATCTGTAAAAGACATAATCATGGAATAGTTGTGTTTGGAGATGACTTTTAATATCCCAGCACAGCCTGGGGGCACTTTCCCCCCGCTGCCTGCCCAGGGCTCTGCTGCCTGGAGCTGTCCCTGCCAGCAGCTGCTTCCTTGTGCCCAGGGCTGCGCCCTGCCAGTGCTGCCAGAGCCCAGCCCAGCCCTGGGGGCTCAGCTCTGCCCTGCAGACCCCTCCCAGCTCTGGCACTGCCCAGGGGCAGCTCTGGCTCTGCAGGCTCTGATGGCAACGTCAGAGCAACCCTGAGGAGGCTGGAAAAGTGACACTGATGCTGCCTCTAAGGGGCCCTGTGCTGATTTCTGTCACTGGTTTATTCACATCTGAGAGAATTTTTTTTTTTTTTCCCTCAACTGAACTGAGATATGAATATCCCCATGTGCAATTTCCCATCCAGGCAACCCAGAGCAGTAGAATAAAAAGCAGGATTTTCCCTTTTATGCAGCCCCTGCCTTGCTGTGCTCCCTGTATAATCTACTTGGAAATGTTCTGCAGTTAAATGCCATGCTGGGAGCAGTCCTGAACAATGCAGCATCCTCCCCACACAAGGAGAACACTTCCAAGCCTGACCAGCTGTCTCCTCCCACCCAGATCTTGTCCCCAGTGCTGGGAGCAGCTGCCAGGGCTGGCTGAGAGCTGTCCCTGGCAGGCAGCAGAGTCCCTGCCCCAGCACAGCGCCCTGGGCTGCAGGACCCTGCTCTGCAGGACAGCCCTGGGCACCCCTGGCTGCTCTGCACAAGAGACAATCACAGAATGTACTCACAGGGTCTGTAGGCATTGGGATGTTCCAGCTTTAGGAGATGGCTCCAGGAGCTGCAGCTGCATTGTCCTGCAGCCAGAGGTTCCTGTGCCAAGGGCTGGCAGTGATTCTGCCCCAGGCACTTCTCAGCACCTTCCCAGCCCTGACTGATTGAAGCTCTCTGTGCCTCTGTGCTGTGCCCGGGCTGGCTGCAGGCAGTGCCCCAGCCCTGCTGGGCTGGCAGAAGAAGAGCTGCTCATCAAGAGAAATGTGCTTTTGAAGCTCTTCTTGGTTACCAGGAGCTGCCTCTGTGCCAGGAGCCCAGCCCAGCTCAGCAGCACAGACACAGCACAAGGACTTTAATGAGCCTCTGGGGCTTTGTGCTCAGGCCCTGAACATCAGTCCCTGAGAGGGAGCTGAAGAAACCTCTCCAGAACTCCAAGTCAGAATCCAACTCCAAAGTTTCTTGGACTTTTAATGGGTCCCACTGAGGGACACGACTGAGAAAGTGTCCCCAGGCCCCAGGCAGAGCAGAGAACTGCAGGCAGTGATGACAGGTGGGGACAAAGAGAAGCCAAGTCTTGGTGCCCTGGGGCACAGCAGGGTCTGTGCCACCAAGGGCTGGGAGGAGACACCTTGTCCTGAGGCCCTGGGGCCTCCTGGCACAGCCCCAGCCAGGCTGGGCACTGTCAGCCCCCCTTTGTCCTGCCCTCAGCATCCCCCCCAGCCCACATCCCAGTGGCCTCAAGGATCTGCTGGAAGGAGTCCCTGGGGAGCCTTGCTCAGCAATGGCCCTGGGGGCTCCTGAATGCTCCCTGCAGGGACTGCAGGTTTTTCAAAGGACTTTGGGTTTGGCTTTTGCCTTGGAGTCTCTGAGAGGTTTGTGCAATCATGGCCTCCAATTATCTGCTGTAATTAGTCCCTGGAGAGGCTTTGTCAGTAACAACACTCAGTGGGGCTCATTAATGCTTCAGGGTACTTCAGTTATTTTAAGGTACTTGGTGTTTCCCTTTTGATACAGACTCTGTGAGAGGTTTGTGCAATCATGGCCCCAATTATCTGCTTTAATGAGTCCCTTGAGAGCTTTGTACTGACACTCAGTGGGGCTCATTAATGCTTTGAGATACTCAAGGTTTTTAAGGTACTTTGGATTTTCCTTTCCACACTGAATCTCTGAGAGGTTTTTTTGTGCCATCCTGGCCTCCAATTCTCTCCTCCAAGGAGTCCATGAGGAGCCTGTGTTGGGGATGGACCTCAGTGGGACCCATTCATGCCTTGAGACACTTTGGGGTTTTCTTCTGACTTTGACTCCTGGAAAGGTTTGTGCAATCTCCTCTCAGGCCCTGAGGTTCCAGGGCTCAGCTCCAAATGCACCACAGGGCTCATTAGGATCAAGCAAGTCCTGACAAACCATGGCTCTGCCTTGATTTCCCTCTGGTCTAGTCCAGTTCATTTTCAGAAGGAAGTTTTCCTTTTACAGTTATGGAGAAATATTTCAAAGAGCTTCTAAGAAATATGTAATCCTATTTTAAAGAGTGTATTTTATTACTGTGCTCTTTAGAGAAGAGGTGATTGCAGCATTCTGTGATTGATATTGATCCAGGGTCTTTCCTAAGGAGGTCTGGCCAGGTCAGTGAAGTTGTACCATGAGAACTGACCCAGTGTGGACAACCTTGTCCCACATTCCCCAACCCCATGTGAAAAGCCATTTTCACTTTCAAAAATTTAAATTATTAAGATCTTATCAAAATACAACAGAAGACTGAATAAGGAAAATTACAGAGTGCCAGGAGCAAAGGATTCAGTCACTGTGTGCTCGTTTACAAAATGGATGGTCTGTCTTTTATACCTCTTGCCCCTCCCAAAGTCTTGTCAGTCGACTCCTTCTTCCCTGTCCAGTGGTGGAGATCACTGTCTTACACCTTGATTGGAGGTCAGGTGCTGCCACAGTAACAAGCCAACCCTCCCAAATGCCCTGACTACTGAGGCCATCCTGTGATAACAATGCAAGGGGGAGGGGAAGGATAACTATACATCTACAAAACTTCTCTTAACATATATTTAGTATTCACCCCTTAATTGTGAGAGTCAACCATAGGATTACTCATCTATAACAAACCCCCTTTTCTTTTTCTATAAGTCATTTTGCTCAAACAATTAAGTAAAAATTTCTCTCTCTCTTGAATGAGTCATACCAGCATCTGTTGATGTGGGCAAGGACAGGGAACAGGAGAAAAAAAAATCTCAGGTTTTCCTTAGACACACTTATTTGGAATGGACAAAAGGGCATCCCAGAGGTCCAGTATGGCTTTGACTCCCATCTACCATGCCTATGTGGCTGCTACCCATAGTTGGTGTATCTTAGGGGTGAGTACAGAGGCCAACTCGGTCCTGCCCTCCAGTCCCTGTTGAATTAAAAGACAACTGAGGAATGACAGAGGTCTGGTCTGGCCTTTTGTCCCCCCCTTACCATGTCTATGCCATGCCTACAGGGGTTGCTACCTGCAGCAGGGCTATGGAGCCTTCTTGGTAGCAAACAAAGGGGCCAACCTGGTCTTGCCCTCCTTCCTTTGTCTTATTTTCTTAAAGAAGCTGTCCCATTACCTTTTACAGTCCCTTGTGTACTTCTCCTCAACAGATGCTGGTAATTCTCACCCATTAAAACAGGAAGACAGTTCTCAAGCTGGTTGGTGGAAGCTTGACTCTACTTTTTGGGCATCTTGGTGTTTTTCTGGTTGTCTTTCAGTCTCTGCTTGAGAGTCAATCTTGTTTCACCCAGCCTGGATGTTATAGTCCACTCTTTGGGTTCTTCTACTGGGCCTTTGACTCTGTTGCCATGAGTCCATCCCCGCTCTGCAGTTCACACGGCCGATTCGGTGGTGAGCAGTACCTGAAAGGGACCTTCCCACTGAGGAGTTAGAGGCTGATCTCTCCATGACTTAATCATCACCCAATCCCCAGGATTAATATTATGGATTCTGAAATCCAGGGTGGTAGTTTGAGGAATTGCCCCTTTATGTCTTAGCCCTTCTAAGGTTTGTGCTATAGACATGACTTATTTCTTGGCATTGGCTTCCCCTTCCTCATAGGTGGCAACCTTCTGGGGTGAGGTCAGGAAGGGTAACCCAAACATCATTTCATAGGGTGACACCCCCAGGTCTGACTGGGCTTGGGTTCTAATTCTTAATAAGGCCAAAGGGAGACATTTTATCCATGACATTTGGGTTTCAATCATTAGATTAACCAGAGCTCTTTTAAGAGTTTGATTGCTTCTCTCAACCCAACCGGAACTCTGTGGATGCACTGGAGTGTGTAATTCCCATTTCATTCCCAGGGCCTGAACAAATTTCTGCAATATCTTCAATGTGAAATGAGTTCCCCAGTCTGAATCAATCCTGTTTGCCATCCCACATCAGGAAATGATTGATTCTAGAAGTGTTTTACTCACAACATTGGCATTGGCTTTCACAGTGGGTACCACCTCTACCCGATGAGTCAAGTGATCTACTATCACTGGCAAAAACTTCCACCATTGTACCTGGGGAAGCTCAGTAAAAAGTCTACTTGGATGTTTTGGAAGGGCCATAAGGCTAGTTCTCACCCTCCTCTGGGTTTTTCCTCATGATTTTCTTATTCACTTGTTGACATATCACACACCATTCAGTTACTTGCTTAGCTATTCTGAAAATTCCTATGCATCCCCAATCCCTTAGAAATTGATCACTTAGCACTTGTGTACCCCAATGTGTTGTTCCATGTATGCCTTCTAGCATTTTTTTCTTGGCAAGGGGTTTATTCAACATTTGCCTCCCATCTGCTAATCTCCACTTCCCTTTGTTATCTTTCTTGGCTCCTATTTTAAGGAGTTCTTCCTCTTCTGTCCCACTGAATATGGGACTTTTTGCATTTCTCTCATGGGGTTAATACTATTATTAGTTTTTCTGTCTCTGATTCATTGCATTTTTAGCTTCTAAATTGGCTAAATTGTTCCCTCATGCCTCCTGAGTCTCCTCTTTTTGATGTCCTTTAACATACACCACTGCTACTTCCTCTGGTAATTGTAAAGGTTTCTAACTCTTCTAAAACAAATTTTTCATGATGAATCCCTTTCCCTTTGAGTCCTTTCCCTTTAATAGCCCTCTCTTCTTCCCAAATTTTTCCAAAGGTATGCACTATTCAAAAGTCTATTTTCAGTCTGTATCTATTGTTGTTCCCTTTTTTCTGTGCTAATATTTCCAGAGCTTGTTTTAGGGCATATAGCTCACACCTTGGGCTGACCAGTTGGAAGGTAACTTTCTTTTTCTATGGCCACCAACCCTTCATGCACTATAGCGTACCCCGATACCCTGTGCCCCTTTTAGTACCCATGAAGATCCATCGATGTACAATCGTTTTCCACCTTGGAGTGGCTAATCTGTCAGGTCCTCTCTTACTCTAGTTTGATAGTTTATAACCTCTAGGCAATTATGTATTAGTTCCTCACCTGGTTCTCCATATAAAAACTGGGCAGGGTTGAGTTGGTTACTCACTATTAGCTCTAAACCATTATCTATTAAGATGGCTTCATACTTTAGCACTCAGGAATCAGTGAGCCATTTCTCAGCCTTTTGGCTCAGGATACTCCTTACTGAGTTTGGGATATATATCTTCAATTTTCCCCAAAAGGTTAATTTTTTGCTTTCTGCTATGAGTAGGGCAGTCACTGCCACAGCCTGAATGCAGGTTGGCCACCCCCGGCTGACAGGGTCTAGCAGTTTTGATAAATAGGCCACTGGTTTCCTGGATCCTCCCCAGTCCGGGGCTAACACTCCATGTGCTACTCCTTTTTCTATATCCACAAACAGATAGAAGGGTTTGTCTAAGGCAGGAAGACTCAGTGCACTGACTAATTTTTGCTTTAAAGCTTTAAACTTTTGTTCATCGTCTTTTCCCACCTAATCTCTTCTTCCACTAACTTTTCATACAAGAACTGGATGGCCTGTGTGTATCCTTCAAACCATAGCCTACAATATCCCAACAGGCCTAAAAAACTTCTGACTTCCCTCTTAGTTTTTGGCCATATGTGTGAGACTCTCCCCATAATTCTCTCAGGGTTCAGCAGCCAGCTCCCTTGACAAATCCCATGTCCTAAGAATTTTACTTCCCACTCTACAAATTTGAGTTTCCCTTTTGATACCTGAAGTCCTTGGTCCCCCAGAAAATTTAACAACACTATGGTGGATTCCCAAACTTCTTTTTCTTCCTGTCCTGAGAGAAGCAAATAATTTACATATTGGAGGAGCTTTATCTCAGGTTTAATGGATAAGAGTTGTAGTTTTTCTCCTAGGGTTTGACCAAACAGGTTTGGGGATTCAGAAAACCCTTGAGGTAACCTAGTCCACCGAAGCTGTTGCTTCTTTCTGGAATCGGGGTACTCCCATTCAAAGGTAAATATATCCCACTTTCTCTCTGCCAGTGGGCAAAAACCAAAAATTATCTTTTTAGGTCTATCACACCGAGCCACTGGTGTGCTGGGGGGATAGTACTCAGTAGTGTATCGGGGTTAGGCACTACTGGGTACCGATTCACTGTTCTTTTGTTCACTTCTCTCAAATCTTGGACAAGCCTGTAAGTCCCATCTGACTTCTTTACTGGTAATATGGGTGTATTATGGGGGGGACATACATGGTTCTAAGGTCCCGTCCTCAAGTAGGTCCTGGATCACCGGCCGTAGTCCTTGTGTCTTCTCCAGGGAGAGTTGATGTTGTACCCAAACTGGATGGCTCTCATTTACTATTTTTATCACTATAGGTTTCATGTTTTATTTACCTCAGTTTTTCAATTTTGCCCATACTATCTCATGAATTTTCTCCTCATTTTCTTCCCTTAATTGGAGAAGCTTAAGTACCATTTTCCCTTTCTCTGGGAGCACTCCAATGTCAAACTGCACCTGTAAATCCTGCTCTAATAAATTTCACCCTGCTTCTGGAACTAATAGAACATCCCCAATTCCTATTTTATTTGTTCCTTCAAACTTTATTTGCATTATAACTGAGGCTTTGAAACCTTCCCCTTGTCTAGGTTTGAAAAGACAATTGTCGGCTAATGAAGGCAGGGGCTGCTCCTGAAATGGAAAATGTAAACCCCCTCCCTCTGAATTGTTATAATTTTGAAATTAAGGGGGCTCTCAGGCACAGATATGGGAACAGGAATAACAGTTCCTTATTAGGGAAGAAAAAAAAAAACTAAACCAAAACAATGCAGTAATACAAAAGAACAATGACACAGTCGGAATACAACCTGACACCCTGTGGGTCACGGTGTTGCTAGCAGTGCAATAAAAATGGTGGCTGCAGTCCTTCTGCAGTCTTCCTGCTGACAGGTGTGGTTCTGTTGGAGTAGTGATCCTGTAGAAGGGTGTAGTTTTCCTCTGAATATGGTGTAGATGGGCCTTGTCTTCCTCTGGGAATCCAAAAGAAGGGTAGATGGGCTGGTCCAGGGAAAGGCTTCCCTCTCTGGGAATCCAGTGGGAAAGGCTGTTTCTGGTGTCCCAAAATCTCAGGTTATATCCAGGAAGGAATGCTTGGCTCCTCCCTCTGGGTGGAGCATCTCAAAATGGGATGATGTAATTTTGATCAGTCATGCAGTGACACTCAATAAGCCCATTAACAGCAGATGTCTTCCCAGAGGGAGGACTGGTTTGTGGAAGAGATAAAGAAAAAAACTGCCCAATTAACAGATGATAACTGCCCACCTCTAACAGATGGGAAATAGAACACACATACATCATTGCAATCTAGGACATTATCCACCCAATTCTATTTCCATCTGCATCACAATGAAACCTTACACACAGTTCTCACTTAAGACTAGGTTTCCCTGTGGTACACAACAGCTTTCTCCATCTTTCTGCATTACCCACCAAGTGTAACCAGGTCCTTGAACAAAAAACAATCCCACAGATGGGTTTGTCTTTTCCTGCAGTGGGATTAATCCAAACAGTCTTTCCTAAAATACCTTTCATCATGTGTACAACAGGGACTTTATCTCCATCCACTGTGTGCAGGGGTTCAGACTGGGCAGGACCAGCTCAATTGATGGACCCTCTGGTGTTGACCATCCAGGTGGCTTTTGCTAAGTTCATTTCCCAATTTCTAAAAGATTTCCCACCCAAGTGCCTTCAGGGTAGTCTTAAGTAGTCCATTGCACCATTCAACTTTCCCTGCAGCTGGTGCATGATGATTTCATAGGGATATGATATATCCATTCCATACCATATGCTCTGGCCCAGGTGTTGATAAGGCTGTTCTTGAAATGGGTCCCGTTGTCTGACTCAATTCTCTCAGGGGTGCCATGTCTCCAAAGGATTTGCTTTTCCAGGCCCAGGATGGTGTTCCAGGCAGTGCAATGAGACACAGGGTAGGTCTCCAACCATCCAGTGGTGGCTTCCACCATGGTCAGCACATAGCGCTTGCCTTGGCGTGTCTGGGGCAGTGTGATGTAGACAATCTCCCAGGCATCCCCATACTTGTACTTGGACCACCGCCCACCATACCATAGGGACTTCACCCACTTGGCCTGTTTGATGGCAGCACACGTCTCACAGTCATGAATAACCTGAGAAATACTGTCCATGGTTAGATCCACCCCTCGGTCTCATGCCCACTTATAGGTGGCATCTCTGCCCTGATGGCCTGAGGCATCATGGGCCCATCGAGCTAGGAATAACTCTCCCTTGTGTTCCCAATCTAGGTCTATCTTGGACACCCCTATCTTTGCAGCCTGGTCTACCTGCTCATTGTTTTGGTGCTCCTCATTGGCTCTGCTCTTGGGGACATGGGCATCTACATGACAGACTTTCACAGGTAGCCTCTCTACCCTGGTAGCGATGTCTTTCCACTCATCAGAAGCCCAAATTGGTTTTCCTCTATGCTGCCAGTTGGCCTCTTTCCACCTCTCCAGCCATCCCCACAGAGCATTGGCTACCATCCATGAATCAGTGTAGAGGTAGAGCTTTGGCCACTTCTCTCTTTCTGCAATGTCCAGGGCCAGTTGAACAGCTTTGAGTTCTGCAAGTTGACTTGATCCACCTTCTCCTTCAGTGGCCTCTGTGACCTGTCATGTGGGGCTCCATACGGCTGCTTTCCACTTCCGGTTCATCCCTACGATGCAACAGGAACCATCAGTGAAAAGAGCGTAGCGTGTTTCCTCTGGTGGCAGTTGGTTATATGGAGGAGCTTCTTCAGCCCGTGTCACTGGTTCTTGTTCTTCATCTGTGACACCAAAATTTTCACCTTTGGACCAATATGTATTTACCTCCAAAATCCCAGGGCAATTCAGTTTACCTATACGGGCGCGCTGTGTGATAAGAGCAATCCACTTGTTTCATGTAGCACTGGTGGCATGGTGGGTGGAAGGAACCTTGCCTTTGAACATCCACCCCAGCACCGGTACTCGAGGTGCCAGGAGGAGTTGTGCTTCTGTACCAATCACCTCTGAGGCAGCCTGGACTCCTTCATAGGCAGCCAAGATTTCCTTCTCTGTGGGAGTGTAGTTGGCTTCAGACCCTCTGTAGCTTCGACTCCAAAATCCCAGTGGTTGGCCTCGAGTCTCCCCAGGCACCTTCTGCCAAAGGCTCCAGGACAAGCCATGGTTCCCGGCTGCAGAGTAGAGCATGTTCTTCACCTCTGGTCCTGTCCTGACTGGGCCAAGGGCTACTGCATGAGCAATCTCCTGCTTGATCTGTGCAAAGGCTTGTTGCTGCTCAGGGCCCCAGTGGAACTTGTTCTTCTTGCGGGTGACCAGGTAGAGAGGGCTCACAATCTGACTGTACTCAGGAATGTGCATTCTCCAAAAACCTATGGCACC
>JALJVW010000162.1:0-15582 GCA_024865655.1 Emberiza elegans
CTGCACATAGGAAAACAATGAACACAAAACAACCAAATGCTAAACAGAGACTAACAGCAATGAGCCCAAAGTTCCTGAGGAGGATTTGGAGCAGGAGGCTTGAGGATCTGTGGGATTTCACAGAAGAACTGGCCCAGGGCATTGCCATGGCACAGGGGCAGGGAAAATGTATTGGCTGTGTGCATGAGTGCATTGAGAAAGGCACTGGCCCAGGCAGCTGCTGCCATGTGGGCACAAGCTCTGCTGCCCAGGAGGGTCCCATGGTGCAGTGGTTTGCAGATGGACACGTGGCGGTCATAGCACATGATGGTCAGGAGATAAAACTCTGCTGAGATGAAGAACAAAAAAAAAGACCTGAGCAGCACATCCTGTGTAGGAGATGTTCCTGGTGTCCCAGAGGGGTTGTGCATGGCTTTGGGGACAGTGGTGCAGATGGAGCCCAGGTCGCTGAGGGCCAGGTTGAGCAGGAAGAAGAACATGGGCGTGTGCAGGTGGTGGCTGCAGGCTACAGCGCTGATGATGAGGCCGTTGCCCAGGAGGGCAGCCAGGGAGATGCCCAGCAAGAGGCAGAAGTGCAGGAGCTGCAGCTGCCGCGTGTCTGCCAATGCCAGCAGGAGGAAGTGCCTGATGGAGCTGCTGTTGGACATTTGCTGTTCATGGAGAAATGACAGTGGCATGGGATCTGTAAAAAAAATCAAATCCATTTGAATAGTTGGGTTTGGAGGGACTTTAAATCCCCCATCCCTCCTGCTATTCATCAGCCTGGGGCACTTTCCCAGAGAAAGTTCTGACTGCCTGCCCAGGGCTCTGCTGCCTGGAGCTGTTTGAGTTTGCCAGCAGCTGCTTCCTGTGTGCCCAGGGCTGGGCCCTGCCAGTGCTGCATGGATCCCAGCCCAGCCCTTTGGGGCTCAGCTCTTTCACCCCCTTTTCAGCAGACCCCCATCAGCTCTCAGGCACTGCTCTAGGACAGCTCTGGCTCTGCAGGCTCTGATGGCAAATCTCAGAGCAACCCCTGAGGATTGCTGGAAAAGATGCAGCACCTGATGGCTGCCGGGCACTGGGGCCCTGTGCTGATTTCTGTCCCAGGGCTGCCTGGTTTATTCAGATCTGAGATAAATTTTGCATTTTCCTCATCTCTGCAACTGCCTGAAATGAATATCTATGGGCAATTTCCCATTCAGGCAAACCTGGGGCAGGAGGGAGGGCAGTAGATTAAAAAAGCAGGATTTTCCCTTTTCCCTGAGCATTGCTGCCTTTTGTGTGCTCACTGTATAATCTACTTGGAAATGTTCTGCAGTTTTCCCTGCCATGCTGGGAGCAGTCCTGAACAATGCAGCATCCTCCCCACACAAGGAGAACACTTCCAAGCCTGACCAGCTGTCTCCTCCCACCCAGATCCTGTTCCCAGTGCCATGGGAGCAGCTGCCAGGGATCTCCTGAGAGCTGTCCCTGGCAGGCAGCAGAGTCCCTGCCCCAGCACAGCGCCCTGGGCTGCAAGGGACCCTGCTCTGCAGGACAGCCCCTCATTTTTTTAAAATTCATTGGCACCCCTGGCTGCTCTGCCCTCAAGAGACAATCACAGAATGTACTCACAGGGTCTGTAGGCATTGGGATGTTCCAGCTTTAGGAGATCACTCCAGGAGCTGCAGCTGCATTGTCCTGCAGCCAGAGGTTCCTGTGCCAAGGGCTGGCAGTGATTGTGCCCCAGGCACTTCTCAGCACCTTCCCAGCCCTGACTGATTGAAGCTCTCTGTGCCTCTGTGCTGTGCCCGGGCTGGCTGCAGGCAGTGCCCCAGCCCTGCTGGGCTGGCAGAAGAGCTGCTCATCAAGAGAAATGTGCTTTTGAAGCTCTTCTTGGTTACCAGGAGCTGCCTCTGTGCCAGGAGCCCAGCCCAGCTCAGCAGCACAGACACAGCACAAGGACTTTAATGAGCCTCTGGGGCTTTGTGCTCAGGCCCTGAACATCAGTCCCTGAGAGGGAGCTGAAGAAACCTCTCCAGAACTCCAAGTCAGAATCCAACTCCAAAGTTTCTTGGACTTTTAATGGGTCCCACTGAGGGACACGACTGAGAAAGTGTCCCCAGGCCCCAGGCAGAGCAGAGAACTGCAGGCAGTGATGACAGGTGGGGACAAAGAGAAGCCAAGTCTTGGTGCCCTGGGGCACAGCAGGGGTCTGTGCCACCAAGGGCTGGGAGGAGACACCTTGTCCTGAGGCCCTGGGGCCTCCTGGCACAGCCCCAGCCAGGCTGGGCACTGTCAGCCCCTTGTCCTGCCCTCAGCATCCCCCCAGCCCACATCCCAGTGGCCTCAAGGATCTGCTGGAAGGAGTCCCTGGGGAGCCTTGCTCAGCAATGGCCCTGGGGGCTCCTTCATGCTCCCTGCAGGGACTGCAGGTTTTTCAAAGGACTTTGGGTTTGGCTTTTGGCTTGGAGTCTCTGAGAGGTTTCTGCAATCATCTGCTGTAATTATCCCTGCTTTAACAGTAACAGTCCTCAGTGGGGCTCATTAAGAGCTTTCAGTTATTTTAAGGTACTTGGTGTTTCCTTTTGACACAGACTCTGTGGGGATCATTAATGCCTTGAGATAGTCAAGATTTTTAAGGTACTTTATGGATTTAAGAATACTTTTAGAAACTTTTAAGGATTTTCCTTCCCACACTGTCTGAGAGCTTTGTGTGCCATCCTGGCCTCGAATTCTCTCCTCCAAGGAGTCCATGTTTCTGTTTTACAACAAAGATGGAACTGAGAGGATTTTGTAAGACTTTCTATAAGCATCCAAACAAACATGGGACAATTTACAATGCAACAACAACCACTAAGAGAATTAATAGTCTTCTTGTAGCTAGACATCATCCAACCCTTTAGTCCCTTGGATTGGAAGAGTTTATTGAACCAGTCTTTGTTTTCCACTTGAAGCTTCTTGAACCCTTCCTTCAGTACCTGAATGCTCTTGTGGATTGACTCGCTGTGGCTGGAGAGGTTCATGCAACACATGCCCTCAGAGTCTACACAGCCATGCCCATGTGCCCAGAGTAAAAACTCTATTGCTGTTCTGCAAGGTGGCATGTCTGATGGTCTCTATGTCTGAGAGCAGGCCACTCAATGTGAGGGAGGTAGCATTGGTTTGCTTATTTAACAGGCACCCAAGATGGTCTAATTGTCCTAAAGCTTTAGCTGCAGCCACCCAAGGTAGTCCAGATTGGGGGTGCTACCATCCGATACCTGGATTAAAGCTTTCAAAGCCATCTCTTTGATATCATCCAATACTTCTCTGGGGATACCTGCTGCTTGATCATCTGATAGGCTGTGTTGTCCTTCTCCAGCTAGATGGTTGATTGTCAATTCCGCCCTTGCCTCATTATTAGCATAGTCTGCTATTAATTGATTTAGTAAATACTTCCATCCCCCTTCCCACAGGGTGTATTCTGTAGGTGACAACAATATGGTCATAATATATTTTAAATCATAGGGAGTTAACACATGTGCTGCTAACATGGCCCTCATTAGGCCATTAAAACAAGGTAAGTCCTTCCTATGGTCTTTAGCTGCCCTACACAGCTCCTTTATTTCCCCATAAACCAGTGGCTTATACCTGGGATTCTGTCCCCTTCTTTCATAACATTACGGGACAATGAGGATTTTCGAGACTATTTGCCAGTCCTCTTCCTTTCCCAGGGATCTTCCGGGATTGAGGGGTGAGGTGGCTCTGAGGAGTCCAAACTGTCTTCTGGGGAGAAAGAATAACTTGGAGGAGAAACATTTGAATTAGAAATAGTGTGACAGTTGGACTTGGTATCTTTGACCATGGGGGTTATATTGTTGCTGGAGGATGAGGCAATGAGCACTGCCATTTTGTCAGGTGTTGGGGAGGAAGGGCCTTGATCTAGGATGGCTGACTTCCAGGCTGGCCTTCTGGAGGCATGGCCCAGGGTGAAGGTGGAATGATTGAATGTGGGGGCGTGACCCACAGTCGTGGAGGTGGAGTCTGGAGGTTCATTCAGGGTGGAAGAGAAGGTTGTGGTAGCAGGAAGTGAAGGAGCCAAGATGGAGGGAGGACAGTCAGGCTCAGGGGCATTTGGAAAATTTTTAATGATCCACCTCACGATTTATTTTAATTTGTTCTTTGAAGATATTATGTCATGATCAGTGAGAATTAACTTAAAGCATCCATATATGCACCTTTCTACTGTGGACATCTGGCTGCCCATTTTTCTCTTTCTCTTCTTTAGGTGAAACAGCCACTGGAACAACCCAAATCACTTATGGGATGTGGATGCATATTGTAAAAACACAGTGGCAAAATGGGAAATAATTGTCCTGCGTTTCCCCAAACCCACCTGCAATCCTACGCAGGTGAAATTGTTGTTGTCCCTGTGGATCCTGGCCGAGGTCCCTCAAAGTAGTGAGGCTAGCACAATCCAAAATCCCGGGGAGCACTGGCCTATCCATCAGCTAACCCCAGCTGACATAACTGAATGTCAGGGTCCCTGTTCAGGCGCCAAACATCACAATGAGGCTGGCTGTGACAAACCTTTCTGGTTCCCCAACTTCAGGGCAAGGGTGGTGAAAATGAAAAGGAGCAGATGCTGGGGAAGATGAAACAGGAAAGCCTTATAAATATGATTGCCTGGCAAAAGATTTTGAGAATATGGAAACTATAAGTGAGATTGAAATGAAAGCAAGCTTTGAGATACCAAGCCTTAGTTACTGAACAACTGGAAAACAATGGTATGGCCGGCTGGTGGCAATCCTCTTTTGATGAAACAATACCGTCTGCTTTCAGACAGGTCCAAGGGTCAGAGCAGACCCTACTAGATTGGCAGAAGGGGTCCAAAGAGTAGTTTTTAGGGTTATAGGGTTTAATATATAACACAGTATGGTAATGTAATGATTCTTATAGGCTGTATGTAAATGCTATAAGATTTGTGTCTCGTATTAGATTGGTTAGTGAAAATTAGAACACGCAGCACAGAAGAAGATTTTTTGTATTGTAACAGGAGCTCCCTTCCTCTTTGAGCTCCTCCTTTGGGCCTGCTCCGAGCTGTGGCTGGCAGCTCCAAACACGGCCCCTGCACCCACACCCTTTGCAATAAACAACAAGTTCCAAGACCTGGCTTCAGAGATCTCTCGTCTCCGTCCATCCCAACCATCTTACCCTCTGACACTCCTACAAGCAGGATCAATGGAGTTGCCCAAAAAGAACTTTAGTAACAGGGTGAAAACAATAAACATGGAGAAGTCGAGCACAGTACGAGGGGTGGGATTCAAAGACCTGAGATAAAGGGGAAGCAACAACATGGGACACCTGGGGATAGAACACTCTGGAATAATAACCCTATAGGGGGAACAAGCAACCAGTAGGGGAGGAGAACTTGGACAACTTAGCATAACAAAACTAAAGGCTTATGGGGGAACTCTCAAACTCACCCTAAGTTAAACAAATTATTCCCAGGGCTTGAAACCTCATGCCCAGTTCTTCCAAGGTAAAATCTGGCTGACTCTGAGTTACAGCTGGGCTAACTCCCACACTGCTGCTTTGCTCTGCTCCCTTGGGACCATGCGGCCCAACAGAGCCACAATGATGTCCTTGGTTCCACGAGGCTCCACAGTGTCACAATGGTACCTTGGATCCATGGTGCTCTGCAGTGTCACAATGGCCCCTTCATTTCACAAGGCTTCCAAATGTCACATTGGTCTCCATAGGAAGGAAAGCACAGAGCCCCATGTTTCAGGAGCTGATGAGTGGCAACCACCAGAGGCCAAGGCAAGTCTGATCTGTCTGTCCTGGCAGGTTTGCTTGGAGCAACCCTTGGATATTTGAAATTATGAATGCGGAGTCCTAATTTAAAACATTTGTGCCTGGAAAAGAGGGATTTTTTTTCCATAAAAAGCAAAGCACAGAGCCCTTTCCAGTGTTTGGAAAATAGGTGAGTGCTGCCCCTCAGGAGTCAAAGACCAGCCAGACTTGTCTGTCCTGGCAGCTTTTTTCTGGGAGCAATCCTTGAATACACAAAAATGTGGAGGTGGAATCCTAATTTTGGACATGGATGCCTGGAAAAAATGACAGTTCTTTTCCATAAAAAGCAGAGCCCAGAGCCCCAGTGTTTCAGGGGCAGATGGGAGTGGCCTTCCACATTCCAAGGTCAGCCAGACCTGTCAGGTGACCCCTGGGAGGCCAAGGCAGCCACACCTATTTCATGTTCCCTTGGTTCCACAGGGGCCCTGCAGTGTCACAATGGCTCCTTGCTTCCATGAGGCCTTGCAGTGCCACAATGGTTCTCTTGCTTCCATGATGCCCTCGGGTGTCATAATGGCCCCTTGGTTACACAAGTCCTTAAGGAACATAATGGTCTCCATGGTTCCGCAAGGCCCCATCGTGTCATAATGGTCTATTGGTTCCATGAAGCCTCGCTGTGTCCAATGGCCCCTTGGTTCCATTGGGGCCCAGTAGTGCAACAATGATTCCCTTGGTTCCACAAGTTCCCATAGTATCACAATGCCCCTTCCTTCTCGAGGCAGGGTCACAGTGGTCTCCATGATTCCATGGGGCCTTGCAATGCCACAATGGTCTCCATGGATCCACAGGGCCTCACAGGATCACAACGGTCCTTTGGCTCCGTGAGGCCCTGAAATGCAGCAATGGCCTCTTGGTTCCACAAAGCCCTGCTGCTTCACACTGGCCCCTTGGGACCATGTGGCCCAGCAGAGCCACAAAGATGTTCTTGGTTCCACGAGGCCCCAGAGTGTCACAGTGGCCCCTTGCATCCATGGTACCCTGCAGGGTCTAAATGTTCCTCTGTGATGGTGTTCACAGGGGTTTTCGGATTGGGGAAGAGATGAGGATCTGACTCCATGTTTCAGAAGGCCTGAATTATTTTTTTATGATATATACTACATTAAAACTATACTAAAAATAGAAGAAAAGGTTTCATCAGAAGGCTAGCTAAGAACAGAATAGCAAAGAAAGAATAACAAAGGCTTGTGGCTCGGCTCTCTGTCCGAGCCAGCTGAGCTGTGATTGGCCATTAATTACAAACATCCAAGATGGGCCAATCAAAGATGCACCTGTTGCATTCCACAGCAGCAGATAAATATTGTTTACATTTTGTTACTGAGGCCTCTCAGCTTGTCAGGAGGAAAAATCCTAAGGAAAGGATTTTTCATAAAAGATGTCTGCGACGTCACCTTTTTTTATTTTAGTTAAATTAAAAATAAAAGTGTTTGTAATTTCATCTGCTGTACCCATGCAGAGGAAAGAACAAACACTTGACAGGTTATCTGTTGCCAATCAAAACCTCAATCAAGTGCTGATGTGGAATGATCACGGAAATTCCTCACCTGTAGAACATAAAATTCTATCATATCACTAAAACAATCTTACAGTATAAGAAAATGCAAAACAATGCAAAGAAAATTCATTGCTCCAAGTCCAGACAGCTGAGTTTCAGGAGAAAGTCCATGGACTGAAGATGTTCCTCTTTGACATCTCTGGGAGTCCCTTTTTGTCCTGAAACAGGCGTGCAGAATCCTGAAACAAAGAACTGCTAAAGAAAAATCATCAATGATTATCAAAAATCCATTGACAGTTATCAAACAATTTTGAGAAAATTTCTAGAATGTCTTGGCCACAGCCCTTTATTGAACCACTTGGGCTGAGGCTAATCTTTGGCTCTTCAATGCTTTTGAGCTAATACTAGCTCTTTCAACTCTTTTTATTATTTTTTTTTTCCCCCCAGAAAGAGTAGCAGCAGAAGCAGAGGAGCCTGAGAGGCCCTGGGGGTCCCTGGCCCACATGGAAGAATCAGGAACCCCAGACCTGGCCCACAAAATGGTGGCCCAGGTACTGATGAAGGAAGCAAAGCCCCCAAACCCAACAGCCGGCTGGGCAGTGGCCCTGGCCCAGGGAACAGAGCCAAAAGGCCCGGGCCTGGGCTGCCAGGTGGGCTCTGTGTTCTCACAACCCGGCACCCTGCTGCAAATGCCTGGGCAGCATGAGTGACCAAACGCTCCCTCCTCCCTTGACTACCAGTACAGACCAGCAACTGGGGAAGAGAAGCTTTCCCAAGAATTGTCATCTCAGATCTGGGGATGCTTTGTCCCCACAGCAAGCAAATGATGGTCACTTTCCACTGTTTCCCTTGCCTCTGCAATGCAAATGCCAGTGTTCCTGCTTCCTGCCCCTCAGCACCACCCCAACCCCCTCTGGGCTGGGGATCAGAGGAAGAACTCCCGGGAGCCACCTCCCCCTCGCCACTGGGGCATTGCAACCCCCAACTGGAACCTTCCGACCAAATGTGAACCGGCCCGCGAAAAACACTGAGCTTGAAAGCAGGCAGCCAGGCGTCAGCTGTCGGGCCACACCTCCTTCATGGAAGGACAGGCCAGTGCCCCATTCCCCTGCATTTGGGGATTTTTCAGGGCTTCCCTTACTGGTGCCTCCATTGGTGTCTGGTCAAGTGAGAGCTGGTGGTGAAGCTCTTCCCACACTGGGGACACTCATAGGGCCTCTCCCCAGTGTGGATGCGCCGGTGGGTGATGAGGTGGCAGTTGTGTTTGAAGCCCTTCCCGCAATCAGGGCAGCGGAAGGGCCTCTCATCCGTGTGAATCCGCTGGTGGTGGATGAGATTTCCGCTGGTGCGAAACCTCTTCTGACACTCAGGACACTCGTAGGGCCTCTCCCCAGTGTGGATGCGTTGATGCCTGATGAGTTCTGAGCTGCAGGTGAAGCCCTTCCCACACTCCACACACTCATAGGCCCATTCTCCAGTGTGGATCATCTGGTGGCGGATCAGGCGGGAGCTCTTGCTGAAGCTCTTCCCACACTCCAAGCACTTGTAGAGCTTCTCCCCATCATGAAGCTGCTCCTGGGCCACCAGCTTAGAGCTGTGGCTGAAGCTCTGTCCACCTTCCTGGCTCAGGGTGGGTCTTTCCTCCTCAGAGCATCCTGGGCTGGCTTTGGAGCCCATCCTCCTGTGGGATCTCTGGGGATTTTCCTCCCCATTGGAATTTTGCACCGTGGAGTCCCTCAAAATGGCCTTGTCCACAAGGTTCTGCTGTGGGGATTTGTCCTCCCTGGTCTCCATCCTCAGCTTCTTCCCTGGGGGAGGAAGAACAAGGAGAGGATGGGATTTGCCTCCATGCCTGAGGGAAGGGGAAGGAGATCCCCCCAGTGCATCCCAGGCAGTACGGTGTTGGCAGCAGGGTTGTCCTGCAGCCAGGGGCCATGCTGGGCTGGGAGATGCAGCAGGAGAGAGGGGGAAAGGGACACTGACTTCCTCCTCACCCGCCTGGGTATCCCGGGGGATCTTCCCCTTCCTCACAGCCTCCTCCTCCATCTAGCAAAGGTTTGGGGTGGGAGATTGTATTTTAGGAGAAAAACAAGGGATGAGCACAGTGACTTTTGTACTTGTTTGATGGCAAACCTGGGTGAAAGTCTAAGCCAGAACTGCAATTCAATAACAAAATTATGATCAAGGCAATGATTCAGAAACACTGCCTTAAACTGACAGAGTCAGGATATAACCTGACACCCTCTTCATCAGGGTGGTGGCTGCAGTCCCATTAAATGGTGGCTGCAGTCCTGCTGGAGTGATGAACGTGATTCTGTCAAAGCAGTGATCCTGTAGAAGGGTCTGGTCTACCTCTGGAGGTCCAGTGGTGGTTATGGAGCTCTTGTCCTCTGGGAATCCAGTAGGCAAGTGCTCCTGGTGTTGAAAGCCTCAGCTTATATCCAGGTAGGAATGCTTGGTTCCTCCCCCTGGGCGGAGCATCCCACAGTGGGATGATGGAATTTGATCAGTTCTGCAGTGACACTCAGTGGCCCATTCACAGCAGATATCTCCCCTGGAGGGCGTTATCAGGGCTGAGTCATGGAAGAGATAAAGAACACTGCCCCGCCTGTTTATAGCAGTTGATGAAAATGGGGATTGAAAACCTGCATTTGGTTACATCTTGCATTGCAACCTGAAACAGTGGGGTAATCCCTGCTCAGGGGGTGAACACCACCCTCCTTACCCAAACTGGCTCAGGTGTAAAACCCCCACCCTGGGAATGCCACTCACACACAGGGGACAATGTCACACTTGCCCTGCCCAGGGGGATGTCTCTGTGCCTGTCACTCCCTTGCTGTCCCCCCTTTTCTCTTTCTTTCCATCTCTCTCTATCTCACCTTTACTGATCAATAAAATCCACTTTGGATTTGGTCTCATTAGCACCTTAATTGGGGCAGAGGCATCTCTCTAACAATTTTCTTAACCAGACTGGGACATTATTTTGCCACAGTGAGTTTAGGCACTGTTGTCAGACCCCAAGTTCCTTTGACAACAGCATGGTTCCCCCCTCTGAGGAGGTTGTGGTTCTTTCTGGAGGAACTCTTGGAAACTCGGATGCAACTTCCTCTGAGCCACTTATGGGAGAACTGATGAGGAAAA
Source organism: Emberiza elegans (assembly GCA_024865655.1). Lineage (NCBI taxonomy): Eukaryota > Metazoa > Chordata > Aves > Passeriformes > Fringillidae > Emberiza > Emberiza elegans. The sequence continues at coordinate 10,430 of JALJVW010000162.1, forward strand.
TGGCTGTTGTGGGTGGCCAGTGTAAAGAAAATATTTTGTTGTCCTTGCTTGAAAAGTTTGTTAGAATCACTGGAGGAAAGGGAGCAAATGATACCAGCGGGACTGACAAGACTCATTCACCCCACGGTGAGGAACACAAGGCTGCCAGAAGTCCCACAAGAAGCCCAGCTCAAGTAGCTCAATTCCCAAATAACTCCTGAATTGCATGGCTTGGGTTCTTTGCCAAATGTCAGAATCATTTTTCTCTTCATCCCTGTCACCTTTGTGACAGCTACAGAGAGCTTTCCCTTCCTTTTAATAATCTGTATTGGGCCAAATTTCTACTTATCTTTTATTGGAACCTGACAGCAACTGGGCTGGAGCATTGCAGGAACTAATGAAACTTGAAATTGCCACAGAATTGCTTCTATTGTCAGTTTATTCATGTTTGGGATTTGTTTGCGTTTTCATCATATGTGACTTGTGGGAAAATCCAATATTCATCAAAGTGATTTATAAAGAGTCAAGCTTGATTTCTGCCAAGTTTATTTTGTCCAGTGGGACAAAACCAGGGGATGCTCAAGGGGTCTGTGTGCCTCTCACCCTGGGGGATGCTTGGGAGGGGCTTGGGAGGGTTGTCCCTGTCCCTGTCACCCCAGGCCATTTCCCAGGGGGTGTCCCTGTCCCCAGGGATTCCCCAGGGGTCTCCATCATTCTCACACCAGGGAATGCCTGGGGGGTCTCCCTCCCTCTCACCCCTGTGCCAGGGGGTGCTCGGGGCAGTCTCTGTCCCTCTCAGCCCAGGGGATGCTCGGGGGTCTCTGTCCCCTCACCCTGGGGGATGCTCGGGGTGTCTCCATCCCTCTGGCCTCAGGCAATGCCTGTGCAGGGCTGGGGACCAGGGGCTCTGTGTCCCTCTCACCGCTGAGGGTGCTCAGGGCTGGGGGGGCTCTCCGACCTTCTCACCCCTGGGGAGGCCAGGGGGTCTCTGTCCCTCTCAGCCCTGCTGTGACCCCACCCAAACATCATCGGGCTCAGAGGGACAGAGACACCCCCAAACCCCCAGAAGGGCTGAACCTGGGATTTGGTTTGGGGCTGGGGGTTTAGGAAGGGGCTGGAATTGGGGCTGGGGTCGGAGTTGGGGCTGAGAGTTGGATTAGAGCTGGGATTGGGGTTAAAGCTAGACATAGGATTGGCTTTAGGGCTGGGGTTGGCTATGGGCCAGACGAGTTTGGATCTGGGATGAGATTAAATACAGAACTGTGAGTGTGTCTAAACATGGAGGGAGATTGAGACCAGGATCAGGGTCAGGTTTGGGACTGAGCTCACCCAGATCTGGACAGGGGGGATGTCACTGCAGGATGTCCCTGCCATCATCCCCGCCCTCCTCAGGCACCTCCAAACATGGGGGCAGCTGGGTGCTCCAAGATCCAGGTGCTCCCACGCTGCCCGTCAATACCAGGTGAGCATTCCCTGGGGGCAGCCCTGAATGTGACCCTTGGGGCTCTGGGATCAGCCCTCACATCCCTGTGGGAGCAGCTGCTGACAGGACAAGAGATTTTCCCCCCTGCCATCTTCCCTGTGGGTGGATGAAGCCCAGCTGCCCTTTTCTTCTGGTGCCTCCTCCTCTCCTCAGCTGAGGATGTCAAACTCACCAGAAGCAGGAAAATCCCCATCTCTACGAGGAACCTGGGGTCATTTTCCCAGTCATGTCCCTCAGTGGGACCCATTAAAACTTCAAGAAAATTTGGAGTTTGAAACTGACTTGGAATTTTTGAGAAGTTTTTCGAAGACACTCACAGAGACCGAGTGTGATGTAAACAACAGCAAAGCCCTGAGAAGGTCACTAAAGTTTTCCTAGTCCAGTTATGGAGAAAGATTTCAAGGAACTTGTAAGAATACAAATTCCTATTTTAAAGGGTGTCTTTTATTAAATTTCTCTTTAGAGCAGAGTTGATTGCAGCACTCTGTGGTTGATATTGACCCAGGGTCTCTCCTCAGCAGCTCTGGCCTGCTCATAGAAGCTGTGCCTTGAGCTCTGACCCAGCGTGGACAACCTTGCTCCACACTGCCCAGCCCCATCCTGTCTGTCCTCACTCCCTGGGCCCTGCTGTGCTTGCAGAGCTGGCTGCACCCAGCCTCAGAGGGGTTTTCCCTTTCTGGGTTTTTTTGCAGCAATCTCAAACTCCTGAGTTTCCCCAGTGCAAACAGTCACACTGCTCAGGTGTGTGCCAGCCCCAGGTGCCACCAAAGCCACTGCAGAGCTGCCCTGGGCCAGCTGTGAGGGTGGATCATCAGCCCAAGCTGCACTGGGCCCCTGCAAGGGGCTGTGGCCATGGGCCCTGCACTGACCCCACTGCTGGGTTTGGCTGCCACGGCCACCGAGAGAAATTAAACTGTCCTTGGAAACACTGGGGGGGACTGGGACATACTGGGGAACACTGGGAACGCTGTGGGAGGCACGGGGACATACTGGGAGCGCCACTGGGGAGGACTGGGACATACTGGGAGTGACACTGGGAATGCTGTGGGAGACACTGGGCCATACTGGGACTTACACTGGGAGATACTGGGACATACTGGGACCACGAAGAATGCTGAGGGGGAATCTGGGTGGACTGGGATGGACTGTGGGGGTGCACTGAGACAGACTGGGACATACCAGGACATACTGGGAGTGATACTGGGAGGTACTGGGAAATTGCTTTAGATAAGGGTGGCTGTCTTAAGAGGCCAATCATGCCGAAATCACTGGGATTCAAATTTACCTGCTCAGAGTACACCTGGGAAAACAAACATATAAAAAGAAGAGGATTGAATAAAAGAGGTCGGGAGGAACACAAAGACTTCTGGTCTGAGGGATGGAAACCATCTGAAAATGACAACAGTGACATTGAGGATCTGTGGGGCTGTTGGGGCCCTTTCTTTCAATCATGACTCCAACAGGAGCTTCTCTGGATAAACTTCGCCTGAAGCTCCCACTGTGCCCCATGACAGGAACCCCTGGAAATGTCTGGGACATCCCAGCTCTTTGGCAGCCTGGGGACTCCTGGGATGTCACCGTGGGACAGGTGGATTGGCAGATCAGTGCCTTTGAACTTGGGCAGAACCATTTTGTCAAACAGGAATAGCTGAAACTGGGGCAAACCAATTGCTCTTTGCATCCCCAACACCCCTGGGAGGTCTCCATGGAGCCCCTGTCTCTGCCTGTGACATTCCAGCTCTCCAGCCTGGAGACTCTTGAAAGTCCCCATGGAACCCCTCTGAGGGCCTGTGACAAATCTGATCCTTAGCAGGCAACCATCACCAGCCCCATGTTGCTAGGTCAGTTTCCATGGCAACCATCCCCAGCCCCTGTTGCTATGGTCAGTCCCTTGGCAGCTCCATGGAGACTCCATGCAAGGGTGGTTGCCATGGACATCAGCTCAGGCTTGCAGCCAGGGCCCATTGCCATGGCAACCATTGGCAGCCCCATCCCCAGGCTCATGGGATCCCAGAACCACAGAATTGGCTGAACTGGGAGGGACCCATCAGGATCCTCAGGTCCAACTGCTGGCCCTGCACAGGACACCCCCAACAATGCCAGCCTGGGCCTGGCAGCTGTCAAACACTGCTGGAGCTCAGAGAGCCTGGAGCTGGGACCCTTCCCTGGGAGCCTGGGCAGGGCCCCAGCAGCCTCTGGGCAAAACCTTTTCCTGACATCCAACCTCAGCCTGCCCCAACTCAGCTGCAGCCGTTCCCTCCACTCCTGTCCCTGGGCACCAGAGGAAGAGGTTCCCAGCCCCAGCCAGGGACCCACTCCCAAGGCTGTTGCCATGGCCACCAGGGCTGGGACCAGCTGGGATGCTCCGGTTTCCACAGGCCAGGGGCTCAGGAATGGGATTCCCCAATTTCCTGCTCCCACTAAAACAAGCGCTGCCCTCGCTGCCCTCCTGCCTCCCATGGAAAGCACAAAGGCAAAGATCCCAGGCTGGGATAAGAACAATTTATTTGGAACAGAAATGAGATAAGGAACAAAGAGGAACAGAAACAATATTGATAACAGAAGGGATAAGTAAAACTATTTAAAGAAAACTACAACATCAACAACTGGGTCTTCCTGGCAACACATTTCCCCCTGCCTGGAAAGGACACCCCTTCTCCTCAGGAGGAAAGAGAGAGTCCCTTTCCTGCCCCTGGCAATGACCTGAGATGGGAGTGAATGTAATGACAGGGCCATGGCCCAGACCCTCATGTTCATCAATCCCACATCACATCATCCACAGGGACAGAAAAGGTACAGGTGTCTTCCAGCATGGATCACAGGGAACATGGATCCCCAGGACTCTTCCAATGTGGATCCTCCAATGGGGATGAAGCTGGAAGCATGAAGCTGTTCCTGCAGCTGGGGCATTGCAGGGCTTCCCTTACTGGTGGCTCCGTTGGTGTCTGGTCAAGTGAGGAGCTGCTGGTGAAGCTCTTCTCACAGGGGACACTCATGGGGCCTCTCCCAGTGTGGGATGCCTGATGTGGGTGATGAGGTGTTGTTTGAAAGCCCTTCCCGCAGTCAGGGCAGTGGAACAGCCTCTCCTCAGTGTGAATCGCTCATGCAGGCGGAGATTGGAGGTGGTTTGAAACCTCTTCCCACACTGGGACACTGGTGGGGCCTCCCCCAGTGTGGATGCGCTGGTGGATGATGAGGTGGGAGATTTGCTTGAAGCCCCTTCCCACAGTCAGGGCAGAGGAAGGGCCTCTCCTCGGTGTGAGAATCTGCTGGTGCTGGAGGAGATGGGGCTGGTCTGAAACCTCTTCTGACACTGGGGACACTCGTGGGGCCTCTCCCTGTGTGGATGCGTTGGTGGGTCATGAGGTTGGAGCTGCAGCTGAAGCCCTTCCCACACTCCCCAAACTTGGGGCCATTCCCAGTGTGGGTCATCTGGTGGCTGATCAGGGTGCTGCTCTGCCTGAGAGCTCTTCCCCACACTCCAAGCACTTGGGGGCTTCTCCCCCATCATGAACTGCTCATGGACCACCAGCTCGAGCTCTGGCTGAAGCTCTGTCCATCTTCCTGGCTCAGGGTGGGTCTTTCCTCCCTCTGAGAATCCTGGGCTGGGTTTGGGGCCCCCTCCTGCAGGATCTCTGGGGTTTTCCTCCCCACTGGAGTTGCCCGCCACCCACTCAAAACTGCCTCTTTC
>JALJVW010000162.1:23341-41663 GCA_024865655.1 Emberiza elegans
GTTTCCATCCCCTACAAAGACATAGAGAAACCCCATCAATCTTTAGAATATAAAACAGGAAATTCCCTCTTTAAAACACAAGTTGGAACCAGGATCACTGCTACCAAGGCTTAGGGAAACATTTCCTAACTTACAGATGCAAACAGACCAGAGATTCAGTGATGCCAACTTTGTTTTCAATAGCCCAAGGCAGGTTATGGGTGCTACCAGACTGAGCAGCAGTCCAAAATCCCAAATTCCTTAGTCTTGAGCATAAATGGGAATAATGCAAACTGGCAGGCAATGAGTGTTCGTGAAGGAAGCAGCAGAAGAAACTGGACTCTTTGGGGGTTGGCCCATTGTGTTGAAAGTTGATTTGGTTCAACACTCACTGAAATAAACAGGGCAGGAGATTTTTCTCCTTTTAATGCCTTTATTAAAAATGATCAGCTCAGGATAGGGGTGGTTCGACGGATCTGCAGCTTCCGTCGACTCTCCCAGGTGGCTCGCAGGACGAGGATGAGTTGCAGCTTTGTCCCCTAGGGGCAGAGTTGCAAGTCCCGTCCTCGTAGGAGCTGTGGGCGTTCCAGATCTTACTCGGCTGCTCTCCGGGGGTCGGGGTCCCGGCTTTTGGATGACTCTTTCACTCAGGGCGAGGGGCTCCTAAGGTTTTCAGCGTCTCTGTAGGTTCAGTAGCTTGTTCCTCACACGTGGACATCACTCTAATTTCTCAATTTCATTTTGGCTCGTTGTTTTGGGGTTCTCTTCTGTATGTCTGAGGTCGCGGTGTCTCAAAGCACCCTGGTCTTTTACAGTTTAATTTGCATGTCCCCCGCCTCACAAGTTTCGTCTTTCCCTTACTGTCCCTGCCCCGGGCAGTTCTCTCACACCTTTAGTGTTAATACAAAAGGCCTTTCAACTCGGCCTCGGCCACTAATACAAAAGGAGTCATTAGCGAGAACGACTGGTAATTTACATAACACAGATAACACTTTAGTAGCAAAAGTGGTTAAATTAGCTATTTGTAACTTGTTTCTCCACACTAAAAATTATCAGGTTTTTTGTTCATAACAGTTCCCCCCTCTTTTGCTTTGATCAGGCTTAAATTTAAGCTCGCATCAACTTACAATTTTTGGCTTATGCGCTTCACATTTAATTTTTTGTATTCATTATAAATTTCTTGAGCACTCTGGTAATCATGGTTACTTAACTTTGTTACATTTCTTGGTTTTTTTAGGTTGGTTTGCCCAGTCAAGGTTACTATTTTACTGAAACAGGGAAACAAGCATAGTAAAAAGAGCAATCCTCCAAGTACACACACAATGAGAAAAACCACTTTTTCCCATCCACCCTTTTTGAAAAACCATAGGTTATTTTCCCAACTGCAATCAAGTGTAGGAGTTTGTTCTTGGTTATTTGTACATGCCAATTTTTCCACTGCATTAGTAATGTTTCCAATAATTGCATTCTTAATTTTTAATACTGCTTGGAGCCTGATGATTTTGTTTAGCATAGATACTGGGGTCTGAATTTGGCATTTACAACTTTGGATTCTTTCAATTTCAATCACATTTTGCTTATCTTGTTTAGTTTCTCTTAAATCACTGTATACAGTCACTCCTAAACTTGATCCAGTTTCTTTTGGTAATAAGAAAGCAGGTTTTATTGTTTTAGCAATGCAGCTGCCAGACCAGTCTGACAATTTCGTGTGTGCTATAGCACCAGCGATCAAAACCAGGTGTTTCGGGCTCTCTTGACATGTGTTATCATTTTCTATTGGACATTCTTTATATTTTTCAACAGCATCCCATTCAAAGCACACCCAGGCTTCCCTCACAGGGCACTCTCCCAGGAGGAGCTGCCCAAAAGTGGCAGTATTCTGGGCTATCCAATGCATTCTCACATTTTTCTGATAAAGGACCAATTGGGAGAGGTTAACACCGTCAGGGTTAGAACTGGTGTAGACTCTCGACAAGGAGCTCACTTCTTCCTCCTCACAGAGGGGTTGGTAGCACTCACTGCACGGCTCTCCTGGGCTCCCCAGAGCACCTCCAGCAATTAGAGCCTCATTACTACCCTTCCCAAGAGTCCGGTATGGGTCATCTTTGCACAGCCTGCCCACCTGGCCTTGCCTCTTGGGGAATTTTACTGAGAAGAAGCTTCCAAGCTCTGTAGAGTCTCTTCTACCCGCTTCTCTGGTTAAACCTCTCTTGGTCTGTTCCCTATCAATTTTAGTTTCTCTTGGGGGAGTGCTCTGTAGAGGATTAACCTGGAGTCTTTAGAATCAATTTGGGGAACTTAACCAGAATTACTTATTTACAGTCTTAAACTTTTTACAAACAAAAACATATTCTACACACAGAACTGTCTTGAAACATTTTAAACTATGTTAGACTTCCGATACCAATTATTTCTCCCATACAGTTCAGTCTTCTTGACTCTTCCTTCTGAAAGTCAACTTTAAATCCTTTGGCCCTTTTATTACAGTATACTCCGTGATTTAACCTGTGATCCGGTTGGATCTCGTCCCTGTGCCCGCAGGTGAAAGTGGTGTGGTCTCTGGCTCAATGCCAGAAAAGAAAATTGATGTTAGGTCCGGTCCAATACCAGAGGGTGAGGGGTGATTTGGACTCTGGCTCAATACCAGAGGGAGAATGGGGTGGTGTCTGACCCAATGCCAGACGGCCAATGCCAGATGGAGAAGTTGATGTCAAATCTGGCTCAATGCCAGAGGTAGAATGGGGTGGAGTCCGGGTGATGTGGGTCCAACTCTTTCCCTTTGGTCTGCACAGTCAAATTAACAATGAGGAGTACCTGAAATGGGCTTTCAAATACAGGCATTAATGGTCTGCTACTTTATGATTCTATCAAAACTCAGTTTCTCCTGTTAATGTATAATTGGTCAATTTCTTTACTTTTTATAGCTTGCTTCTATTTCTTACTTTCATTAACAGCTTAAATACTAATTCTCTTTCAGCTTTTAGACTTAAAACAAAAACTTTTTCTCACAGTTTTTCAACACACTGTACCTCTCTCTAAGGAGATGTGGCAGAACTTATAATGCACAATCCACATGACTTTAATTTGTCTACATTCTTTCACACTCTCAAAAGAGGATCTTTATTGTTAAAAAATCACGGGTCCCTGTGTCCCCCCTCACACTGGGGTTAGCCCACAGGTCTCAGTATAATTGTCACCCCTCACACGTCTTTCCAACACTAGTCTGGTTTGCAGGTCACACACTCCAGTTACAGCATCCCACCTGTCCGGGGGACATCAGTCTGGTTTGCAGGTCACACACACTTCTTTCCACTGCCTCCTTCCCACCTGCCCGGGAAGTTTAGGCTGAATTTGTAACTGACTCTCACACACACAACAAGACAACAATAAGGTACCTTTTACTTTCACATCACTTATTACAGGTGTTACTGGCCAGTCTTTGTGCTGTTGGATATCTTTCCACCTAGCTGTTTTGTCTAACTTCAAATATTTTTGGGTATCTTACGATACAGATCTTACTCTGGTACTTTGTGGAGACAGAATTTATCTGCTCTTGCATCTACACAAAAATTCAAATTCTTCATTTAGGGGTCCCACCTCAAAATTTACCAAGGGCTCTTCTAGATGTTGCATCAGGTCCCCTAACGTGCAAAGCCCCTGATACCCTTAATTGTCATCCTTAAGGATCTTTCCTAAATTATCCTATTCCCTGGCTATTGCCGCATTGAGACTGAGTTTTCTACAAAACCTCCTGACATGTCCTGCCTCCCACAGTAATAGTCGTGTCGTTCGCTCCAAGGGATTTGAGGTGTCTTCATCCTTCTTGTACCTGAAAATACAAGAGGCCTATCTGTGCCTCCTCCTGGTGGTGGACCTTCCCACCTCACACTTTCTCTTGCTACTGCAACCATGATTTTAGCTTTTTTTTGCTTTTTTTCATCTCTCCTTAAATACACCTTTAATGCCTCTCTAATAACTCATTAATGTATTCCATCATGGCCTTCCTCCTTCTTCCTGATTAGGGTTCCAGCTGGGATCCGTTAGTGGCAATTTTGTTCCCCTGTTGGCACCTGGGGTCCTGGATGGTTATCCTTTTCCCAAATTCTTATGCTAGCAGCTCTAATCATCTGGACCTCTTCTGGAGAAAACAATATATTCAGGATGGAATTCATCTCCCCCCACGTGTAGATATTTGGACCTAAAAATTGGTCCACTTGGTTTGCTATGCCCACTGGGTCTTCAACTAAATGCCCTAGCTCTTTCTTGAATCCTCTAACCTCGGAAGCAGTTAAAGGAGCATTCACAAAGCCAACACCTCCCACCACTCCTCCCATAGGGACTTCCCTGAGGGGAAAGAGTCTCTCTGCCTTGGAGGTCTTGGATCTGGTACCACAGTACGGCCCATCTTCAGATGCCAAACTACTAGTTTGAGGGATATCTGAGTTACCCTGAACCTTCTGCAGGTCAGCAGGTGTATTAGGTGATAACTGTTTATCGGGCAAAGAAGCATCTGTCCCCCAGCTAGGAGGAGGTAAAGGGACAGCAATAGGAGGGGGAGAAGAGACTGGGTGCATATTAAATGGAGCTGGAGGAGGGGTGAGAATGCAGCAGGTGTAGGGAGGCACTTGTGGTGGTGCAGAAGGAACTGGAGGAGCCAAGGGGGTGGTGAAGGGGTGGTTACTAGGGGAGATACTGGGTCCATAGGGGAAGCCAGAGGGGTAGTAGGAGGAATGATAGCAGCCGGGAAAGAACCGACCTGCTATTTGAGGTGCCTGAGAAGGAGCCAAGGGTTATAAGGTGGAGGGGCAGAAGGGGGGCAAATAATAGTCCAGGGGGTCCCATCTCTTACTGATTACAGCATCCCCCTCCTTCATTCCCCTCTTTCTTCCTCTGTACTTTACAAATTCGCACCCCTTCATCCCCAATGGCATTCTTTAACCAGCAAGCTACATACAATAATTGCTCAGGATCGGTATCTCCTCGAACTGTCAGATAATGACTCAGTTGCTGGCACATCCACTTGTCCTTTGTCCCGCACCAGGGCCATCCTCCTTGTACTTCTAACTCTGGCCAGACTTCTACACAATAGTGGATCATCTTTACTTTATCTAATCCCTCTGTGACTTCTATTGAATCCCATTTCTCTAACAGTTCCCCTAAGGGGCTACCGGGAAGTATATTCCTCAATCTCTTGCCTGTCTTCTTACTACCGCAACACCCCATTTTCCGCGTCTCCCAGGGGTGCCTCTACTGACAGGTAATCTCAAAAAAATTCACTTGCCTGAAGCTCAGGACTTTAACTTAGAACAACTGCCTGATCTCTTGATTGCCCACACCAGTGTCAAGGACTTACATCTATCAGGGACTTAAAACAAACCTCGCTTCTTCGCTGGGTTTGTGCCTGACTCCTCTGTCAGGACTTAGTTGCCTGCAGGGCTTGTGTACTTGCCCGAATATTGCCCACACCCGTGTCAAGGCCTTCTGGGACTTTCAATGTGCGTGCACTCACACAGAGTTAATGTCCACACGCCCAGAGGTTGCGTGTCACCATACAAAGGTACCCTCCACACGCCCGAGGGGTGCGTACACATCACACACAAATATTCCCTCCGCACGCCCAGCGGGGTGCCTTGTTCCCCCTCGGGAGACGACTCACTCACAGATTCCACTCACGTCCCCTGGTCCCGCCAATCCCTTCAAGAGGGGTATGGAAACGCGGTACTGAGGGGTCCACTCTGCTCAAAGTCCGGGTACCGGCTTTAGCCTCCACACACACACACTCGCTGTCTCCCGCCCCCGCCACCGGAAATTCTCACCAGTCCGATGCTCCTGCGCGTCACTGGTCCTGAGCAGATCTCTGGTCCTGATCGCCAGCTGTCCTGAAGGTCCAAGATGGCCAGTCCTGGTCCTCTTCGGCGTGGCAATCCCGGACGAGCACCCCCAGCTGAAAATAAACAGGGCAGGAGACTTTCTCTCCTTTTTAATGCCTTTTATTAAAAAATGATCAGCTCAGGATAGGGGTGGTCCGACGGGTCTGCAGCCTGTCTGAACCTCCCAGGTGGCTCGCAGGGAGGAGGATGAGTCACAGCTTTGTCCCCTGGGGCAGAGTTGCAATCCCTCCCTCGTAGGGAGCTGTGGGCGTTCCAGATCTTACTCGGCTGCTCTCCGGGGGTCGGGGTCCCGGCTTTGTATGACTCTTGCACTCAGGGCGAGGGGCTCCTAAGGTTTTCAGCGTCTCTGTAAGTTCAGTAGCTTGTTCCTCACACGTGGACATCACTCTAATTTCTCAATTTCATTTTGGCTCGTTGTTTTGGGGTTCTCTTCTATATGTCTGAGGTTGCGGTGTCTCAAAGCACCCTGGTCTTTTACAGTTTAATTTGCATGTCCCCCGCCTCACAAGTTTCGTCTTTCCCTTACTGTCCCTGCCCCGGGCAGTTCTCTCACACCTTTAGTGTTACAAAGGCCTTTCAACTCGGCCTCGGCCACTAATACAAAAGGAGTCATTAGCGAGAACGACTGGTAATTTACATAACACAGATAACACTTTAGTAGCAAAAGTGGTTAAATTAGCTATTTGTAACTTGTTTCTCCACACTAAAAATTATCAGTTTTTCTGTTCATAACAGGAACCATGCTGTTGTCAAAGGCACTTGGGGTCAGACAACAGTGCCCTGAACTCACTGTGCCAAAATAATGTTGCAATCTGGCTGAGAAAATTGTTAGAGAGATGCCTCTACGCCAATTAAGGTGCTAACGAGACCAAATCCAACGTGGATTTTATTGAACAGTAAATGTGAGGTAGAGAGAGAGATGGAAAGAAAGAGAAATGGGGGGAGAGCAAGGGAGTGACAGGCACAGAAACCTTGAAACACCAGGAGCAGCTTGCCTACTGGATTCCCAGAGGACAAGAGCTCCAGAACCACCACTGGACCTTCAGAGGAAGACCAGACCCTTCTACAGGATCACTGCTTTGACAGAACCACGTTCATCACCCCAACAGGACTGCAGCCACCATTTAATGGGACTGCTGCCACCACCCTGACCAACAGGGTGTCAGGTTATATCCTGCCTCTGTCAGTTTAAGGCAGTGTTTCTGTATCATTGCTTTGATCTAAATTTTCTTATCAAATTGTAATTCTGGTTTAGACCCTCCCCAGGTTTGCCTTCAAACCAGTACAAAACTCCATGTGCTAATCCTTTGTTTTCCTCCCAAAACAGGATTTCCCATCCCCAATCTTTTGCCAGATGGAGGAGGAGGAGGCTGCGAGGAAGAGGAAGATGCCCCGGGACACCAAAGCAGGTGAGGAGGAAGTCTGTGTCCCTTTCCCCCTCTCTCCTGCTCCGTCTCCCAGCCCAGCTCGGCCCCTGGCTGCAGGACAACTCTGCTGCCAACGCCATCCTGCTGGGGATGAACTGGGGGGATCTCCTTCCCCTTCCCTCTCGCATGGAGGCAAATCCCATCCTCTCCTTGTCCTTCCTCCTCCAGACAAGAAGCTGAGGATGGAGACCAGGGAGGACAAATCCCTCCCTGCAGCAGAAGTTTGTGGAAGAGGCCGTTTTGAGTGACTCCAGGGCACAGAAATCCAACAGGGAAGAAAAGGCACCGAGATCCTGTGGGAGGAGGGGCTGCAAACCCAGGCCAGGGTGCTCTGAGGAGCAAAGACCCAACCTGAGCCAGGAAGGTGGACAGAGCTTCAGCCAGGGCTCGGAGCTGGTGGCCCATGAGCAGCTTCATGATGGGGAGAAGCCCTACAAGTGCTTGGAGTGTGGGAAGTGCTTCAGGCAGAGCAGCACCTTCATCAGCCACCAGATGATCCACACTGGGGAATGGGCCTACGAGTGTGGGGAATGTGGGAAGGGCTTCAGCTGCAGCTCAGAACTCATCAGGCATCAACACATCCACACTGGGGAGAGGCCCTATGAATGCACCCAGTGTGGGAAGAGGTTTCAGACCAGCTCCCATCTCCTCCACCACCAGCGGATTCACACGGATGAGAGGCCCTTCAGCTGCCCAGACTGCAGGAAGGGCTTCAAGCACAACTCCACCCTCGTCACCCACCGGCGCATCCACACTGGGGAGAGGCCCTACGAGTGTCCCCATTGTGGAAAGAGCTTCTCAGACCGCTCATTCTTTAACCAACACCAACGGAGGCACCAGTAAGGGAAGCCCTGCGAGAGCCCCAACTGCAGGAAGAGCTTCATGCACTGCTCCCTCTCCATCCCCATCGGAGGACCCACATTTGTCAGAGCTCTGGTGACCCACATTCCTTGTGATACATAGCAGGAGGTGATCTGTGTTCCTTTTGCTTTGCCTCTTATTATCTTTTGATCTATCTCCCTCCCTTTAAAACACACAAAATCGGAGTAAAAAATTGACCCAATTCATCAAAGACATCTAAAGCCTGAAAAAGAAAACAGCTCTACACTGCCTGAACTTGCATTCCACAAAAAATACATTTTATAATTAGTTCATACCCATTCAATTATTTCAGTTGTATCCTAATCTTATGTACTATTTCCTTTTTGAGTTATTACTTTAGTACTCTTATGAGTTTTAGTTATTATGTTAGTTATGTTCCCTTGTTTTATAAAGTACATACAGAAATCCATAAGAGGTGCCTTTTAATTAAACAAAAAGGAAGAGTTGAGGAGTTGTGAAGGCCTGTGAGCCTACTGGGGAGAGGGAAAAGCAATGCCCAGGAGAGATGCACCTTAGGGTGCGGGCATTCCTCACAGCACAGGGTGAGGAAAGAAACTTCCCCCATGGTGCTCTACAGCACTCTGGCAATTTGTCCCGGTTCTGTCCTCCTCATTGGCCCATTGGCCTTTCCTACCCCTATTACCCTCATATGTTCATGTTGTAGAGAGTTCTCCCTTCCCTGTCTTCCCATTACTTGATGTCCCCGCCTATCCACTCTGGCATTTACTCAGTCCCTTTCCCTGCATACCACCCCTAAACCCTCAGCCCCTTTCCTGTATACCACCCCTAAAACCTTAGATTCCTGATGCTCTCCTCCACCCCCTCTTTTCCTGTATTTATACCCTAAACCCTCCTTTGTCTTTGTCTTTAATGCCTAAACCCCAGGAGCATTAGACCTTAAAAAACCCTCGTTAGAACTCCATGCCTGGACCCTCCCATCTCTTCACTGCTGAGCTGCTGCATGTGTGTGTGTCTGTGTGTGTGACTGTGTGAGTGTGTGTCTGTGTGTGTGTGTGTCTCTGTGTGTGTAGGTGGGTGCTCTTGTAGCTCCAAGCCATTAGCACAAAACACTCTCAGGGAAAGTTGCTTCCACCATCACAGGCAGCAACAGTGCCCCTTGGGACCAAGAGGCCATTTTGACACCATGGAACCAAGGAGAGCATTGGTGCTCTGCCAGACCTCATGGAACCAAGGACCCATTGTGACACTGCAGGGCCCAAGGATCCAAGGGACTTTGTCATACCAAAGTGTGCCATGGAACCAAAGAGACATTGTGACACTGGGAGGCCTCATAGAATCACGGAGACCATTGGGACACTCTGGGACCTCATGAAACTGTGGTGACACCAAAATGGCTGGAAGTGTTGATCTGCTGGAGGGTAGGAGGGCGCTGCACAGGGCCCTGGACAGGCTGGATCCAGGGCCCAGATCCAACAAGGGGAGGTTTAACAAGTCCAAGTGCCGGGTCCTGCACTTTAGCCACAACAACCCCTGCAGCTACTACAGGCTGGGGACAGAGATGCTGGACAGCAGCCAGGCAGAGAGGGACCTGCAGGGACTGATGGACAGCAGGCTGGACATGAGCCAGCAGTGTGCCCAGGTGGGCAAGAAGGCCAATGGCTCCTGGCCTGGATCAGGAATGGTGCCAGCAGGAGGAGGGCAGGATTTTCCCTGAGCTGGGCATGGGCTGGGAAGCACCTTGAGTGCTGTGTCCAGTTCCGGGCCCCCCAATTTAGGAAGGACATGGAGGGGCTGGAGCGTGTCCAGAGAAGGTGTCCTGGTTTGAGGGGAAATGGAATTCTGGGAGTGTGTCAGTCCAATTGAGATGTAGATTTGCGATTGACACCTGTTTTGACCACTGAGAGTTGATACGCCTGAGAACACACAGGGGTTAAAAGCAGAGCCTCCCCCTGGGAAGCCCTCTTGGGACTTCGGCGTGGAAGAGGAAGGACCTCTTCCCCTGCTCCAGCTGTCCCGGCTGGGCAGGGGGAGGGGCAGCCTTCCCTGACGCTGCAGGCCTGGGCCTGGATCGGAATGGGGGTAGGCCTGGCCTGCCCCCCTGGAGGGGTGGAAGGGTGGAGGAAGAATACCAGAGGGCATCGGGCAGCCCCCAGGAGAGAGAGAGAGAGAGAGAAAGTGCCAGCGTCCGAGACTGAACTGTTATCTTGAAATTTGATATCCTGTGCTGGCCTGCGCAGCCGACAGCAGAGAAGGGGGGAATGCCGGAATGGGGAGGCCGTGCAGGGATGTGTCCGGCCGTGTGTGAGAGCTTTTAACCCTTTTGTGGAGAATGAAAACTTTGCAGAGCATTGACTTTTCCTGGAGAGGAGATGAAGTAGAGGATGAAGAAGGAACTGAGTAAGTTGAGATGAAAGTTTGAGCAAGGAAGCGAGAGAAGAACCTTGGGTGGAAGGGATGATGGAGTGGCTTTGGCTGGACTCTTCTTGTATAGCTATGGACAGAACCATGTTTCCTGTGATTCAGAGACTGTTTTCAGGGGGGAGCCACCGGGTCCCAGAGTTAAGAAGGCAGTGTGGGAGCCTCCCGGCCCAGGAGGTGAAATAATGGGGGACAGATGTCCCAAAATGGAGACTGTGCCTTTTCTTGGAGGGGACGATGGAATCCTTAAAAAGACAACCCTAGAAGCCGCTCTGGTCCCTGTTCAGTGGTGAGAGCACTGGACATGGAAAAGGAAGAGGTCACCATGGCGCAAGAAGGACTCCTCTCTTGATAAATTGAGACTTGATTATCTGGGTGGTGATAGACAGAGAGTTAGTGATTTGGGAGATGTTATGTGTTGGAAATTTGGTGGGGGAGGAGGAAATGTGTTTTGCAGGGTTTTCATTTTCCCTTGTGTGTAGTTTTTCCTTTCTTTTCTTTCCTATTGTAGTGTGTAGTTAATAAAGTTCTGTTTTCTATAGTTTTAAGTAGAGGACTGCTTTGCTTATTCCTAGGCACATCTCACAGCAAGTACCAGGGAGAAAGTATTTTCATGGGGGGCACTGGCATTTTGCCAGGCTCAAACCATGACAGAAGGGCAACAAGGCTGGGGAGGGGTCTGGAGCACAAGTCCTGAGAGGAGTGACTGTGGGAGCTGGGGTTGTTTATCCTGGAGAAGAGGAGACTCAGGGGAGACAAGGCAGCGTCAGGGCACAGGTTGGACTTGAT
The DNA here is from genome assembly GCA_024865655.1 of Emberiza elegans. Taxonomy (NCBI): domain Eukaryota; kingdom Metazoa; phylum Chordata; class Aves; order Passeriformes; family Fringillidae; genus Emberiza; species Emberiza elegans. The sequence continues at coordinate 34,689 of JALJVW010000162.1, forward strand.
GATCTCCAAGGTGTTTTCCAACCTTGCTGATTCTGGGATTCTCTGAAAGCACCCTTGGAGCAGTTGCAGGATGAGCCCTGGGCCTCCTCTTAAGAAGCTCCAGTGGCCCAGGTCCCTCAGCTTCTCCTGCCAGGCCCAAAGCCCATCCTGTCAGTCCTGAAGAGCCTCTGCAGCTCCTCCTCACTGCCCAGAACAGGGAGCCCCAGAGGCAGACAGAGCAGCCCAGATGTGCCCCCCTGGCCTGGGGTGCCTCTGGCAAGGGAGCAGCAGGAGGCACTGCAGGAGCCTGCAGACAATTCCTGCAGCACTTGTAGGATGATCCTGCTGCCCAAGTGATGTTCCCATGGTGCCAAGTCAGGAACTGCAATGGGGAGTGGGGCCAGAGAGGAAAGGGCCAACAGGGATGGGATGTTTGCAGGGCAGGGAACAGGGCTGGGCAATGGGAAGTAAAATGTATACAGAAGAGGAAAGAAAGCAAAGGTGAAGCCCAGGAAAAGCTGAGGGCAGTTTGGGGGTGGCTGCCAGGCAGCCCTGGCTCTGAGCAACAGCGTCTGCAGTGGCACAGGAAACTCCCAGCTGATGGGAACAAATTTTCTGTCTGAGTGCAGAGGCCAGGACAAAGCTGAGTGGTTTCCCTGGTGTCCCCCACCCCTTGCTGGCCCCAGTGGCTGATGGCATTTGTGCTCCCTCAGGTTCATGTCCCCACAGCAACAGCATGGGGGTGCTCCCGCCTGCTGTGTGCAATGCAAACAGGGGCTGCTGAGCCAGTGCTGCCGTGTCTGTGCCTGCAAGGATGGGGCACCTGTGTGAGCTGGGGGAGAGGCCAGGGCTGCAGAGGGGGGATGTTGTTGGCAGCTGCATGAGGATGCTCTGGGACACTGCCCTGGGCTGTCCAGTGCACTGAGGATGGATCAGCCCCTGCTCTGCTGCTCCTTCCCGTCTGCCCCAGGGCCCTTGCAGAGCCCCAGCCATGCTGTTTGCCCCCAGCCTGCCCACGGCCAGCCTGGGGTTGCTCACGGGGGTTTTCTGTGCTGAGCATTGGCCTGGCCGTGTTCTTGAGAGAGCCTGGGCAAGGAGCCTGGAGCCCCCAGGGCCTGGCCTGAGGTGTCAGCACTGCCCCAGCAGTGCCCATGGCCTGTCCCTGCTGCAGCCCCGGCACTGCCACCCCCAGGACAGTGCCCGGCCCCGAGAGCACTCAGGCTCTACAGCAACACCAGGGCCAGCAGGGCAGTGGGGCAGGGCCACGGCAACAGCACTGGCAACACCAAGTGCTGCTGCTGCTGCTGGGCACAGCTGCTAGGCCAGCACTGATCTGCCCCAGCTCTGCACACAGACATTGCTGCTGCAGCTCTAGAGAAGGCAAAAAAAGGGCATCTCTGCAGAAAACTCTGCTGGGACATCCTTTAGTTCCTTTAAAGCCACCGAGAGTGCAGCCCCTCACTGACACAGTCTGTGGGCACAGGAAAGGTGGAGAGAAACAAAATGAGGAATCGCACAAAAAATTGACATTTATTCGTGGACAATATAGAAAAAACAAAAAAAAAAACCTCCAAAATGAAACCAAACAAACAAATATGACTTTTAATACAAGTGATTTGCAGAAATTGGCCAGCAGTTTAATGTTTTTGAAACCTTCCAGTCATCAGTCTCCACACTGCAGCCTTGAGCTCCTGGTTCCTCAGGCTGTAGATGAGGGGGTTCAGGGCTGGAGGCACCACCGAGTACAGAACTGACAGGGCCAGATCCAGGGATGGGGAGGACATGGAGGGGGGGCTGGTAGGCAAAAAATGCCAGTGCTGAGGAACAGGGAGAGCACGGCCAGGTGAGGGAGGCAGGTGGAAAAAGCTTTGTGGCGTCCCTGTTCAGAGGGGATCCTCAGCACAGCCCTGAAGATCTGCACATAGGAGAAAACAATGAACACAAAACAGCCAAACCTAAACAGACACTAACAGCAAGAAGCCCAAGTTCCCTGAGGAAGTTGGATTTGAGCAGGAGAGCTTGAGGATCTGTGGGATTTCACAGAAGAACTGGCCCAGGGCATTGCCATGGCACAGGGCAGGAAAATGTATTTGCTGTGTGCAGCAGAGCATTGAGAAAGGCACTGGCCCAGGCAGCTGCTGCCATGTGGGCACAAGCTCTGCTGCACAGGAGGGTCCCGTAGTGCAGCGGTTTGCAGATGGACACGTAGCGGTCATAGCACATGATGGTCAGGAGGGAAAACTCTGCTGAGAGGAAGAAAAAAACCAGAAAGACCTGTGCTGCACATCCTGTGTAGGAGATGTTCCTGGTGTCCCAGAGGGAATTGTGCATGGCTTTGGGGACAGTGGTGCAGATGGAGCCCAGGTCACTGAGGGCCAGGTTGAGCAGGAAGAAGAACATGGGCGTGTGCAGGTGGTGGCCACAGGCTATGGCGCTGATGATGAGGCCATTGCCCAGGAGGGCAGCCAGGGAGATGCCCAGCAAGAGGCAGAAGTGCAGGAGCTGCAGCTGCCGCGTGTCTGCCAATGCCAGCAGGAGGAAGTGCCTGATGGAGCTGCTGTTGGACATTTGCTGTGCCTTGGCATGGGGGTGGATCTGTAAAAAGCAATCATGGAATAGTTGGGTTTGGAGATGACTTTAAATATCCCAGCACAGCCTGGGGTTCTTTCCCCACTGCCTGCCCAGGGCTCTGCTGCCTGGAGCTGTCCCTGCCAGCAGCTGCTTCCCTGTGCCCAGGGCTGGGCCCTGCCAGTGCTGCCAGAGCCCAGCCCAGCCCTGGGGGCTCAGCTCTGCCCTGCAGAGCCCTCCCAGCTCTGGCACTGCCCAGGGGCAGCTCTGGCTCTGCAGGCTCTGATGGCAACATCAGAGCAACTCAGAGCATTTGCTGGAAAAGCGACACTGATGCTGCCTCTAAGGGGTCCTGTGGTGATTTCTTTCATTTCCTGGTCTAGTAAGATCTGTGAAAATTTTCTTTTTGCTCATCCTAGACTGAGAGATGATTATCTATGTGCAATTTGCCATCCAGGCAACCCAGAGCTGTACATTAATAAATCACGATTTCCCCTTTTACGCAGCCCCTACCTCACTGTGCTCCCTGCATAATCTACTTGGAAATATTCTGGAGTTAAATGCCATGCTGGGAGCAGTCCTGAACAATGCAGCATCCTCCCCACACAAGGAGAACACTCCCAAGCCTGACCAGCTGTCTCCTCCCACCCAGATCCTGTCCCCCAGTGCTGGGAGCAGCTGCCAGGGCTGGCTGAGAGCTGTCCCTGGCAGGCAGCAGAGTCCCTGCCCCAGCACAGCGCCCTGGGCTGCAGGACCCTGCTCTGCAGGACGGCCCAGAGCACCACTGGCTGCTCTGCACAAGAGACAATCACAGAATGTACTCACAGGCTCTGTAGGCATTGGGATGTTCCAGCTGTAGGAGATGGCTCCAGGAGCGGCAGCTGCATTGTCCTGCAGCCAGAAGTTCCTGTGCCAAGGGCTGGCAGTGATTCTGCCCCAGGCACTTCTCAGCCCCTTCCCAGCCCTGACTGATTGAAGCTCTCTGTGCCTCTGTGCTGTGCCCGGGCTGGCTGCAGGCAGTGCCCCAGCCCTGCTGGGCTGGCAGAAGAGCTGCTCATCAAGAGAAATGTGCTTTTGAAGCTCTTCTTGGTTACCAGGAGCTGCCTCTGTGCCAGGAGCCCAGCCCAGCTCAGCAGCACAGACACAGCACAAGGACTTTAATGAGCCTCTGGGGCTTTGTGCTCAGGCCCTGAACATCAGTCCCTGAGAGGGAGCTGAAGAAACCTCCCAGAACTCCAAGTCAGAATCCAACTCCAAAGTTTCTTGGACTTTTAATGGGTCCCACTGAGGGACACGACTGAGAAAGTGTCCCCAGGCCCCAGGCAGAGCAGAGAACTGCAGGCAGTGATGACAGGTGGGGACAAAGAGAAGCCAAGTCTTGGTGCCCTGGGGCACAGCAGGGTCTGTGCCACCAAGGGCTGGGAGGAGACACTTTGTCCTGAGGCCCTGGGGCCTCCTGGCACAGCCCCAGCCAGGCTGGGCACTGTCAGCCCCTTGTCCTGCCCTCAGCATCCCCCCCTAGCCCACATCCCAGTGGCCTCAAGGATCTGCTGGAAGGAGTCCCTGGGGAGCCTTGCTCAGCAATGGCCCTGGGGGCTCCTTCATGCTCCCTGCAGGGACTGCAGGTTTTTCAAAGGACTTTGGGTTTGGCTTTTGCCTTGGAGTCTCTGACAGGTTTCTGCAATCATGGCCTCCAATTATCTGCTGTAACTAGTCCCTGAAGAGCTTTGTCAAGTAACAACACTCAGTGGGGCTCATTAATGCTTCAGGTATTCAGTTATTTTAAGGTTTTGATACAGACTCTGTGGAGAGGTTTGTGCAATCATGGCCCCCCATTATCTGCTTTAACAGGTCCCTTGAGAGCTTTTGTACTGACACTCAGTGGGGCTCATTAATGCCTTTGAGATAGAAATTTAAGAATACTTTTAGATTTTTTTAAGGATTTTCCTTCCCACACTGAGTCTCTGAGAGGTTTTTGTGCCATCCTGGCCTCAATTCTCTCCTCCAAGGAGTCCATGAGGATCCATGTTTTCCCCTTTTTTTTACAACAAAGATGGAACTGAAAGGATTTTGTAAGACTTTCTAAAAGCATCCAAAAAAACATGGGACAATTTACAATGCAACAACAACCACTAAGAGAATTAATAGTCCTGTTTTAGCTAGACATCATCCAACCCTTTAGTCCCTTGGATTGGAAGAGTTTATTGAACCAGTCTTTGTTTTCCACTTGAAGCTTCTTGAACCCTTCCTTCAGTACCTGAATGCTCTTGTGGATTGACTCGCTGTGGCTGGAGAGGTTCATGCAACACATGCCCTCAGAGTCTACACAGCCATGCCCACGTGCCCAGAGTAAAAACTCTATTGCTGTTCTGCAAGGTGGCATGTCTGATGGTCTCTATGTCTGAGAGCAGGCCACTCAATGTGAGGGAGGTAGCATTGGTTTGCTTACTTAACAGGCACCCAAGATGGTCTAATTGTCCTAAAGCTTTAGCTGCAGCCACCCAAGGTAGTCCAGATTGGGGGTGCTACCATCTGATACCTGGATTAAAGCTTTCAAAGCCAACTCTTTGATATCATCCAATACTTCTCTGGGGATGCCTGCTGCTTGATCATCTGATAGGCTGTGTTGTCCTTCACCAGCTAGATGGTTGATTGTCAAGTCCGCCCTTGCCTCATTATTAGCATAGTCTGCTATTAATTGGTTTAGTAAATACTTCCATCCCCCTTCCCACAGGGTGTATTCTGTAGGTGACAACAATATGGTCATAATATATGTTAAATCATAGGGCATTAAGACATGTGCTGTCAACATGGCCCTCATTAGGCCATTAAAACAAGGTAAGTCCTTCCTATGGTCTTTAGCTGCCCTACACAGCTCCTTTATTTCCCCATAAACCAGTGGCTTATACCTGGGATTCTGTCCCCTTCTTTCATAACATTACGGGACAATGAGGATTTTCGAGACTATTTGCCAGTCCTCTTCCTTTCCCAGGGATCTTCCGGGATTGAGGGGTGAGGTGGCTCTGAGGAGTCCAAACTGTCTTCTGGGGAGAAAGAATAACTTGGAGGAGAAACATTTGAATTAGAAATAGTGTGACAGTTGGACTTGGTATCTTCGACCATGGAGGTTATATTGTTGCTGGAGGATGAGGCAATGAGCACTGCCATTTTGCCAGGTGTTGGGGAGGAAGGGCCTTGATCTAGGATGGCCGACTTCCAGGCTGGCCTTCTGGAGGCATGGACCAGGGTGAAGGTGGAATGATTGAAAGTGGGGAAGTGACCCGCAGTCGTGGAGGTGGAGTCTGGAGGTTCATTCAGGGTGGAAGAGAAGGTTGCGGTAGCAGGAAGTGAAGGAGCCAAGATGGAGGGAGGACAGTCAGGCTCAGGGGCATTTGGAAAAATTTTAATGATCCACCTCACGATTTATTTTAATTTGTTCTTTGAAGATATTATGTCATGATCAGTGAGAATTAACTTACAGCATCCATATATGCACCTTTCTACTGTGGACATATGGCTGCCCATTTTTCTCTTTCTCCGCTTTAGGTGGAACAGCCACTGGAACAACCCAAATCACTTATGGGATGTGGATGCATATTGTAAAAACACAGTGGCAAAATGGGAAATAATTGTCCTGCGTTTCCCCAAACCCACCTGCAATCCTACGCAGGTGAAATTGTTGTTGTCCCTGTGGATCCTGGCCGAGGTCCCTCAAAGTAGTGAGGCTAGCACAATCCAAAATCCCGGGGAGCACTAGCCTATCCATCAGCTAACCCCAGCTGACATAACTGAATGTCAGGGTCCCTGTTCAGGCGCCAAACATCACAATGAGGCTGGCTGTGACAAACCTTTCTGGTTCCCCAACTTCAGGGCAAGGGTGGTGAAAATGAAAAGGAGCAGATGCTGGAGAAGATGAAACAGGAAAGCCAAATAAATATGATTGCCTGGAAAAAGATTTTGAGAATATGGAAACTATAAGTGAGGTTGAAATGAAAGCAAGTTTTGAGATACCAAGCCTTAGTTAATGAACAACTGGAAAACAATGGTATTGCTGGCTAAAGGTAATCTTCCTTTGATGAAACAACACTCTCTGCTTGCAGACAGGTCCAAGGGTCAGAGCAGACCCTACTAGCTTGGCAGAAGGGGTCCAAAGAGTAGTTTTTAGGGTTTAAAATGCAACACAGTATGGTAATGTAATTATTCTTATAGGCTGTATGTAAATACTATAAGATTTGTATCTTGTACTAGATTGGTTAGTGAAAATTAGAATATGCAGCACAGAAGAAGATTTATTGTATTGTATCGGGAACTCCCCTCCTCTTTTGGGCATCCATTTTGGGCGCCTCTTTCAAGCTTCTCTTCAGGGCCTGCTCTGAGCTGTGGCTGGCAGCCCCAAACAAGGCCCCTGCACCCACACCCTTTGCAATA
>JALJVW010000163.1:0-12109 GCA_024865655.1 Emberiza elegans
GTTAAAAATAAAAGAAAAAAACCCAAAAAATTCTTTCCCAAAGTCAAAGCCAACAAAAGGCAAGGCATGCCATCAAGTTCAAGGACATCAAGCAAAGATTCCTCTATTGGTCCCCATTGAAATTGCAAGATTCCGTTTCCCTTCCCGAAAGGAAATGAAATTTCCTTTCGGGAAGGGAAACGGAATCTTGCAAACCCGAAAAGAAAGGCTTACAAACACTCTGGAAAGGAGATAGGATTAATGAAAGGCAATTAAAAAAAACCAAAAAATCCAGAAAATTGGGAGATTTATTGTCTTCAAAAAATGGTCTGTGAGGAAATGAGCTGCAGTGCAAAAGACCAAAACCATGCCAAAACTAAGTTCACAGATGTTGCAAAAGCCAGGAAAAAGTCAAGGAGGAAGACACAACTTGGAGGGGAAGATATGAGGGACATGCCATGGATACTTTTTAATAAAAACCAAAAAAAACACCCCATAAAATCATTCCCAAAGTCAAAGCCATAAATAGGCAGGCTGTATGCTATCAAGTGCAGGCACATGGAGCAAAGCTTGCCCAAATTGACCCGCGCTGAAGGCCAAAAGAGAAAAGAAGTGCTTACAAACACTCTGGAATGGACAGACCATCAAAGGAATTGCAATGAGAGGAGAAAAAAAAGAAATTTGGGAAATTTAGGGACTACAAGAAAATGGAAGGAGATTCTATCAGGTGCAGTGCAAATGACCAAAAGAGGCCAAATCTAAGCTCACAGATGTTGCAAAATTCAGGAAAAAAGTCAAGGAGGAAGGCACAACTCTGAGGGGAAGATATGAAAGACACATGGCTTTTTAAAAAATAAAAAAAAAAAACCCAAAAAATTCTTTCCCAAAGTCAAAGCCAACAAAAGGCAAGGCATGCCATCAAGTTCAAGGACATCAAGCAAAGACCTCTATTGGTCCCTGACATTGAAATTGAAAAAAGGAAATGAAATTTCCGAAGGGGAAACGGAATCTTGCAAACCCGAAAAGAAAGGCTTACAAACACTTGGAAAGGAGATAGACCAATGAAAGGCAATTAAAAAAAGAGGAGAAAATCCAGAAAATTGGGAGATTTATTGTCTTCAAAAAATGGTCTGTGAGGAAATGAGGTGCAGTGCAAAAGACCAAAACCATGCCAAAATAAGCTCACAGATGTTGCAAAAGCCAGGAAAAAGTCAAGGAGGAAGACACAACTTGAGGGGAAGATATGAGGGACATGCCATGGATACTTTTAATAAAAACCAAAAAAACACCCCATAAAATCATTCCCAAAGTCAAAGCCATAAATAGGCAGGCTGTATGCTATCAAGTGCAGGCACATGGAGCAAAGCTTGCCCAAATTGACCCGCGCTGAAGGCCAAAAAGAGAAAAGAAGTGCTTACAAACACTCTGGAATGGACAGACCATCAAAGGAATTGCAATTAGAGGAGAAAAAAAAAAATTTGGGAAATTTAGGGACTACAAGAAAATGGAAGGAGATTCTATCAGGTGCAGTGCAAATGACCAAAAGAGGCCAAATCTAAGCTCACAGATGTTGCAAAATTCAGGAAAAAGTCAAGGAGGAAGACACAACTTGAGGGGAAGATATGAAAGACATGGCTGCTATAGTTAAAAATAAAAGAAAAAACCCCAAAAAATCTTTCCCAAAGTCAAAGCCAACAAAAAGGCAAGGCATGCCATCAAGTTCAAGGACATCAAGGATTGGTCCCCATTTTTAATAAAAATTTCCTTTCGAAGGGAAACGGAATCTTGCAAAACCGAAAAGAAAGGCTTACAAACACTCTGGAAAGGAGATAGGATTAATGAAAGGCAATTAAAAAAAAAACCCAAAAAAAAGAAAATTGGGAGATTTATTGTCTTCAAAAAATGGTCTGTGAGGAAATGAGCTGCAGTGCAAAAGACCAAAACCATGCCAAAATAAGCTCACAGATGTTGCAAAAGCCAGGAAAAAGTCAAGGAGGAAGACACAACTTGGAGGGGAAGATATGAGGGACATGCCATGGATACTTTTTAATAAAAAAACCAAAAAAAAACACCCATAAAATCATTCCCAAAGTCAAAGCCATAAATAGGCAGGCTGTATGCTATCAAGTGCAGGCACATGGAGCAAAGCTTGCCCAAATTGACCCGCGCTGAAGGCCAAAAGAGAAAAGAAGTGCTTACAAACACTCTGGAATGGACAGACCATCAAAGGAATTGCAATGAGAGGAGAAAAAAAAGAAATTTGGGAAATTTAGGGACTACAAGAAAATGGAAGGAGATTCTATCAGGTGCAGTGCAAATGACCAAAAGAGGCCAAATCTAAGCTCACAGATGTTGCAAAATTCAGGAGAAAGTCAAGGAGGAAGGCACAACTCTGAGGGGAAGATATGAAAGACATGGCTGCTATAGTTAAAAATAAAAGAAAAAAACCCAAAAAATTCTTTCCCAAAGTCAAAGCCAACAAAAGGCAAGGCATGCCATCAAGTTCAAGGACATCAAGCAAAGATTCCTCTATTGGTCCCCATTGAAATTGCAAGATTCCGTTTCCCTTCCCGAAAGGAAATGAAATTTCCTTTCGGGAAGGGAAACGGAATCTTGCAAACCCGAAAAGAAAGGCTTACAAACACTCTGGAAAGGAGATAGGATTAATGAAAGGCAATTAAAAAAACCGCCAAAAAATCCAGAAAATTGGGAGATTTATTGTCTTCAAAAAATGGTCTGTGAGGAAATGAGCTGCAGTGCAAAAGACCAAAACCATGCCAAAATAAGCTCACAGATGTTGCAAAAGCCAGGAAAAAGTCAAGGAGGAAGACACAACTTGGAGGGGAAGATATGAGGGACATGCCGTGGATACTTTTTAATAAAAACCAAAAAAACCACCCCATAAAATCATTCCCAAAGTCAAAGCCATAAATAGGCAGGCTGTATGCTATCAAGTGCAGGCACATGGAGCAAAGCTTGCCCAAATTGACCCGCGCTGAAGGCCAAAAGAGAAAAGAAGTGCTTACAAACACTCTGGAATGGACAGACCATCAAAGGAATTGCAATTAGAGGAGAAAAAAAAGAAATTTGGGAAATTTAGGGACTACAAGAAAATGGAAGGAGATTCTATCAGGTGCAGTGCAAATGACCAAAAGAGGCCAAATCTAAGCTCACAGATGTTGCAAAAGCCAGGAAAAAGTCAAGGAGGAAGACACAACTTGGAGGGGAAGATATGAGGGACATGCCGTGGATACTTTTTAATAAAAACCAAAAAAACCACCCCATAAAATCATTCCCAAAGTCAAAGCCATAAATAGGCAGGCTGTATGCTATCAAGTGCAGGCACATGGAGCAAAGCTTGCCCAAATTGACCCGCGCTGAAGGCCAAAAGAGAAAAGAAGTGCTTACAAACACTCTGGAATGGACAGACCATCAAAGGAATTGCAATGAGAGGAGAAAAAAAAGAAATTTGGGAAATTTAGGGACTACAAGAAAATGGAAGGAGATTCTATCAGGTGCAGTGCAAATGACCAAAAGAGGCCAAATCTAAGCTCACAGATGTTGCAAAATTCAGGAAAAAAGTCAAGGAGGAAGGCACAATTCTGAGGGGAAGATATAAAGGACATGGCTGCGATAGTTAAAAATAAAAGGAAAAAACCCAAAAAATTCTTTCCCAAAGTCAAAGCCAACAAAAGGCAAGGCATGCCATCAAGTTCAAGGACATCAAGCAAAGATTCCTCTATTGGTCCCCATTGAATTGAAGATTCGTTTCCTTCCCGAAAGGAAATTTCATTTCCTTTCGGGAAGGGAAACGGAATCTTGCAAACCCGAAAAGAAAGGCTTACAAACACTCTGGAAAGGAGATAGGATTAATGAAAGGCAATTAAAAAAAAAACCCAAAAAATCCAGAAAATTGGGAGATTTATTGTCTTCAAAAAATGGTCTGTGAGGAAATGAGCTGCAGTGCAAAAGACCAAAACCATGCCAAAATAAGCTCACAGATGTTGCAAAAGTCAGGAAAAAAGTCAAGGAGGAGACCACAACTTGAGGGGAAGATATGAGGGACATGCCGTGGATACTTTTTAATAAAAACCAAAAAAACACCCATAAAATCATTCCCAAAGTCAAAGCCATAAATAGGCAGGCTGTATGCTATCAAGTGCAGGCACATGGAGCAAAGCTTGCCCAAATTGACCCGCGCTGAAGGCCAAAAAAAAGAGAAAAGAAGTGCTTACAAACACTCTGGAATGGACAGACCATCAAAGGAATTGCAATTAGAGAAAAAAAAAGAATTTGGGAAATTTAGGGACTACAAGAAAATGGAAGGAGATTCTATCAGGTGCAGTGCAAATGACCAAAAGAGGCCAAATCTAAGCTCACAGATGTTGCAAAATTCAGGAAAAAGTCAAGGAGGAAGACACAACTTGAGGGGAAGATATGAGGGACATGCCATGGATACTTTTAATAAAAACCAAAAACCAAAACCCCAAAAAATCATTCCCAAAGTCAAAGCCAAAAAAGGCAGGCTGTATGCTATCAAGTGCAGGCACATGGAGCAAAGCTTGCCCCAAATTGACCCCCCGAAAGCTGAAGGCCAAAAAGAAAAAAAAAGTGCTTACAAACACTCTGGAATGGACAGACCATCAAAGGAATTGCAATGAGAGGAGAAAAAAAAAAAAATTTGGGAAATTTAGGGACTACAAGAAAATGGAAGGAGATTCTATCAGGTGCAGTGCAAATGACCAAAAGAGGCCAAATCTAAGCTCACAGATGTTGCAAAATTCAGGAAAAAGTCAAGGAGGAAGACACAACTTGAGGGGAAGATATGAAAGACATGGCTGGATAGTTTTTAATAAAACCAAAAAAAACCCCAAAAATCATTCCCAAAGTCAAAGCCAACAAAAGGCAAAATCAAGTTCAAGGACATCAAGCAAAGATTCCTAAAAAAAGGCCAAAAATTTAAAATCTTGCAAACCTGAAATGGAAGACCAAACACTCTGGAAAGGAATTGATAGGATTAATGAAAGGAAAAAAAAAAAGAAAAAATGGGAAAATTGGGAGATTTATTGTCTTCAAAAAATGGTCTGTGAGGAAATGAGCTGCAGTGCAAAAGACCAAAACCATGCCAAAATAAGCTCACAGATGTTGCAAAAGCCAGGAAAAAAGTCAAGGAGGAAGACACAACTTGGAGGGGAAGATATGAGGGACATGCCATGGATACTTTTTAATAAAAACCAAAAAAAACCACCCCATAAAATCATTCCCAAAGTCAAAGCCATAAATAGGCAGGCTGTATGCTATCAAGTGCAGGCACATGGAGCAAAGCTTGCCCAAATTGACCCGCGCTGAAGGCCAAAAGAGAAAAGAAGTGCTTACAAACACTCTGGAATGGACAGACCATCAAAGGAATTGCAATGAGAGGAGAAAAAAAAGAAATTTGGGAAATTTAGGGACTACAAGAAAATGGAAGGAGATTCTATCAGGTGCAGTGCAAATGACCAAAAGAGGCCAAATCTAAGCTCACAGATGTTGCAAAATTCAGGAAAAAAGTCAAGGAGGAAGGCACAACTTGGAGGGGAAGATATGAAAGACATGGCTGCTATAGTTAAAAAAAAAAAAAAAAAAACCCAAAAAAATCTTTCCCAAAGTCAAAGCCAACAAAAGGCAAGGCATGCCATCAAGTTCAAGGACATCAAGCAAAGATTCCTCTATTGGTCCCATTGAAATTGCAAAGATTCGTTTCCTTCCCGAAAGGAAATGAAATTTCCTTTCGAAGGGAAAAATCTTGCAAACCCGAAAAGAAAGGCTTACAAACACTCTGGAAAGGAGATAGGATTAATGAAAGGCAATTAAAAAAAAACGCCAAAAAAATCCAGAAAATTGGGAGATTTATTGTCTTCAAAAAATGGTCTGTGAGGAAATGAGCTGCAGTGCAAAAGACCAAAACCATGCCAAAATAAGCTCACAGATGTTGCAAAAGCCAGGAAAAAGTCAAGGAGGAAGACACAACTTGGAGGGGAAGATATGAGGGACATGCCATGGATACTTTTTAATAAAACCAAAAAAAACACCCCATAAAATCATTCCCAAAGTCAAAGCCATAAATAGGCAGGCTGTATGCTATCAAGTGCAGGCACATGGAGCAAAGCTTGCCCAAATTGACCCGCGCTGAAGGCCAAAAGAGAAAAGAAGTGCTTACAAACACTCTGGAATGGACAGACCATCAAAGGAATTGCAATGAGAGGAGAAAAAAAAGAAATTTGGGAAATTTAGGGACTACAAGAAAATGGAAGGAGATTCTATCAGGTGCAGTGCAAATGACCAAAAGAGGCCAAATCTAAGCTCACAGATGTTGCAAAAGCCAGGAAAAAGTCAAGGAGGAAGACACAACTTGGAGGGGAAGATATGAGGGACATGCCGTGGATACTTTTTAATAAAAACCAAAAAAAAACACCCCATAAAATCATTCCCAAAGTCAAAGCCATAAATAGGCAGGCTGTATGCTATCAAGTGCAGGCACATGGAGCAAAGCTTGCCCAAATTGACCCGCGCTGAAGGCCAAAAGAGAAAAGAAGTGCTTACAAACACTCTGGAATGGACAGACCATCAAAGGAATTGCAATGAGAGGAGAAAAAAAAGAAATTTGGGAAATTTAGGGACTACAAGAAAATGGAAGGAGATTCTATCAGGTGCAGTGCAAATGACCAAAAGAGGCCAAATCTAAGCTCACAGATGTTGCAAAATTCAGGAAAAAGTCAAGGAGGAAGGCACAACTCTGAGGGGAAGATATGAAAGACATGGCTGCGATAGTTAAAAATAAAAGAAAAAAACCCAAAAAATCTTTCCCAAAGTCAAAGCCAACAAAAGGCAAGGCATGCCATCAAGTTCAAGGACATCAAGCAAAGATTCCTCTATTGGTCCCCATTGAAATTGCAAGATTCCGCTTCCCTTCCCGAAAGGAAATGAAATTTCCTTTCGAAAGGGAAACGGAATCTTGCAAACCCGAAAAGAAAGGCTTACAAACACTCTGGAAAGGAGAGACCATTAATGAAAGGCAATTAAAAAAACCCAAAAAATCCAGAAAATTGGGAGATTTATTGTCTTCAAAAAAATGGTCTGTGAGGAAATGAGCTGCAGTGCAAAAAGACCAAAACCATGCCAAAATAAGCTCACAGATGTTGCAAAAGCCAGGAAAAAGTCAAGGAGGAAGACACAACTTGGAGGGGAAGATATGAGGGACATGCCATGGATACTTTTTAATAAAAACCAAAAAAACCACCCCATAAAATCATTCCCAAAGTCAAAGCCATAAATAGGCAGGCTGTATGCTATCAAGTGCAGGCACATGGAGCAAAGCTTGCCCAAATTGACCCGCGCTGAAGGCCAAAAGAGAAAAGAAGTGCTTACAAACACTCTGGAATGGACAGACCATCAAAGGAATTGCAATGAGAGGAGAAAAAAAAAAAAAAAATTTGGGAAATTTAGGGACTACAAGAAAATGGAAGGAGATTCTATCAGGTGCAGTGCAAATGACCAAAAGAGGCCAAATCTAAGCTCACAGATGTTGCAAAATTCAGGAAAAAGTCAAGGAGGAAGGCACAACTTGAGGGGAAGATATGAAAGACATGGCTGGATACTTTAAAAAAAAAAAAAAAAAAACCCCAAAAATCATTCCCAAAGTCAAAGCCAACAAAAGGCAAGGCAGGCCATCAAGTTCAAGGACATGCTATCAAGTGCAGGCACATGGAGCAAAAGCTTGCCCAAATTGACCCGCTGAAAGCCAAAAGAGAAAAGAAGTGCTTACAAACACTCTGGAATGGACAGACCATCAAAGGAATCAAAGAAAATTTAAAAAGAGGAAAAAAGAAAATTTGGGAAATTTAGGGACTACAAGAAAATGGAAGGAGATTCTATCAGGTGCAAACCAAATGACCAAAAAGGCCAAAACTAAGCTCAAGATGTTGCAAAAGCCAGGAAAAAGTTAAGGAGGAAGGCACAACTTGAGGGGAAGATATGAAAAAATGCCAGAAAATTGGGAGATTTAAAAACAAAAAAAACACCAAAAATGGTTCCCAAAGTCAGGAAATGAGGCTGCATCAAAAGCAAAAAGTTTGCCAAAATTGAAAGGCCCAAAAAAAAGATGCTTAAATGGACAGACCATCAAAGGAATTGCAATTAGAGATGTTGCAAAAATGGAAGGAGATTCTATCAGGTGCCAGATGTTGCAAAAGTCAAAAAGTCAAGGAGGAAGACACAACTTGAGGGGAAGATATGAGGGACATGCCATGGATACTTTTTAATAAAACCAAAAAACCAAAACATAAAATCATTCCCAAAGTCAAAGCCATAAATAGGCAGGCTGTATGCTATCAAGTGCAGGCACATGGAGCAAAGCTTGCCCAAATTGACCCGCGCTGAAGGCCAAAAGAGAAAAGAAGTGCTTACAAACACTCTGGAATGGACAGACCATCAAAGGAATTGCAATTAGAGGAGAAAAAAAAAAAGAAATTTGGGAAATTTAGGGACTACAAGAAAATGGAAGGAGATTCTATCAGGTGCAGTGCAAATGACCAAAAGAGGCCAAATCTAAGCTCACAGATGTTGCAAAAGTCAGGAAAAAAGTCAAGGAGGAAGACACAACTTGGAGGGGAAGATATGAGGGACATGCCATGGATACTTTTTAATAAAAACAAAAAAACCACCCCATAAAATCATTCCCAAAGTCAAAGCCATAAATAGGCAGGCTGTATGCTATCAAGTGCAGGCACATGGAGCAAAGCTTGCCCAAATTGACCCGCGCTGAAGGCCAAAAGAGAAAAGAAGTGCTTACAAACACTCTGGAATGGACAGACCATCAAAGGAATTGCAATTAGAGGAGAAAAAAAAGAAATTTGGGAAATTTAGGGACTACAAGAAAATGGAAGGAGATTCTATCAGGTGCAGTGCAAATGACCAAAAGAGGCCAAATCTAAGCTCACAGATGTTGCAAAATTCAGGAGAAAGTCAAGGAGGAAGGCACAACTCTGAGGGGAAGATATGAAAGACATGGCTGCTATAGTTAAAAATAAAAGAAAAAAACCCAAAAAATTCTTTCCCAAAGTCAAAGCCAACAAAAGGCAAGGCATGCCATCAAGTTCAAGGACATCAAGCAAAGATTCCTCTATTGGTCCCCATTGAATTGAAGATTCCCTTCCCGAAAGGAAATGAAATTTCCTTTCGGGAAGGGAAACGGAATCTTGCAAACCCGAAAAGAAAGGCTTACAAACACTCTGGAAAGGAGATAGGATTAATGAAAGGCAATTAAAAAAAAAACCCAAAAAATCCAGAAAATTGGGAGATTTATTGTCTTCAAAAAATGGTCTGTGAGGAAATGAGCTGCAGTGCAAAAGACCAAAACCATGCCAAAATAAGCTCACAGATGTTGCAAAAGCCAGGAAAAAGTCAAGGAGGAAGACACAACTTGGAGGGGAAGATATGAGGGACATGCCATGGATACTTTTTAATAAAAACCAAAAAAAAACCCCCATAAAATCATTCCCAAAGTCAAAGCCATAAATAGGCAGGCTGTATGCTATCAAGTGCAGGCACATGGAGCAAAGCTTGCCCAAATTGACCCGCGCTGAAGGCCAAAAGAGAAAAGAAGTGCTTACAAACACTCTGGAATGGACAGACCATCAAAGGAATTGCAATTAGAGGAGAAAAAAAAGAAATTTGGGAAATTTAGGGACTACAAGAAAATGGAAGGAGATTCTATCAGGTGCAGTGCAAATGACCAAAAGAGGCCAAATCTAAGCTCACAGATGTTGCAAAAGCCAGGAAAAAGTCAAGGAGGAAGACACAACTTGGAGGGGAAGATATGAGGGACATGCCATGGATACTTTTTAATAAAAACCAAAAAAAACACCCCATAAAATCATTCCCAAAGTCAAAGCCATAAATAGGCAGGCTGTATGCTATCAAGTGCAGGCACATGGAGCAAAGCTTGCCCAAATTGACCCGCGCTGAAGGCCAAAAGAGAAAAGAAGTGCTTACAAACACTCTGGAATGGACAGACCATCAAAGGAATTGCAATTAGAGGAGAAAAAAAAGAAATTTGGGAAATTTAGGGACTACAAGAAAATGGAAGGAGATTCTATCAGGTGCAGTGCAAATGACCAAAAGAGGCCAAATCTAAGCTCACAGATGTTGCAAAATTCAGGAGAAAGTCAAGGAGGAAGACACAACTTGAGGGGAAGATATGAAAGACATGGCTGCTATAGTTAAAAAAAAAAAAAAAAAACCCAAAAATTCTTTCCCAAAGTCAAAACCAACAAAAGGCAAGGCATGCCATCAAGTTCAAGGACATCAAGCAAAGATTCCTCTATTGGTCCCCAGAAATTGCAAGATTCCGTTTCCTTCCCGAAAAATGAAATTTCCCGAAGGGAAACGGAATCTTGGCAAAAAGAGAAAAGAAAGGCTTACAAACACTCTGGAAAGGAGATAGGATTAATGAAAGGCAATTGCAAAAAACCCAAAAAAAAAAAGAAAATTGGGAGATTTATTGTCTTCAAAAATGGTCTGAGAGGAAATGAGCTGCAGTGCAAAAGACCAAAACCATGCCAAAAATAAGCTCACAGATGTTGCAAAAGCCAGGAAAAAGTCAAGGAGGAAGACACAACTTGAGGGGAAGATATGAGGGACATGCCATGGATACTTTTTAATAAAACCAAAAAAAACCCCATAAAATCATTCCCAAAGTCAAAGCCATAAATAGGCAGGCTGTATGCTATCAAGTGCAGGCACATGGAGCAAAGCTTGCCCAAATTGACCCGCCTTCTGAAAGGCCAAAAGAGAAAAGAAGTGCTTAAAATGGACAGACCATCAAAGGAATTGCAATTAGAGGAGAAAAAAAAAGAAATTTGGGAAATTTAGGGACTACAAGAAAATGGAAGGAGATTCTATCAGGTGCAGTGCAAATGACCAAAAGAGGCCAAATCTAAGCTCACAGATGTTGCAAAAGCCAGGAAAAAGTCAAGGAGGAAGACACAACTTGAGGGGAAGATATGAGGGACATGCCATGGATACTTTTTTAATAAAAAAAAAAAAAACCCCATAAAATCATTCCCAAAGTCAAAGCCATAAATAGGCAGGCTGCCATGTTCATCAAGTGCAGGCACATGGAGCAAAGCTTGCCAAAATTGACCCGCGCTGAAGGCCAAAAAAGAAAAAAGAAGTGCTTACAAACACTCTGGAATGGACAGACCATCAAAGGAATTGCAATTAGAGGAGAAAAAAAAGAAATTTGGGAAATTTAGGGACTACAAGAAAAATGGAAGGAGATTCTATCAGGTGCAGTGCAAATGACCAAAAGAGGCCAAATCTAAGCTCACAGATGTTGCAAAATTCAGGAAAAGTCAAGGAGGAAGGCACAACTCTGAGGGGAAGATATGAAAAGACATGGCAAGGAGGGAAAAAAAAAAAGAAAAAAAAAAGAAAAAAATCACCCAAAGTCAAAAAAAAGGCATGCCATCAAAGGACATCAAGCAAAATTCCTCTAATTGAGATTTCCCTTCCAAAGATTAAAATTTTTTCGAAGGGAAACTTATAAACCCCTGGAAAGGACAAACACAAAATTAGGAATAATGAAAGGCAATTAAAAAAAAGAAAAATCCAGAAAATTGGAGATTTATTGTCTTCAAAAATGGTCTGTGAGGAAATGAGCTGCAGTGCAAAAGACCAAACCATGCCAAAATAAGCTCACAGATGTTGCAAAAGCCAGGAAAAAGTCAAGGAGGAAGACACAACTTGAGGGGAAGATATGAGGGACATGCCATGGATACTTTTTAATAAAACCAAAAAAAAAACCCATAAAATCATTCCCAAAGTCAAAGGGAAATAGGCAGGCTGTATGCTATCAAGTGCAGGCACATGGAGCAAAGCTTGCCAAAATTGACCCGCGCTGAAGGCCAAAAGAGAAAAGAAGTGCTTACAAACACTCTGGAATGGACAGACCATCAAAGGAATTGCAATTAGAGGAGAAAAAAAAGAAATTTGGGAAATTTAGGGACTACAAGAAAATGGAAGGAGATTCTATCAGGTGCAGTGCAAATGACCAAAAGAGGCCAAATCTAAGCTCACAGATGTTGCAAAA
>JALJVW010000163.1:19815-58153 GCA_024865655.1 Emberiza elegans
TAAAACCAAAAAACACCCCATAAAATCATTCCCAAAGTCAAAGCCATAAATAGGCAGGCTGTATGCTATCAAGTGCAGGCACATGGAGCAAAGCTTGCCAAAATTGACCCGCGCTGAAGGCCAAAAGAGAAAAGAAGTGCTTACAAACACTCTGGAATGGACAGACCATCAAAGGAATTGCAATTAGAGGAGAAAAAAAAGAAATTTGGGAAATTTAGGGACTACAAGAAAATGGAAGGAGATTCTATCAGGTGCAGTGCAAATGACCAAAAGAGGCCAAATCTAAGCTCACAGATGTTGCAAAATTCAGGAAAAAAGTCAAGGAGGAAGGCACAACTCTGAGGGGAAGATATGAAGGACATGGCTGGATACTTTTTTAATAAAAACAAAAAAAAAACCCCAAAAAATCATTCCCAAAGTCAAAGCCAACAAAAGGCAAGGCAGGCATGCCATCAAGTGCTAGGACATGCAGGCAAAGACATGGAGCAAAGATGCCAAATTGAAAGGAAATGAGGGGAAAAATTTTCGAAGGAAGGAAAAAGCAAAACCCGAAAAGAAAGGCTTACAAACACTCTGGAATGGAGAGACCATCAAAGGAAGGCAATTAAAAAAAAAAAAAATTTGGGAAAATTGGGAGGGATTGTCTCAAAAATGGAAGGTGAGATTCTATCAGGTGCAGTGCAAAATGACCAAAACCAGGCCAAATCTAAGCTCACAGATGTTGCAAAAGCCAGGAAAAAGTCAAGGAGGAAGACACAACTTGAGGGGAAGATATGAGGGACATGCCATGGATACTTTTTAATAAAAAAAAAAAAAAAAAAACCCCATAAAATCATTCCCAAAGTCAAAGCCATAAAAAGGCAGGCATGTATGCTATCAAGTGCAGGCACATGGAGCAAAGCTTGCCCAAATTGACCAAGCGCTGAAGGAAAAAAGAGAAAAGAAGTGCTTACAAACACTCTGGAATGGACAGACCATCAAAGGAATTGCAATTAGAGGAAAAAAAAAGAAATTTGGGAAATTTAGGGACTACAAGAAAATGGAAGGAGATTCTATCAGGTGCAGTGCAAATGACCAAAAGAGGCCAAATCTAAGCTCACAGATGTTGCAAAAAGTCAGGAAAAAGTCAAGGAGGAAGACACAACTTGAGGGGAAGATATGAGGGACACATGCGATATGGATACTTTAAAAAAAAAAAAAAAAAACCCCAAAAATTCCCAAAATCAAATTCCCAAAGTCAAAGGCATAAATAGGCAGGACATGCAAAGATTATCAAGTGCAGGCACATGGAGCAAAGCTTGCCAAAATTGACCCGAAGGCTGAAGGCAAAAAAGAGAAAAGAAGTGCTTACAAACACTCTGGAATGGACAGACCATCAAAGGAATTGCAAATAAAAAAGGACCAAAAAAAAAAATTGGGAAATTTAGGGACTTCAAAAAATGGAAGGAGAGGAAATGAGGTGCAGTGCAAAATGACCAAAACCATGCCAAATCTAAGCTCACAGATGTTGCAAAAGCCAGGAAAAAGTCAAGGAGGAAGACACAACTTGAGGGGAAGATATGAGGGACATGCCATGGATACTTTTTAATAAAAAAAAAAAAAAAACCACCCCATAAAATCATTCCCAAAAAGTCAAAAGCCATAAATAGGCAGGCTGCAATGCTATCAAGTGCAGGCACATGGAGCAAAGCTTGAAAGGAAAAATTGAAGGGAAACGCTGAAGGCCAAAAAGAGAAAAGAAGTGCTTACAAACACTCTGGAATGGACAGACCATCAAAGGAATTGCAATGAGAGGAGAAAAAAAAGAAATTTGGGAAATTTAGGGACTACAAGAAAATGGAAGGAGATTATATCAGGTGCAGTGCAAATGACCAAAAAGAGGCCAAATCTAAGCTCACAGATGTTGCAAAATTCAGGAAAAAGTCAAGGAGGAAGACACAACTTGGAGGGGAAGATATGAGGGACATGCCGTGGATACTTTTTAATAAAAACCAAAAAAAACACCCCATAAAATCATTCCCAAAGTCAAAGCCATAAATAGGCAGGCTGTATGCTATCAAGTGCAGGCACATGGAGCAAAGCTTGCCAAAATTGACCCGCGCTGAAGGCCAAAAGAGAAAAGAAGTGCTTACAAACACTCTGGAATGGACAGACCATCAAAGGAATTGCAATTAGAGAAGAAAAAAAAGAAATTTGGGAAATTTAGGGACTACAAGAAAATGGAAGGAGATTCTATCAGGTGCAGTGCAAATGACCAAAAGAGGCCAAATCTAAGCTCACAGATGTTGCAAAATTCAGGAAAAAAGTCAAGGAGGAAGACACAACTTGGAGGGGAAGATATGAGGGACATGCCATGGATACTTTTAAAAAAAAAAAAAAAACCAAAAAAAAAATTTTTCCCAAAGTCAAAGCCAAAAAAGGCAAGGCATGCCATCAAGTTCAAGGACATCAAGCAAAAGATTCCTCAAAATTGGTCCCCATTGAAGGCCAAAATTTCGTTCTTCCGAAAGGAAATGAAATTTCCTTTCGGGAAGAAAAACTGGAATCTTGCAAACCCGAAAAGAAAGGCTTACAAACACTCTGGAAAGGAGATAGGATTAATGAAAGGCAATAAAAAAAGGAGAAAAAATCCAGAAAATTGGGAGATTTATTGTCTTCAAAAAAATGGTCTGTGAGGAAATGAGCTGCAGTGCAGTGCAAAAGACCAAAACCATGCCAAAATAAGCTCACAGATGTTGCAAAAGCCAGGAAAAAGTCAAGGAGGAAGACACAACTTGGAGGGGAAGATATGAGGGACATGCCATGGATACTTTTTAATAAAAACCAAAAAAAAACACCCCATAAAATCATTCCCAAAGTCAAAGCCATAAAAAGGCAGGCTGTATGCTATCAAGTGCAGGCACATGGAGCAAAGCTTGCCCAAATTGACCCGCGCTGAAGGCCAAAAGAGAAAAGAAGTGCTTACAAACACTCTGGAATGGACAGACCATCAAAGGAATTGCAATTAGAGGAGAAAAAAAAGAAATTTGGGAAATTTAGGGACTACAAGAAAATGGAAGGAGATTCTATCAGGTGCAGTGCAAATGACCAAAAGAGGCCAAATCTAAGCTCACAGATGTTGCAAAATTCAGGAAAAAGTCAAGGAGGAAGACACAACTTGGAGGGGAAGATATGAGGGACATGCCATGGATACTTTTTAAAAAAAAAAAAAAAAAAAACCCAAAAAATCTTTCCCAAAGTCAAAGCCAACAAAAAGGCAAGGCATGCCATCAAGTTCAAGGACATCAATCAAAGATTCCTCTATTGGCACATGGAGCAAAGATTCCGCAAATTCCCGAAAGGAAATGAAATTTGAAATTTTCGAAGGGAAACGGAATCTTGCAAACCCAAAAAGAAAAAAGGCTTACAAACACTCTGGAAAGGAGATAGGATTAATGAAAGGAATAAAAAAAACCCCAAAAAAAAAGAAATTTGGGAAATTTATTGTCTTCAAAAAAATGGATTGTGAGGAAATGAGCTGCAGTGCAAAAGACCAAAACCATGCCAAATCTAAGCTCACAGATGTTGCAAAAGCCAGGAAAAAGTCAAGGAGGAAGACACAACTTGGAGGGGAAGATATGAGGGACATGCCATGGATACTTTTTAATAAAAAAAAAAACCACCCCATAAAATCATTCCCAAAGTCAAAGCCATAAATAGGCAGGCTGTATGCTATCAAGTGCAGGCACATGGAGCAAAGCTTGCCAAAATTGACCCCCGCTGAAGGCCAAAAGAGAAAAGAAGTGCTTACAAACACTCTGGAATGGACAGACCATCAAAGGAATTGCAATTAGAGGAGAAAAAAAAGAAATTTGGGAAATTTAGGGACTACAAGAAAATGGAAGGAGATTCTATCAGGTGCAGTGCAAATGACCAAAAGAGGCCAAATCTAAGCTCACAGATGTTGCAAAATTCAGGAAAAAGTCAAGGAGGAAGACACAACTTGGAGGGGAAGATATGAGGGACATGGCATGGATACTTTTAAAAAAAAAAAAAAAACCCCAAAAAATCTTTCCCAAAGTCAAAGCCAATAAAAAGGCAGGGCATGCCATCAAGTTCAGGACATGGAGCAAAGATTCCTCTATTGCCCAAAAATTGAAATTGCAAGATTCCGTTTCCCTTGAAGGAAATGAAAAAGAAGGAAAAGAATCTTGCAAACCTGAAAAGAAAGGCTTACAAACACTCTGGAAATGGACAGGATTAATGAAAAGGAATTAAAAAAAAAGAGGAAAAAAAAAAGAAAATTGGGAAATTTATTGACTTCAAAAAAATGGTCTGTGAGGAAATGAGCTGCAGTGCAAAAGACCAAAACCATGCCAAAACTAAGCTCACAGATGTTGCAAAAGCCAGGAAAAAAGTCAAAGAAGAAAAACACAACTTGGAGGGGAAGATATGAGGGACATGCCATGGATACTTTTTAATAAAAACCAAAAAAAAACACCCCATAAAATCATTCCCAAAGTCAAAGCCATAAATAGGCAGGCTGTATGCTATCAAGTGCAGGCACATGGAGCAAAGCTTGCCCAAATTGACCCGCGCTGAAGGCCAAAAGAGAAAAGAAGTGCTTACAAACACTCTGGAATGGACAGACCATCAAAGGAATTGCAATTAGAGGAGAAAAAAAAGAAATTTGGGAAATTTAGGGACTACAAGAAAATGGAAGGAGATTCTATCAGGTGCAGTGCAAATGACCAAAAGAGGCCAAATCTAAGCTCACAGATGTTGCAAAAGTCAGGAAAAAAGTCAAGGAGGAAGACACAACTTGGAGGGGAAGATATGAGGGACATGCCATGGATACTTTTAAAAAAAAAAAAAAAAAAAAAAAAAATTCTTTCCCAAATAAAATCATTCCCAAAGTCAAAGCATACAAATAGGCAGGCTGTATGCTATCAAGTGCAGGCACATGGAGCAAAGCTTGCCAAAATTGAATGAAAATTTGAAGGGCTGAAGGCCAAAAGAGAAAAGAAAGTGCTTACAAACACTCTGGAATGGACAGAGACATCAAAGGAATTGCAATTAAAAGAGGAAAAAAAAGAAAATTTGGGAAATTTAGGGACTACAAGAAAATGGAAGGAGATTCTATCAGGTGCAGTGCAAATGACCAAAAAGAGGCCAAATCTAAGCTCACAGATGTTGCAAAAATTCAGGAAAAAGTCAAGGAGGAAGACACAACTTGAGGGGAAGATATGAAAGGGACATGCCATGGATACTTTTTAAAAAAAAAAAAAAAAAACCCCAAAAAATCATTCCCAAAGTCAAAAAGCCAATAAAAAGGCAAGGCATGCCATCAAGTTCAAGGACATCAATCAAAGAGGCACATTGGTCCCAAAAAAGTTTCCCTTCCCGAAAAATTGAAATTTCCTTTCGGGAAGGGAAACTGAAGGCCAAAAAGAGAAAAGAAAGGCTTACAAACACTCTGGAATGGACAGACCATTAAAAAGGCAATTGCAAAAACCCCAAAAAAAAAAAAATTGGGAAATTTAGGGACTCAAAAAATGGTCTGTGAGGAAATGAGGTGCAGTGCAAATGACCAAAACCATGCCAAATCTAAGCTCACAGATGTTGCAAAAGCCAGGAAAAAGTCAAGGAGGAAGACACAACTTGAGGGGGGGAAGATATGAGGGACATGCCATGGATACTTTTTAAAAAAAAAAAAAAAAACCACCCCAAAAAATCATTCCCAAAGTCAAAGCCATAAAAAGGCAGGCTGTATGCTATCAAGTGCAGGCACATGGAGCAAAGATTGCCCAAATTGACCCGCGCTGAAGGCCAAAAGAGAAAAGAAGTGCTTACAAACACTCTGGAATGGACAGACCATCAAAGGAATTGCAATTGAGAGGATTAAAAAAAAAGAAATTTGGGAAATTTAGGGACTACAAAAAATGGAAGGAGATTCTATCAGGTGCAGTGCAAAATGACCAAAAGAGGCCAAATCTAAGCTCACAGATGTTGCAAAAGTCAGGAAAAAAAGTCAAGGAGGAAGACACAACTTGAGGGGAAGATATGAGGGACATGCCATGGATACTTTTAATAAAAAAAAAAAAAAAAACCCCATAAAATCATTCCCAAAGTCAAAGCCATAAAAAGGCAGGCTGTATGCTATCAAGTGCAGGCACATGGAGCAAAAGCTTGCCAAAATTGACCCCGCTGGCCAAAAAAGAGAAAAGAAGTGCTTACAAACACTCTGGAATGGACAGACCATCAAAGGAATTGCAATTAGAGAGGAAAAAAAAGAAATTTGGGAAATTTAGGGACTACAAGAAAATGGAAGGAGATTCTATCAGGTGCAGTGCAAATGACCAAAAGAGGCCAAATCTAAGCTCACAGATGTTGCAAAATTCAGGAAAAAGTCAAGGAGGAAGACACAACTTGAGGGGAAGATATGAAGGGACATGGCATGGATACTTTTTAAAAAAAAAAAAAAAAACCAAAAAAATTCTTTCCCAAAGTCAAAGCCAACAAAAAGGCAAGGCATGCCATCAAGTTCAAGGACATCAAGCAAAGATTCCTCTATTGGTCCCCAAATTGCAAGATTCGTTTCCCTTCCCGAAAGGAAATGAAATTTTCGGGAAGGGAAACGGAATCTTGCAAAAAAAAGAAAGGCTTACAAACACTCTGGAAAGGAGATAGGATTAATGAAAGGCAATTAAAAAAAACCCCAAAAAATCCAGAAAATTGGGAGATTTATTGTCTTCAAAAAATGGTCTGTGAGGAAATGAGCTGCAGTGCAAAAGACCAAAACCATGCCAAAACTAAGCTCACAGATGTTGCAAAAGCCAGGAAAAAGTCAAGGAGGAAGACACAACTTGGAGGGGAAGATATGAGGGACATGCCATGGATACTTTTTAATAAAAACAAAAAAAAACCACCCCATAAAATCATTCCCAAAGTCAAAGCCATAAATAGGCAGGCTGTATGCTATCAAGTGCAGGCACATGGAGCAAAGCTTGCCAAAATTGACCCCCGCTGAAGGCCAAAAGAGAAAAGAAGTGCTTACAAACACTCTGGAATGGACAGACCATCAAAGGAATTGCAATTAGAGGAGAAAAAAAAGAAATTTGGGAAATTTAGGGACTACAAGAAAATGGAAGGAGATTATATCAGGTGCAGTGCAAATGACCAAAAAAGAGGCCAAATCTAAGCTCACAGATGTTGCAAAAATTCAGGAAAAAGTCAAGGAGGAAGACACAACTTGAGGGGAAGATATGAAAGGGACATGGCTGATATTTTTAAAAAAAAAAAAAAAAACCCAAAAAATCTTTCCCAAAGTCAAAGCCAACAAAAAGGCAAGGCATGCCATCAAGTTCAAGGACATCAAGCAAAGATTCCTCTATTGGTCCCATTGAAATTGCAAAATTGTTTCCTTCCCGAAAGGAAATGAAATTTCCTTTCGGAAGGGAAACGGAATCTGCAAAAAGAAAAGAAAGGCTTACAAACACTCTGGAAATGGAGAGAGGATTAATGAAAGGCAATAAAGGAAAAAAAATCCAGAAAATTGGGAGATTTACAAGAAAAAATGGTCTGTGAGGAAATGAGCTGCAGTGCAAAAGACCAAAACCATGCCAAAACTAAGCTCACAGATGTTGCAAAAGCCAGGAAAAAGTCAAGGAGGAAGACACAACTTGAGGGGAAGATATGAGGGACATGCCATGGATACTTTTTAATAAAAAAAAAAAAAAACCCCAAAAAATCATTCCCAAAGTCAAAAGCCATAAATAGGCAGGCAGGCTGTATGCTATCAAGTGCAGGCACATGGAGCAAAGCTTGCCAAAATTGACCCCGCTGAAGGCCAAAAAAGAGAAAAGAAGTGCTTACAAACACTCTGGAATGGACAGACCATCAAAGGAATTGCAATTAGAGGAAAAAAAAAAAAATTTGGGAATTTAGGGACTACAAGAAAATGGAAGGAGATTCTATCAGGTGCAGTGCAAATGACCAAAAGAGGCCAAATCTAAGCTCACAGATGTTGCAAAATTCAGGAAAAAGTCAAGGAGGAAGACACAACTTGAGGGGAAGATATGAGGGACATGCCATGGATACTTTTAAAAAAAAAAAAAAAACACCCCATAAAATCATTCCCAAAGTCAAAGCCATCAAAATAGGCAGGCTCAAGCAAATGCTATCATTGGTGCAGGCACATGGAGCAAAGCAAAGAAGGAAAAAATTGAACCCGCTGAAGGCAAAAAAGAAAAGAAGTGCTTACAAACACTCTGGAATGGACAGACCATCAAAGGAATTGCAATTAGAGGAAAAAAAAAGAAATTTGGGAAATTTAGGGACTACAAGAAAATGGAAGGAGATTCTATCAGGTGCAGTGCAAATGACCAAAAAGAGGCCAAATCTAAGCTCACAGATGTTGCAAAATTCAGGAAAAAGTCAAGGAGGAAGACACAACTTGAGGGGAAGATATGAGGGACATGCCATGGATACTTTTTAAAAAAAAAAAAAAAAAACCCCAAAAATCATTCCCAAAGTCAAAGCCAAAAAAGGCAGGCTGTATGCTATCAAGTTCAGGCACATGGAGCATTCCTCTATTGGTCCCCAAAATTGACCCGCGCTGAAGGCAAAAGAGAAAAGAAACGGAATCTTACAAACACTCTGGAATGGACACAACCATCAAAGAAATTGCAATTAAGAGGAGAAAAAAAAAAATTTGGGAAATTGGGGGACTACAAGAAAATGGAAGGAGGAAATGAGGTGCAGTGCAAATGACCAAAAGAGGCCAAATCTAAGCTCACAGATGTTGCAAAAGTCAGGAAAAAGTCAAGGAGGAAGACACAACTTGAGGGGAAGATATGAGGGACATGCCATGGATAGTTAAAAATAAAAAGAAAAAACAAAAAAAACCACCCAAATAAAATCATTCAAAAAGCAAAATGCCATAAAAGGCAAGGACATCAAGCAATGCTATCAATTGCAGGCACATGGAGCAAAGCTTGCCGAAAAAATGAAACCTCGCTGAAGGCGGAAAAAGAGAAAAGAAAAGAAAGGCTTACAAACACTCTGGAATGGACAGACCATTAAAAGGATGAAAAAAAATTAGAGGAAAAAAAAAAAAATTTGGGAAATTTAGGGACTACAAAAAAATGGAAGGAGAATGAGGTGCAGTGCAAAATGACCAAAAAGAGGCCAAATCTAAGCTCACAGATGTTGCAAAAGCCAGGAAAAAGTCAAGGAGGAAGACACAACTTGAGGGGAAGATATGAGGGACATGCCATGGATACTTTTTAAAAAAAAAACAAAAAAAACACCCCATAAAATCATTCCCAAAGTCAAAGCCATGCCAGGCAGGCTGTATGCTATCAAGTGCAGGCACATGGAGCAAAGCTTGCCGAAAAATTGACCCCCGCTGAAGGCCAAAAGAGAAAAGAAGTGCTTACAAACACTCTGGAATGGACAGACCATCAAAGGAATTGCAATTAGAGGAAAAAAAAAAAGAAATTTGGGAAATTTAGGGACTACAAGAAAATGGAAGGAGATTCTATCAGGTGCAGTGCAAATGACCAAAAAGAGGCCAAATCTAAGCTCACAGATGTTGCAAAATTCAGGAAAAAGTCAAGGAGGAAGACACAACTTGAGGGGAAGATATGAGGGACATGGCCATGGATACTTTTTTAAAAAAAAAAAAAAACCCAAAAATTCTTTCCCAAAGTCAAAGCCAACAAAAAGGCAAGGCATGCCATCAAGTTCAAGGACATCAAGCAAAGATTCCTCTATTGGTCCCCAAATTGCAAGATTCCTTTTCCCTCCGAAAGGAAGGAAATTTTTTCGGGAAGGGAAACGGAATCTTGCAAACCTGAAAAGAAAGGCTTACAAACACTCTGGAAAGGAGATAGGATTAATGAAAGGCAATTAAAAAAAACCCAAAAAATCCAGAAAATTGGGAGATTTATTGTCTTCAAAAAATGGTCTGTGAGGAAATGAGCTGCAGTGCAAAAGACCAAAACCATGCCAAAATAAGCTCACAGATGTTGCAAAAGCCAGGAAAAAGTCAAGGAGGAAGACACAACTTGGAGGGGAAGATATGAGGGACATGCCATGGATACTTTTTAATAAAAAAAAAAAAAACCACCCCATAAAATCATTCCCAAAGTCAAAGCCATAAATAGGCAGGCTGTATGCTATCAAGTGCAGGCACATGGAGCAAAGCTTGCCAAAATTGACCCGCGCTGAAGGCCAAAAGAGAAAAGAAGTGCTTACAAACACTCTGGAATGGACAGACCATCAAAGGAATTGCAATTAGAGGAGAAAAAAAAGAAATTTGGGAAATTTAGGGACTACAAGAAAATGGAAGGAGATTCTATCAGGTGCAGTGCAAATGACCAAAAGAGGCCAAATCTAAGCTCACAGATGTTGCAAAATTCAGGAAAAAGTCAAGGAGGAAGACACAACTCTGAGGGGAAGATATGAAGGACATGGCTGCTGGATACTTTTTAAAAAAAAAAAAAAAAAACCCAAAAATTCTTTCCCAAGTCAAAAAGCCAAAAAAAGGCAGGGCATGCCATCAAGTTCAAGGACATCAAGCAAAGATTCCTCTATTGGTCCCCATAAAAATTGCAAGATTCCGTTTCCCTTCCCGAAGGAAATGCGGGAAAAGAATCTTGCAAACCCAAAAAAGAAAGGCTTACAAACACTCTGGAAAGGAGATAGGATTAATGAAAGGAATAAAAAAAAAAAGGAAAAAAAGAAAATTGGGAGATTTATTGTCTTCAAAAATGGTCTGTGAGGAAATGAGCTGCAGTGCAAAAGACCAAAACCATGCCAAAACTAAGCTCACAGATGTTGCAAAAGCCAGGAAAAAGTCAAGGAGGAAGACACAACTTGAGGGGAAGATATGAGGGACATGCCATGGATACTTTTTAATAAAAAAAAAAAAAAAACCACCCCATAAAATCATTCCCAAAGTCAAAGCCATAAATAGGCAGGCTGTATGCTATCAAGTGCAGGCACATGGAGCAAAGCTTGCCAAAATTGACCCGCGCTGAAGGCCAAAAGAGAAAAGAAGTGCTTACAAACACTCTGGAATGGACAGACCATCAAAGGAATTGCAATTAGAGGAGAAAAAAAAGAAATTTGGGAAATTTAGGGACTACAAGAAATTGGAAGGAGATTATATCAGGTGCAGTGCAAATGACCAAAAGAGGCCAAATCTAAGCTCACAGATGTTGCAAAAGCCAGGAAAAAGTCAAGGAGGAAGACACAACTTGGAGGGGAAGATATGAGGGACATGCCGTGGATACTTTTTAATAAAAACCAAAAAAAAACACCCCATAAAATCATTCCCAAAGTCAAAGCCATAAATAGGCAGGCTGTATGCTATCAAGTTGCAGGCACATGGAGCTCTATTGTCCCCCAAAATTGACCCCCTGCTGAAGGCCAAAAGAGAAAAGAATTGCTTACAAACACTCTGGAATGGACAGACCATCAAAGGAATTGCAAACAGAGGAAAAAAAAAAAATTTGGGAAATTTAGGGACTACAAGAAAATGGAAGGAAGGAGATTCAGAAAAATGGTCTGTGAGGAAATCAGGTGCAGTGCAAATGACCAAAAGAGGCCAAATCTAAGCTCACAGATGTTGCAAAATTCAGGAAAAAGTCAAGGAGGAAGACACAACTTGAGGGGAAGATATGAGGGACATGGACATGTTAAAAATGGATCTTTCCCAAAGTCAAAAACCAAAAAAAAGGCAAGGCATGCCATCAAAAGGACATTCCAAAATTCCTCTATTGGTCCCCATTAAAAGGCAGGCTTATGCTATCCCTTGAAAGGAAATGAAATTTCCTTTGGGAAGGGAACGGAATGAAGGCCAAAAGAGAAAAGAAAGGCTTACAAACACTCTGGAATGGACAGACCATCAAAGGAATAAAAAAAAGAGGAAAAAAATCCAGAAATTTGGGAAATTTAGGGACTACAAAAAAATGGTCTGAGAGGAAATGAGCTGCAGTGCAAAAGACCAAAACCATGCAAAAATAAGCTCTCACAGATGTTGCAAAAGCCAGGAAAAAGTCAAGGAGGAAGACACAACTTGAGGGGAAGATATGAGGGACATGCCATGGATACTTTTTTTAAAAAAAAAAAAAACCACCCCATAAAATCATTCCCAAAGTCAAAGCCATAAATAGGCAGGCTGTATGCTATCAAGTGCAGGCACATGGAGCAAAGCTTGCCAAAATTGACCCGCGCTGAAGGCCAAAAGAGAAAAGAAGTGCTTACAAACACTCTGGAATGGACAGACCATCAAAGGAATTGCAATTAGAGGAGAAAAAAAAGAAATTTGGGAAATTTAGGGACTACAAGAAAATGGAAGGAGATTCTATCAGGTGCAGTGCAAATGACCAAAACCATGCCAAAACTAAGCTCACAGATGTTGCAAAAGTCAGGAAAAAGTCAAGGAGGAAGACACAACTTGGAGGGGAAGATATGAGGGACATGCCATGGATACTTAAAAAAAAAAAAAAAAAAAAAAAACCCAAAAAATCTTTCCCAAAGTCAAAGCCCAAAAAAGGCAAGGCATGCCATCAAGTTCAAGGACATCAAGCAAAGATTCCTCTATTGGCACATGGAGCAAAAGTTTCCCTTCCCGAAAAATTGAAATTTCCTTTTCGAAGGGAAACTGAAGGCCAAAAAGAGAAAAGAAAGGCTTACAAACACTCTGGAATGGACAGATTAATGAAAGGAAAAAAAAAACCCCAAAAATCCAGAAATTTGGGAAATTTATTGACTACAAAAAATGGAAGGAGAGGAAATGAGGTGCAGTGCAAAAGACCAAAACCATGCCAAATCTAAGCTCACAGATGTTGCAAAAGTCAGGAAAAAGTCAAGGAGGAAGACACAACTTGAGGGGAAGATATGAGGGACATGCCATGGATATTTTTAAAAAAAAAAAAAAAAAAACCCAAAAAATCATTCCCAAAGTCAAAGCCATAAATAGGCAGGCTGTATGCTATCAAGTGCAGGCACATGGAGCAAAAAGCTTGCAAAATTGACCCCGCTGAAGGCCAAAAAAGAAAAAGAAGTGCTTACAAACACTCTGGAATGGACAGACCATCAAAGGAATTGCAATTAGAGGAGAAAAAAAAAGAAATTTGGGAAATTTAGGGACTACAAGAAAATGGAAGGAGATTCTATCAGGTGCAGTGCAAATGACCAAAAAGAGGCCAAATCTAAGCTCACAGATGTTGCAAAATTCAGGAAAAAGTCAAGGAGGAAGACACAACTTGAGGGGAAGATATGAGGGACATGCCATGGATACTTTTTAAAAAAACCAAAAAAAAAACCCCAAAAAATCATTCCCAAAGTCAAAGCCAACAAAAAGGCAGGCTGTATGCTATCAAGTGCAGGCACATGGAGCAAAATTCCTCTATTGGTCCCCCAAAATTTGACCCCCGCTGAAGGCCGAAGGGAAACGGAAAAGCAAGAAAAGAAGGCTTACAAACACTCTGGAATGGACAGACCATCAAAGGAATTGCAATTAGAGAGGAAAAAAAAAGAAATTTGGGAAATTTAGGGACTACAAAAAATGGAAGGAGATTCTATCAGGTGCAGTGCAAATGACCAAAAGAGGCCAAATCTAAGCTCACAGATGTTGCAAAATTCAGGAAAAAGTCAAGGAGGAAGACACAACTTGAGGGGAAGATATGAGGGACATGCCATGGATACTTTTAAAAAAAAAAAAAAAAAAACCACCCTTTAAAATCATTCCCAAAAAGTCAAAATGCCATCAAAATCAAGGACAGGCTGCAAAGATTATCAATTGCAGGCACATGGAGCAAAGTTTTTGCCCGAAAATTGAAATTTTTTCGAAGGCTGAAGGCCAAAAAGAAAAAAAGGCTTACAAACACTCTGGAATGGACAGACCATCAAAGGAATTGCAATTAAAAACCCCCAAAAAAAAAGAAATTTGGGAAATTTAGGGACTACAAAAAAATGGAAGGAGAGGATATCAGGTGCAGTGCAAATGACCAAAACCAGGCCAAATCTAAGCTCACAGATGTTGCAAAAGCCAGGAAAAGTCAAGGAGGAAGACACAACTTGAGGGGAAGATATGAGGGACATGCCATGGATACTTTTTAATAAAAACCAAAAA
This sequence comes from Emberiza elegans, assembly GCA_024865655.1. NCBI lineage: Eukaryota > Metazoa > Chordata > Aves > Passeriformes > Fringillidae > Emberiza > Emberiza elegans. The sequence continues at coordinate 33,941 of JALJVW010000163.1, forward strand.
ACCACCCCATAAAATCATTCCCAAAGTCAAAGTTTAAAAAATAGGCAGGCTGTATGCTATCAAGTGCAGGCACATGGAGCAAAGCTTGCCAAAATTGACCCCCGCTGAAGGCCAAAAGAGAAAAGAAGTGCTTACAAACACTCTGGAATGGACAGACCATCAAAGGAATTGCAATTAGAGGAGAAAAAAAAAAAAATTTGGGAAATTTAGGGACTACAAGAAAATGGAAGGAGATTCTATCAGATGCAGTGCAAATGACCAAAAGAGGCAAAATCTAAGCTCACAGATGTTGCAAAATTCAGGAAAAAAGTCAAGGAGGAAGGCACAACTCTGAGGGGAAGATATGAGGGACATGGCTGGATAGTTAAAAAAAAAAAAAAAAAAAAAAAAAAATTCTTTCCCAAAGTCAAAGCCAACAAAAGGCAAGGCATGCCATCAAGTTCAAGGACATCAAGCAAAGATTCCTCTATTGGTCCCCATTGGAGCAAAATTCGTTTCCTTCCCGAAAGGAAATGAAATTTCCTTTCGGGAAGGGAAACGGAATCTTGCAAAAGAGAAAAGAAAGGCTTACAAACACTCTGGAAAGGAGATAGGATTAATGAAAGGCAATTAAAAAAACCCCCAAAAAAAAAAAGAAAATTGGGAGATTTATTGTCTTCAAAAATGGTCTGAGAGGAAATGAGCTGCAGTGCAAAAGACCAAAACCATGCCAAAATAAGCTCACAGATGTTGCAAAAGCCAGGAAAAAAAGTCAAGGAGGAAGACACAACTTGAGGGGAAGATATGAGGGACATGCCATGGATACTTTTTTAAAAAAAAAAAAAAACACCCCATAAAATCATTCCCAAAGTCAAAGCCATAAATAGGCAGGCTGTATGCTATCAAGTGCAGGCACATGGAGCAAAGCTTGCCATGGAAGTGAAATTGACCCGCTGAAGAAGCAAAAAAAAGAGAAAAGAAGTGCTTACAAACACTCTGGAATGGACAGACCATCAAAGGAATTGCAATTAGAGGAGAAAAAAAAGAAATTTGGGAAATTTAGGGACTACAAGAAAATGGAAGGAGATTCTATCAGGTGCAGTGCAAATGACCAAAAGAGGCCAAATCTAAGCTCACAGATGTGTCAAAATTCAGGAAAAAAGTCAAGGAGGAAGACACAACTTGGAGGGGAAGATATGAGGGACATGGCTGGATACTTTTAAAAAAAAAAAAAAAAAAAAAAAATCTTTCCCAAAGTCAAAGCCAACAAAAAGGCAAGGCATGCCATCAAGTTCAAGGACATCAAGCAAAGATTCCTCTATTGGTCCACATTGAGCAAGATTCGTTTTCCTTCCCGAAAAGGAAATGAAATTGACTTTCGAAGGGAAAGGAATCTTGCAAAAAAAGAAAAGAAAGGCTTACAAACACTCTGGAATGGGAGACCATCAAAGGATTAATGAAAGGCAATAAAAAAAAAAAAAAGAAAATTGGGAGATTTATTGTCTACAAAAAAATGGTCTGTGAGGAAATGAGCTGCAGTGCAAAAGACCAAAACCATGCCAAAACTAAGCTCACAGATGTTGCAAAAGCCAGAAAAAAGTCAAGGAGGAAGACACAACTTGAGGGGAAGATATGAGGGACATGCCATGGATACTTTTTTAATAAAAAAAAAAAACCACCCCATAAAATCATTCCCAAAGTCAAAGTTTATAAAAAGGCAGGCTGTATGCTATCAAGTGCAGGCACATGGAGCAAAGCTTGCCAAAATTGACCCCGCTGAAGGCTGAAGGCCAAAAAGAGAAAAGAAGTGCTTACAAACACTCTGGAATGGACAGACCATCAAAGGAATTGCAATGAGAGGAGAAAAAAAAAAAAAAATTTGGGAAATTTAGGGACTACAAGAAAATGGAAGGAGATTCTATCAGGTGCAGTGCAAATGACCAAAAGAGGCCAAATCTAAGCTCACAGATGTTGCAAAATTCAGGAAAAAGTCAAGGAGGAAGACACAACTTGAGGGGAAGATATGAGGGACATGGCATGGATACTTTTTAGTTAAAAAAAAAAAAAAACCCATAAAAAAAAATTCTTTCCCAAAGTCAAAAAGCCAACAAAAGGCAAGGCATGCCATCAAGTTCAAGGACATCAAGCAAAGATTCCTCTATTGGTGATTGAAATTTGAAGGCGTTTCCCTTCCGAAAGGAAATGAAATTTCCTTTCGGGAAGGGAAACGGAATCTTGCAAACCCGAAAAGAAAGGCTTACAAACACTCTGGAAAGGAGATAGGATTAATGAAAGGCAATTAAAAAAAAACCCCAAAAAATCCAGAAAATTGGGAGATTTATTGTCTTCAAAAAATGGTCTGTGAGGAAATGAGCTGCAGTGCAAAAGACCAAAACCATGCCAAAATAACCTCACAGATGTTGCAAAAGCCAGGAAAAAGTCAAGGAGGAAGACACAACTTGGAGGGGAAGATATGAGGGACATGCCATGGATACTTTTTAATAAAAAACAAAAAAAACCACCCCATAAAATCATTCCCAAAGTCAAAGCCATAAATAGGCAGGCTGTATGCTATCAAGTGCAGGCACATGGAGCAAAGCTTGCCAAAATTGACCCGCGCTGAAGGCCAAAAGAGAAAAGAAGTGCTTACAAACACTCTGGAATGGACAGACCATCAAAGGAATTGCAATTAGAGGAAAAAAAAAAAAAGAAATTTGGGAAATTTAGGGACTACAAGAAAATGGAAGGAGATTCTATCAGGTGCAGTGCAAATGACCAAAAAGAGGCCAAATCTAAGCTCACAGATGTTGCAAAAGTCAGGAAAAAGTCAAGGAGGAAGACACAACTTGAGGGGAAGATATGAGGGACATGCCATGGATTTTTTTTTTAATAAAAAAAAAAAAAAAACCCCATAAAATCATTCCCAAAGTCAAAGCCATAAAAGGCAGGCTGTATGCTATCAAGTGCAGGCACATGGAGCAAAGCTTGCAGAAAAAGGAAAAATTGACCCGGGCTGAAGGCCAAAAAGAAAAAAGAAGTGCTTACAAACACTCTGGAATGGACAGACCATCAAAGGAATTGCAATGAGAGGAAAAAAAAAAGAAATTTGGGAAATTTAGGGACTACAAGAAAATGGAAGGAGATTCTATCAGGTGCAGTGCAAATGACCAAAAGAGGCCAAATCTAAGCTCACAGATGTTGCAAAATTCAGGAAAAAGTCAAGGAGGAAGACACAACTCTGAGGGGAAGATATGAAAGGGACATGGCCATGGATACTTTTAAAAAAAAAAAAAAAAAAAAAAAAAAATTCTTTCCCAAAGTCAAAGCCAACAAAAGGCAAGGCATGCCATCAAGTTCAAGGACATCAAGCAAAGATTCCTCTATTGGAGCAAATTGCAAGATTCCGTTTCCTTCCCGAAAGGAAATGAAATTTCCTTTCGGAAGGGAAACGGAATCTTGCAAAAGAAAAGAAAGGCTTACAAACACTCTGGAAAGGAGATAGGATTAATGAAAGGCAATAAAAAAACCCCAAAAAAAAAGAAAATTGGGAGATTTATTGTCTTCTACAAAAAATGGTCTGTGAGGAAATGAGCTGCAGTGCAAAAGACCAAAACCATGCCAAAATAAGCTCACAGATGTTGCAAAAGCCAGGAAAAAGTCAAGGAGGAAGACACAACTTGAGGGGAAGATATGAGGGACATGCCATGGATACTTTTTAAAAAAAAAAAAAAAAAAACCACCCCATAAAATCATTCCCAAAGTCAAAGCCATAAATAGGCAGGCTGTATGCTATCAAGTGCAGGCACATGGAGCAAAGCTCAAAAATTGACCCCCGCTGAAGGCGAAAAAGAGAAAAGAAGTGCTTACAAACACTCTGGAATGGACAGACCATCAAAGGAATTGCAATTAGAAAAAAAAAGAAATTTGGGAAATTTAGGGACTACAAGAAAATGGAAGGAGATTCTATCAGGTGCAGTGCAAATGACCAAAAAGAGGCCAAATCTAAGCTCACAGATGTTGCAAAAGTCAGGAAAAAGTCAAGGAGGAAGACACAACTTTGAGGGGAAGATATGAGGGACATGCCATGGATACTTTTTAAAAAAAAAAAAAAAAAACACCCCATAAAATCATTCCCAAAGTCAAAGCCACATAAAAAAAGGCAGGCTGTATGCTATCAAGTGCAGGCACATGGAGCAAAGCTTGCCCAAAATTGACCCCCGCTGAAGGCCAAAAGAGAGAAAAAGAAGTGCTTACAAACACTCTGGAATGGACAGACCATCAAAGGAATTGCAATTAGAGGAAAAAAAAAAAAATTTGGGAAATTTAGGGACTACAAGAAAATGGAAGGAGATTCTATCAGGTGCAGTGCAAATGACCAAAAGAGGCCAAATCTAAGCTCACAGATGTTGCAAAATTCAGGAAAAGTCAAGGAGGAAGACACAACTCTGAGGGGAAGATATGAGGGACATGGCTGGATACTTTTTTAAAAAAAAAAAAAAAAAAAAAAAAATCTTTCCCAAAGTCAAAGCCAACAAAAAGGCAAGGCATGCCATCAAGTTCAAGGACATCAAGCAAAGATTCCTCTATTGGTCAAAATTGAACCAAGATTCCGTTTCCCCAAAAAAGAAATGAAAAATTTTCGAAGGGAAACGGAATCTTGCAAAATAAAAAAAAAAGAAAGGCTTACAAACACTCTGGAAAGGAGATAGGATTAATGAAAGGCATTAAAAAAAAAAAATCCAGAAAATTGGGAGATTTATTGTCACAAAAAAATGGTCTGTGAGGAAATGAGCTGCAGTGCAAAAGACCAAAACCATGCCAAAACTAAGCTCACAGATGTTGCAAAAGCCAGGAAAAAGTCAAGGAGGAAGACACAACTTGGAGGGGAAGATATGAGGGACATGCCATGGATACTTTTTAATAAAAAACAAAAAAAAACACCCCATAAAATCATTCCCAAAGTCAAAGCCATAAAAAGGCAGGCTGTATGCTATCAAGTGCAGGCACATGGAGCAAAGCTTGCCAAAATTGACCCGCGCTGAAGGCCAAAAGAGAAAAGAAGTGCTTACAAACACTCTGGAATGGACAGACCATCAAAGGAATTGCAATTAGAGGAGAAAAAAAAGAAATTTGGGAAATTTAGGGACTACAAGAAAATGGAAGGAGATTATATCAGGTGCAGTGCAAATGACCAAAAGAGGCCAAATCTAAGCTCACAGATGTTGCAAAATTCAGGAAAAAGTCAAGGAGGAAGGCACAATTCTGAGGGGAAGATATGAAAGGACATGGCTGGATAGTTAAAAAAAAAAAAAAAAAAAAACCCAAAAATTCTTTCCCAAAGTCAAAGCCAACAAAAGGCAAGGCATGCCATCAAGTTCAAGGACATCAAGCAAAGATTCCTCTATTGGTCCCCATTGGGCAAATTGAAAAAAAATTTCCCTTCCCGAAAGGAAATGAAATTTCCTTTCGGGAAGGGAAACGGAATCTTGCAAAGAGAAAAGAAAGGCTTACAAACACTCTGAAAAGGAGATAGGATTAATGAAAGGAATAAAAAAAAACCCCCAAAAAAAAAAGAAAATTGGGAGATTTATTGTCTTCAAAAAAATGGTCTGTGAGGAAATGAGCTGCAGTGCAAAAGACCAAAACCATGCCAAAACTAGGCTCACAGATGTTGCAAAAGCCAGGAAAAAGTCAAGGAGGAAGACACAACTTGAGGGGAAGATATGAGGGACATGCCATGGATACTTTTTAATAAAAACCAAAAAAAACCACCCCATAAAATCATTCCCAAAGTCAAAGCCATAAATAGGCAGGCTGTATGCTATCAAGTGCAGGCACATGGAGCAAAGCTTGCCAAAATTGACCCCCGCTGAAGGCCAAAAGAGAAAAGAAGTGCTTACAAACACTCTGGAATGGACAGACCATCAAAGGAATTGCAATTAGAGGAGAAAAAAAAGAAATTTGGGAAATTTAGGGACTACAAGAAAATGGAAGGAGATTCTATCAGGTGCAGTGCAAACGACCAAAACCATGCCAAAACTAAGCTCACAGATGTTGCAAAAGTCAGGAAAAAAGTCAAGGAGGAAGACACAACTTGGAGGGGAAGATATGAGGGACATGCCATGGATACTTTTTAATAAAAACAAAAAAAAACCACCCCATAAAATCATTCCCAAAGTCAAAGCCATAAATAGGCAGGCTGTATGCTATCAAGTGCTGGCACATGGAGCAAAGCTTGGAAGGGAAAAATTGACCCCCGCTGAAAGGCAAAAGAGAAAAGAAGTGCTTACAAACACTCTGGAATGGACAGACCATCAAAGGAATTGCAATTAGAGGAGAAAAAAAAGAAATTTGGGAAATTTAGGGACTACAAGAAAATGGAAGGAGATTCTATCAGGTGCAGTGCAAATGACCAAAAGAGGCCAAATCTAAGCTCACAGATGTTGCAAAAATTCAGGAAAAAGTCAAGGAGGAAGACACAACTTGAGGGGAAGATATGAGGGACATGGCTGGATATTTTAAAAAAATAAAAAAAAAACCCCAAAAATTCTTTCCCAAAGTCAAAGCCAAAAAAAGGCAAGGCATGCCATCAAGTTCAAGGACATCAAGCAAAGATTCCTCTATTGGTCCCCATTGAAAGCAAAATTCGTTTCCTTCCCAAAAAGAAAATTGAAATTTCCTTTCGGAAGGGAAACGGAAAAGAGCAAAAAAAAAGAAAGGCTTACAAACACTCTGGAAAGGAGAGAGGATTAATGAAAGGCAATTAAAAAAAAACCCCAAAAAAAAAAGAAAATTGGGAGATTTATTGTCTTCAAAAAAATGGTCTGAGAGGAAATGAGCTGCAGTGCAAAAGACCAAAACCATGCCAAAACTAAGCTCACAGATGTTGCAAAAGCCAGGAAAAAGTCAAGGAGGAAGACACAACTTGAGGGAAGAAGATATGAGGGACATGCCATGGATACTTTTTAAAAAAAAAAAAAAAAAAACCCCATAAAATCATTCCCAAAGTCAAAGCCATAAAAAGGCAGGCTGTATGCTATCAAGTGCAGGCACATGGAGCAAAGCTTGCCAAAATTGACCCCCGCTGAAGGCCAAAAAGAAAAGAAGTGCTTACAAACACTCTGGAATGGACAGACCATCAAAGGAATTGCAATTAGAGGAGAAAAAAAAAAGAAATTTGGGAAATTTAGGGACTACAAGAAAATGGAAGGAGATTCTATCAGGTGCAGTGCAAATGACCAAAAGAGGCCAAATCTAAGCTCACAGATGTTGCAAAATTCAGGAAAAAGTCAAGGAGGAAGACACAACTTGAGGGGAAGATATGAGGGACATGGCTGGACTTTTTTTTAAAAAAAAAAAAAAAACCCAAAAATTCTTTCCCAAAGTCAAAAAGCCAACAAAAGGCAGGGCATGCCATCAAGTTCAAGGACATCAGCAAAGATTCCTCTATTGGTCAAAGCTTAAAGGAAAAAGATTCCGTTTCCCTTCCCGAAAAGAAATGGCTTCAGGGAAGGGAAACGGAAAAACCCAAAAAAAAAGAAAGGCTTACAAACACTCTGGAATGGAGGAGATAGGATTAATGAAAGGCAAAAAAAAATGAGGAAAAAAAAAAAGAAAATTGGGAGATTTATTGTCTCAAAAAAAATGGAAGGAGAGGAAATGAGCTGCAGTGCAAAAGACCAAAACCATGCCAAAACTAAGCTCACAGATGTTGCAAAAGCCAGGAAAAAGTCAAGGAGGAAGACACAACTTGAGGGGAAGATATGAGGGACATGCCATGGATACTTTTTAAAAAAAAAAAAAAAAAACCACCCCATAAAATCATTCCCAAAGTCAAAGCCATAAATAGGCAGGCTGTATGCTATCAAGTGCAGGCACATGGAGCAAAGCTTGCCAAAATTGACCCCCGCTGAAGGAAGGCCAAAAAGAAAAGAAGTGCTTACAAACACTCTGGAATGGACAGACCATCAAAGGAATTGCAATGAGAGAGAAAAAAAAAATTTGGGAAATTTAGGGACTACAAGAAAATGGAAGGAGATTCTATCAGGTGCAGTGCAAATGACCAAAAGAGGCCAAATCTAAGCTCACAGATGTTGCAAAATTCAGGAAAAAGTCAAGGAGGAAGACACAACTTGAGGGGAAGATATGAGGGACATGGATGGATACTTTTAAAAAAAAAAAAAAAAAAAACCCAAAAAATCTTTCCCAAAGTCAAAGCCAACAAAAAGGCAAGGCATGCCATCAAGTTCAAGGACATCATCAAAGATTCAGGCTATTGGAGCAAAATTGCCCAAATTGACGTTTCCCTGAAGGCCAAAAAGAGAAAAGAATTTCCTTCGGGAACAAACGGAACTGCTGAAATGAAAGACCATCTGGAAAGGAGATAGGATTAATGAAAGGCAAGAAAAAAAAATCCAGAAAATTGGGAGATTTATTGTCTTGGAAAAATGGTTGTGAGGAAATGAGCTGCAGTGCAAAAGACCAAAACCATGCCAAATCTAAGCTCACAGATGTTGCAAAAGCCAGGAAAAAGTCAAGGAGGAAGACACAACTTGAGGGGAAGATATGAGGGACATGCCATGGATACTTTTTAATAAAAAAAAAAAAAAACCACCCCAAAAATCATTCCCAAAGTCAAAGCCATAAAAAGGCAGGCTGTATGCTATCAAGTGCAGGCACATGGAGCAAAAGCTTGCCAAAAAATTGACCCCCGCTGAAGGCCAAAAGAGAAAAGAAGTGCTTACAAACACTCTGGAATGGACAGACCATCAAAGGAATTGCAATTAGAGGAGAAAAAAAAAAAAAAATTTGGGAAATTTAGGGACTACAAAAAAATGGAAGGAGATTCTATCAGGTGCAGTGCAAATGACCAAAAGAGGCCAAATCTAAGCTCACAGATGTTGCAAAATTCAGGAAAAAAAGTCAAGGAGGAAGACACAACTTGAGGGGAAGATATGAGGGACATGCCATGGATATTTTTAAAAAAAAAAAAAAAACCCAAAAAATCTTTCCCAAAGTCAAAGCCAATAAAAAGGCAGGCTGTATGCTATCAAGTGCAGGGACATGGAGCAAAGATTCCTCTATTGGCCAAAATTGACCCCTTCCCGCTGAAGGCCAAAAAGAAAAAAGAAGTGCTTACAAACACTCTGGAATGGACAGACCATCAAAGGAATTGCAATGAAAGGCAATTAAAAGAGGAAAAAAAAAGAAATTTGGGAAATTTAGGGACTACAAAAAATGGGAAGGAGATATCAGGTGCAGTGCAAATGACCAAAACCAGGCCAAATCTAAGCTCACAGATGTTGCAAAAGCCAGGAAAAAGTCAAGGAGGAAGACACAACTTGAGGGGAAGATATGAGGGACATGCCATGGATACTTTTTAAAAAAAAAAAAAAAAACCACCCCATAAAATCATTCCCAAAGTCAAAGCCACAAAAAAGGCAGGCTGTATGCTATCAAGTGCAGGCACATGGAGCAAAGCTTGCCAAAATTGACCCCGCTGAAGGCCAAAAGAGAAAAGAAGTGCTTACAAACACTCTGGAATGGACAGACCATCAAAGGAATTGCAATTAGAGGAAAAAAAAAAAGAAATTTGGGAAATTTAGGGACTACAAGAAAATGGAAGGAGATTCTATCAGGTGCAGTGCAAATGACCAAAAAGAGGCCAAATCTAAGCTCACAGATGTTGCAAAAATTCAGGAAAAAAGTCAAGGAGGAAGACACAACTTGAGGGGAAGATATGAGGGACATGGCTGGATATTTTAAAAAAAAAAAAAAAAAAAAAAAAAAATCTTTCCCAAAGTCAAAGCCAACAAAAAGGCAAGGCATGCCATCAAGTTCAAGGACATCAAGCAAAGATTCCTCTATTGGTCCCCCAAATTGCAAGATTCCGTTTCCTTCTTGAAGGAAGGGAAATGAAATTTCCTTTCGGAAGGGAAACGGAATCTTACAAAAAAAAAAAGAAAGGCTTACAAACACTCTGGAAAGGAGATAGGATTAATGAAAGGCAATTAAAAAAAAAAAAAAAAAATCCAGAAAATTGGGAGATTACATTGTCTTCAAAAAAAATGGTCTGAGAGGAAATGAGCTGCAGTGCAAAAGACCAAAACCATGCCAAATCTAAGCTCACAGATGTTGCAAAAGCCAGGAAAAAGTCAAGGAGGAAGACACAACTTGAGGGGAAGATATGAGGGACATGCCATGGATACTTTTTAAAAAAAAAAAAAAAAAACACCCCATAAAATCATTCCCAAAGTCAAAGCCATATAAATAGGCAGGCTGTATGCTATCAAGTGCAGGCACATGGAGCAAAGCTTGCCAAAATTGACCCGCGCTGAAGGCCAAAAAGAGAAAAGAAGTGCTTACAAACACTCTGGAATGGACAGACCCATCAAAGGAATTGCAATTAGAGGAAAAAAAAAAAAGAAATTTGGGAAATTTAGGGACTACAAGAAAATGGAAGGAGATTCTATCAGGTGCAGTGCAAATGACCAAAAGAGGCCAAATCTAAGCTCACAGATGTTGCAAAATTCAGGAAAAAGTCAAGGAGGAAGACACAACTCTGAGGGGAAGATATGAAGGGACATGGCTGGATAGTTAAAAAAAAAAAAAAACCCAAAAAATTCTTTCCCAAAGTCAAAGCCAACAAAAAGGCAAGGCATGCCATCAAGTTCAAGGACATCAAGCAAAATTCCTCTATTGGTCCCCAGGCAAATGGAGCAAATTCCGTTTCCCTTCCCGAAAGGAAATGAAATTTCGGGAAGGGAAACGGAATCTTGCAAAAGAAAAGAAAGGCTTACAAACACTCTGGAAAGGAGATAGGATTAATGAAAGGCAATAAAAAAAAAAGGAAAAAATCCAGAAAATTGGGGATTTTTATTGTCTACAAAAAAATGGTCTGTGAGGAAATGAGCTGCAGTGCAAAAAGACCAAAACCATGCCAAAACTAAGCTCACAGATGTTGCAAAAGCCAGGAAAAAGTCAAGGAGGAAGACACAACTTGAGGGGAAGATATGAGGGACATGCCGTGGATACTTTTTAATAAAAACCAAAAAAAACACCCCATAAAATCATTCCCAAAGTCAAAGCCATAAAAAGGCAGGCTGTATGCTATCAAGTGCAGGCACATGGAGCAAAGCAAAGAAAAAAATTGACCCGCGCTGAAGGCCAAAAGAGAAAAGAAGTGCTTACAAACACTCTGGAATGGACAGACCATCAAAGGAATTGCAATTAGAGAAAAAAAAAAAAAAAATTTGGGAAATTTAGGGACTACACAAAAATGGAAGGAGATTCTATCAGGTGCAGTGCAAATGACCAAAAAGAGGCCAAATCTAAGCTCACAGATGTTGCAAAAGTCAGGAAAAAGTCAAGGAGGAAGACACAACTTGAGGGGAAGATATGAGGGACATGCCATGGATACTTTTTAAAAAAAAAAAAAAACCACCCCACAAAAATCATTCCCAAAGTCAAAGGACATAAAAAGGCAGGCTGTATGCTATCAAGTGCAGGCACATGGAGCAAAGCTTGCCAAAATGAACCCCCCCCGCTGAAGGCCAAAAGAGAAAAGAAGTGCTTACAAACACTCTGGAATGGACAGACCATCAAAGGAATTGCAATTAGAGGAGAAAAAAAAGAAATTTGGGAAATTTAGGGACTACAAGAAAATGGAAGGAGATTCTATCAGGTGCAGTGCAAATGACCAAAAGAGGCCAAATCTAAGCTCACAGATGTTGCAAAATTCAGGAAAAAGTCAAGGAGGAAGACACAACTTGGAGGGGAAGATATGAGGGACATGGCTGCGATAGTTAAAAATAAAAGAAAAAAACCCAAAAAATTCTTTCCCAAAGTCAAAGCCAACAAAAGGCAAGGCATGCCATCAAGTTCAAGGACATCAAGCAAAGATTCCTCTATTGGTCCCCATTGAAATTGCAAGATTCCGTTTCCCTTCCCGAAAGGAAATGAAATTTCCTTTCGGGAAGGGAAACGGAATCTTGCAAACCCGAAAAGAAAGGCTTACAAACACTCTGGAAAGGAGATAGGATTAATGAAAGGCAATAAAAAAAAAACCCCAAAAATCCAGAAAATTGGGAGATTTATTGTCTTCAAAAAATGGTCTGTGAGGAAATGAGCTGCAGTGCAAAAGACCAAAACCATGCCAAAAATAAGCTCACAGATGTTGCAAAAGTCAGGAAAAAAGTCAAGGAGGAAGACACAACTTGGAGGGGAAGATATGAGGGACATGCCATGGATACTTTTTAATAAAAAACAAAAAAAAACCACCCCATAAAATCATTCCCAAAGTCAAAGCCATAAAAAATAGGCAGGCTGTATGCTATCAAGTGCAGGCACATGGAGCAAAGCTTGCCAAAATTGACCCGCGCTGAAGGCCAAAAAGAAAAGAAGTGCTTACAAACACTCTGGAATGGACAGACCATCAAAGGAATTGCAATTAGAGGAGGAAAAAAAAAAGAAATTTGGGAAATTTAGGGACTACAAGAAAATGGAAGGAGATTCTATCAGGTGCAGTGCAAATGACCAAAAGAGGCCAAATCTAAGCTCACAGATGTTGCAAAATTCAGGAAAAAGTCAAGGAGGAAGACACAACTTGAGGGGAAGATATGAGGGACATGCCATGGATACTTTTTAAAAAAAAAAAAAAAAAAAAAAAAAAAAAATCTTTCCCAAAGTCAAAGCCAATAAAAAGGCAAGGCATGCCATCAAGTTCAAGGACATCAAGCAAAGATTCCTCTATTGGGAGCAAAAGTTTCCTTCCCGAAAGGAAATGAAATTTAAGCTCACAGATGTTGCAAAAGGGAAGGGAAACGGAATCTTGCAAAAGAAAAGAAAGGCTTACAAACACTCTGGAAAGGAGATAGGATTAAGAAAGGAAAGGCAATAAAAAAAGAGGAAAAATCCAGAAAATTGGGAGATTTATTGTCTTCAAAAAATGGTCTGTGAGGAAATGAGCTGCAGTGCAAAAGACCAAAACCATGCCAAAACTAAGTTCACAGATGTTGCAAAAGCCAGGAAAAAGTCAAGGAGGAAGACACAACTTGGAGGGGAAGATATGAGGGACATGCCATGGATACTTTTTAATAAAAACCAAAAAAAAACACCCCATAAAATCATTCCCAAAGTCAAAGCCATAAATAGGCAGGCTGTATGCTATCAAGTGCAGGCACATGGAGCAAAGCTTGCCCAAAATTGACCCCCCGCTGAAGGCCAAAAGAGAAAAGAAGTGCTTACAAACACTCTGGAATGGACAGACCATCAAAGGAATTGCAATTAGAGATTAAAAAAAAAAAAGAAATTTGGGAAATTTAGGGACTACAAGAAAATGGAAGGAGATTCTATCAGGTGCAGTGCAAATGACCAAAAAGAGGCCAAATCTAAGCTCACAGATGTTGCAAAATTCAGGAAAAAGTCAAGGAGGAAGACACAACTTGAGGGGAAGATATGAGGGACATGGCTGGATACTTTTTAAAAAAAAAAAAAAAAAAAAAAAAATTTTTCCCAAAGTCAAAGCCAATAAAAAGGCAAGGCATGCCATCAAGTTCAAGGACATGGAGCAAAGATTCCTCTAAATTGAAATTGCAAGATTCCGTTTCCCTTCCCTGAAGGCCAAAAAAGAGGAAAAGAATCTTGCAAAACCAAAAAAAAGAATGGACAAACATCTGGAAAGGAGATAGGATTAATGAAAGGCAAGGAAAAAAAAAAAAATTTGGAAAATTGGAGGGACTACAAAAAATGGTCTGTGAGGAAATGAGCTGCAGTGCAAAAAGACCAAAACCATGCCAAAACTAAGCTCACAGATGTTGCAAAAGCCAGGAAAAAGTCAAGGAGGAAGACACAACTTGAGGGGAAGATATGAGGGACATGCCATGGATACTTTTAATAAAAAAAAAAAAACCACCCCATAAAATCATTCCCAAAGTCAAAGCCATAAAAAGGCAGGCTGTATGCTATCAAGTGCAGGCACATGGAGCAAAGCTTGCAAAAATTGACCCCCGCTGAAAAAAAAAGAGAAAAGAAGTGCTTACAAACACTCTGGAATGGACAGACCATCAAAGGAATTGCAATTAGAGGAAAAAAAAGAAATTTGGGAAATTTAGGGACTACAAGAAAATGGAAGGAGATTCTATCAGGTGCAGTGCAAATGACCAAAAGAGGCCAAATCTAAGCTCACAGATGTTGCAAAAGTCAGGAAAAAAGTCAAGGAGGAAGACACAACTTGGAGGGGAAGATATGAGGGACATGCCATGGATACTTTTTAAAACCAAAAAAAAAAAAAAAAAAAACCCCAAAAAATCTTTCCCAAAGTCAAAGCCAACAAAAGGCAAGGCATGCCATCAAGTTCAAGGACATCAAGCAAAAGATTCCTCTATTGGTCCCCATTAAATTGCAAATTGACCCGAAAGAAAAATGAAAATTTTCTGAAGGGAAACGGAATCTTGCAAAGAAAAGAAAGGCTTACAAACACTCTGGAAAGGGACAGGATTAATGAAAGGAAAAAAAAAAAACCCCAAAAAAAAAGAAAATTGGGAGATTTATTGACTTCAAAAATGGTCTGTGAGGAAATGAGCTGCAGTGCAAAAAGACCAAAACCATGCCAAAACTAAGCTCACAGATGTTGCAAAAGCCAGGAAAAAGTCAAGGAGGAAGACACAACTTGAGGGGAAGATATGAGGGACATGCCATGGATACTTTTAATAAAAAAAAAAAAAAACCCCATAAAAATCATTCCCAAAGTCAAAGCCATAAATAGGCAGGCTGTATGCTATCAAGTGCAGGCACATGGAGCAAAGCTTGCCAAAATTGACCCCGCTGAAGGCGAAAAAAAGAGAAAAGAAGTGCTTACAAACACTCTGAATGGACAGACCATCAAAGGAATTGCAATTAGAGGAAAAAAAAAAGAAATTTGGGAAATTTAGGGACTACAAGAAAATGGAAGGAGATTCTATCAGGTGCAGTGCAAATGACCAAAAGAGGCCAAATCTAAGCTCACAGATGTTGCAAAATTCAGGAAAAAGTCAAGGAGGAAGACACAACTTGAGGGGAAGATATGAGGGACATGGCATGGATAGTTAAAAAAAAAAAAAAAAAAAAAAAAAATTCTTTCCCAAAGTCAAAGCCAACAAAAAGGCAAGGCATGCCATCAAGTTCAAGGACATCAAGCAAAGATTCCTCTATTGGTCCCCATTGAAAAAATGAAGTTTCCCTTCCCGAAAAAGGAAAAATGAAATTTTCGGGAAGGGAAACGGAATCTTGCAAAAAAAAAAGGCTTACAAACACTCTGGAAAGGAGATAGGATTAATGAAAGGCAATAAAAAAAAGAGGAAAAAAAAGAAAATTGGGAGATTTATTGTCTTCAAAAAAATGGTCTGTGAGGAAATGAGCTGCAGTGCAAAAGACCAAAACCATGCCAAAACTAAGCTCACAGATGTTGCAAAAGCCAGGAAAAAGTCAAGGAGGAAGACACAACTTGAGGGGAAGATATGAGGGACATGCCATGGATACTTTTTAATAAAAAAAAAAAAAAAACCCCAAAAAAATCATTCCCAAAGTCAAAGCCATAAATAGGCAGGCTGTATGCTATCAAGTGCAGGCACATGGAGCAAAGCTTGCCAAAATTGACCCCCGCTGAAGGCCAAAAGAGAAAAGAAGTGCTTACAAACACTCTGGAATGGACAGACCATCAAAGGAATTGCAATTAGAGGAGAAAAAAAAGAAATTTGGGAAATTTAGGGACTACAAGAAAATGGAAGGAGATTCTATCAGGTGCAGTGCAAATGACCAAAAGAGGCCAAATCTAAGCTCACAGATGTTGCAAAAGTCAGGAAAAAAGTCAAGGAGGAAGACACAACTTGGAGGGGAAGATATGAGGGACATGCCATGGATACTTTTTAATAAAAACCAAAAAAAACCACCCCATAAAATCATTCCCAAAGTCAAAGCCATAAATAGGCAGGCTGTATGCTATCAAGTGCAGGCACATGGAGCAAAGCTTGCCAAAATTGACCCGCGCTGAAGGCCAAAAGAGAAAAGAAGTGCTTACAAACACTCTGGAATGGACAGACCATCAAAGGAATTGCAATTAGAGAAGAAAAAAAAGAAATTTGGGAAATTTAGGGACTACAAGAAAATGGAAGGAGATTCTATCAGGTGCAGTGCAAATGACCAAAAGAGGCCAAATCTAAGCTCACAGATGTTGCAAAATTCAGGAGAAAGTCAAGGAGGAAGACACAACTCTGAGGGGAAGATATGAAGGGACATGGCTGGATATAGTTAAAAATAAAAGAAAAAAACCCAAAAAATCTTTCCCAAAGTAAAAGCCAACAAAAGGCAAGGCATGCCATCAAGTTCAAGGACATCAAGCAAAGATTCCTCTATTGGTCCCCATTGAAATTGCAAGATTCCGTTTCCCTTCCCGAAAGGAAATGAAATTTCCTTTCGGAAGGGAAACGGAAAAAAAAGAAAAGAAAGGCTTACAAACACTCTGGAAAGGAGATAGGATTAAGGAAAGGCAATTAAAAAAAACCCCAAAAAATCCAGAAAATTGGGAGATTTATTGTCTTCAAAAAATGGTCTGTGAGGAAATGAGCTGCAGTGCAAAAGACCAAAACCATGCCAAAACTAAGCTCACAGATGTTGCAAAAGCCAGGAAAAAGTCAAGGAGGAAGACACAACTTGGAGGGGAAGATATGAGGGACATGCCGTGGATACTTTTTAATAAAAACCAAAAAAACCACCCCATAAAATCATTCCCAAAGTCAAAGCCATAAATAGGCAGGCTGTATGCTATCAAGTGCAGGCACATGGAGCAAAGCTTGCCAAAATTGACCCGCGCTGAAGGCCAAAAGAGAAAAGAAGTGCTTACAAACACTCTGGAATGGACAGACCATCAAAGGAATTGCAAAAAGAGGAAAAAAAGAAATTTGGGAAATTTAGGGACTACAAGAAATTGGAAGGAGATTCTATCAGGTGCAGTGCAAATGACCAAAAGAGGCCAAATCTAAGCTCACAGATGTTGCAAAATTCAGGAAAAAGTCAAGGAGGAAGACACAACTTGGAGGGGAAGATATGAGGGACATGCCATGGATACTTTTTAATAAAAACCAAAAAAAACCACCCCATAAAATCATTCCCAAAGTCAAAGCCATAAATAGGCAGGCTGTATGCTATCAAGTGCAGGCACATGGAGCAAAGCTTGCCAAAATTGACCCGCGCTGAAGGCGGGAAAAAGAGAAAAGAAGTGCTTACAAACACTCTGGAATGGACAGACCATCAAAGGAATTGCAAAAGAGGAAAAAAAAAAGAAATTTGGGAAATTTAGGGACTACAAGAAAATGGAAGGAGATTCTATCAGGTGCAGTGCAAATGACCAAAAAAAGAGGCCAAATCTAAGCTCACAGATGTTGCAAAATTCAGGAAAAAGTCAAGGAGGAAGACACAACTTGAGGGGAAGATATGAGGGACATGCCATGGACTTTTAAAAAAAAAAAAAAAAAAAAACCCAAAAAATCTTTCCCAAAGTCAAAGCCACAAAAAGGCAAGGCATGCCATCAAGTTCAAGGACATCAATCAGGCCAAAGATTCCTCTATTGGTCCCCATGGAGCAAAGATTCGTTTCCCTCCCGAAAAATTGAAACTTTCGGGAAGGGAAACGGAAAAAAAAAAAAAGAAAAAAGAAAGGCTTACAAACACTCTGGAAAGGAGAGAGGATTAATGAAAGGCAATAAAAAAAAAAAAAAATCCAGAAAATTGGGAGATTTATTGTCTTCAAAAAAATGGAAGGAGAGGAAATGAGCTGCAGTGCAAAAGACCAAAACCATGCCAAAACTAAGCTCACAGATGTTGCAAAAGCCAGGAAAAAGTCAAGGAGGAAGACACAACTTGGAGGGGAAGATATGAGGGACATGCCATGGATACTTTTTAATAAAAACCAAAAAAAACCACCCCATAAAATCATTCCCAAAGTCAAAGCCATAAATAGGCAGGCTGTATGCTATCAAGTGCAGGCACATGGAGCAAAGCTTGCCAAAATTGACCCCCGCTGAAGGCCAAAAGAGAAAAGAAGTGCTTACAAACACTCTGGAATGGACAGACCATCAAAGGAATTGCAATTAGAGGAGAAAAAAAAGAAATTTGGGAAATTTAGGGACTACAAGAAAATGGAAGGAGATTCTATCAGGTGCAGTGCAAATGACCAAAAGAGGCCAAATCTAAGCTCACAGATGTTGCAAAATTCAGGAAAAAGTCAAGGAGGAAGACACAACTTGGAGGGGAAGATATGAGGGACATGGCTGCTGGATACTTTTAAAAAAAAAAAAAAAAACCCCAAAAAATCTTTCCCAAAGTCAAAGCCAACAAAAGGCAAGGCATGCCATCAAGTTCAAGGACATCAAGCAAAGATTCCTCTATTGGTCCCCAAAGAAATTGCCAAAATTGTTTCCCTTCCCGAAAGGAAATGAAATTTCCTTCGGGAAGGGAAACGGAATCTTGCAAAACCGAAAAAGAAAGGCTTACAAACACTCTGGAAAGGAGATAGGATTAATGAAAGGCAATTAAAAAAAAAGGAGCCAAAAAAAAAAGAAAATTGGGAGATTTATTGTCTTCAAAAAATGGTCTGAGAGGAAATGAGCTGCAGTGCAAAAGACCAAAACCATGCCAAAACTAAGCTCACAGATGTTGCAAAAGCCAGGAAAAAGTCAAGGAGGAAGACACAACTTGAGGGGAAGATATGAGGGACATGCCATGGATACTTTTTAAAAAAAAAAAAAAAACACCCCATAAAATCATTCCCAAAGTCAAAGCCATTAAAAGGCAGGCTGTATGCTATCAAGTGCAGGCACATGGAGCAAAGCTTGCCAAAATTGACCCGCGCTGAAGGCCAAAAGAGAAAAGAAGTGCTTACAAACACTCTGGAATGGACAGACCATCAAAGGAATTGCAATGAGAGGAGAAAAAAAAGAAATTTGGGAAATTTAGGGACTACAAGAAAATGGAAGGAGATTCTATCAGGTGCAGTGCAAATGACCAAAAGAGGCCAAATCTAAGCTCACAGATGTTGCAAAATTCAGGAAAAAAGTCAAGGAGGAAGACACAACTTGGAGGGGAAGATATGAGGGACATGCCGTGGATACTTTTTAATAAAAACCAAAAAAAAACACCCCATAAAATCATTCCCAAAGTCAAAGCCATAAATAGGCAGGCTGCATGCCATCAAGTTCAGGACATCAATGCAAAGCATTGGTTGCCAAAATTGATTCCCCCTTCCTGAAGGGAAAAAAAGAGAAAAGAAGGCTTACAAACACTCTGGAAATGGACAGATTATCAAAGGCAAAAAAAAAGGAAAAAAAAAAAAATTTGGGAAATTTAGGGACTACAAAAAATGGAAGGAGGAAATGAGGTGCAGTGCAAATGACCAAAACCAGGCCAAATCTAAGCTCACAGATGTTGCAAAAGCCAGGAAAAAGTCAAGGAGGAAGACACAACTTGAGGGGAAGATATGAGGGACATGCCATGGATACTTTTTAATAAAAAAAAACAAAAAAAACCCCATAAAATCATTCCCAAAGTCAAAGCCATAAAAAGGCAGGCTGTATGCTATCAAGTGCAGGCACATGGAGCAAAAGCTTGCCCAAAATTGACCCCCGCTGAAGGCCAAAAAAGAAAAGAAGTGCTTACAAACACTCTGGAATGGACAGACCATCAAAGGAATTGCAATTAGAGGAAAAAAAAAAAAGAAATTTGGGAAATTTAGGGACTACAAGAAAATGGAAGGAGATTCTATCAGGTGCAGTGCAAATGACCAAAAGAGGCCAAATCTAAGCTCACAGATGTTGCAAAATTCAGGAAAAAGTCAAGGAGGAAGACACAACTCTGAGGGGAAGATATGAGGGACATGGCTGGATAGTTAAAAAAAAAAAAAAAAAAAACCCAAAAAAATTCTTTCCCAAAGTCAAAGCCAACAAAAGGCAAGGCATGCCATCAAGTTCAAGGACATCAAGCAAAGATTCCTCTATTGGTCCCCATTGAAATTGCAAATTTTTCCTTCCCGAAAGGAAATGAAATTTCCTTTCGGGAAGGGAAACGGAATCTTGCAAACCCGAAAAGAAAGGCTTACAAACACTCTGGAAAGGAGATAGGATTAATGAAAGGCAATAAAAAAAACCCGCCAAAAAATCCAGAAAATTGGGAGATTTATTGTCTTCAAAAAATGGTCTGTGAGGAAATGAGCTGCAGTGCAAAAGACCAAAACCATGCCAAAACTAAGTTCACAGATGTTGCAAAAGCCAGGAAAAAGTCAAGGAGGAAGACACAACTTGGAGGGGAAGATATGAGGGACATGCCGTGGATACTTTTTAATAAAAACCAAAAAAACCACCCCATAAAATCATTCCCAAAGTCAAAGCATAAAAATAGGCAGGCAGTATGACATATCAAGTGCAGGCACATGGAGCAAAGCTTGTTTGCCCAAAATTGACCCCGCTGAAGGCCAAAAGAGAAAAGAAGTGCTTACAAACACTCTGGAATGGACAGACCATCAAAGGAATTGCAATGAGAGGAGAAAAAAAAGAAATTTGGGAAATTTAGGGACTACAAGAAAATGGAAGGAGATTCTATCAGGTGCAGTGCAAATGACCAAAAGAGGCCAAATCTAAGCTCACAGATGTTGCAAAAGTCAGGAAAAAAGTCAAGGAGGAAGACACAACTTGGAGGGGAAGATATGAGGGACATGCCATGGATACTTTTTAATAAAAACAAAAAAAACACCCCATAAAATCATTCCCAAAGTCAAAGCCATAATAAATAGGCAGGCTGTATGCTATCAAGTGCAGGCACATGGAGCAAAGCTTGCCCAAATTGACCCGCGCTGAAGGCCAAAAGAGAAAAGAAGTGCTTACAAACACTCTGGAATGGACAGACCATCAAAGGAATTGCAATGAGAGGAGAAAAAAAAGAAATTTGGGAAATTTAGGGACTACAAGAAAATGGAAGGAGATTATATCAGGTGCAGTGCAAATGACCAAAAGAGGCCAAATCTAAGCTCACAGATGTTGCAAAATTCAGGAAAAATGTCAAGGAGGAAGACACAACTCTGAGGGGAAGATATGAAGGACATGGCTGCGATAGTTAAACATTAAAAAAAAACCCAAAAAATTCTTTCCCAAAGTCAAAGCCATCAAAAGGCAAGGCATGCCATCAGGTTCAAGGACATCAAGCAAAGATTGCTCTATTGGTCCCACATGGAGCAAAATTTTTCCCTTCCCGAAAGGAAATGAAATTTCCTTTTCGAAGGGAAACGGAATCTTGCAAAAGAGAAAAGAAAAGGCTTACAAACACTCTGGAAAGGAGATAGGATTAATGAAAGGCAATTAAAAAAAAACCCCAAAAAATCCAGAAAATTGGGAGATTTATTGTCTTCAAAAAATGGTCTGTGAGGAAATGAGCTGCAGTGCAAAAGACCAAAACCATGCCAAAACTAAGCTCACAGATGTTGCAAAAGCCAGGAAAAAGTCAAGGAGGAAGACACAACTTGGAGGGGAAGATATGAGGGACATGCCGTGGATACTTTTTAAAAAAAAAAAAAAAACCACCCCATAAAATCATTCCCAAAGTCAAAGCCATAAATAGGCAGGCTGTATGCTATCAAGTGCAGGCACATGGAGCAAAGCTTGCCAAAATTGACCCGCGCTGAAGGCCAAAAGAGAAAAGAAGTGCTTACAAACACTCTGGAATGGACAGACCATCAAAGGAATTGCAATGAGAGGAGAAAAAAAAGAAATTTGGGAAATTTAGGGACTACAAGAAAATGGAAGGAGATTCTATCAGGTGCAGTGCAAAAATGACCAAAAAGAGGCCAAATCAAATCTAAGCTCACAGATGTTGCAAAAGTCAGGAAAAAGTCAAGGAGGAAGACACAACTTGGAGGGGAAGATATGAGGGACATGCCATGGATACTTTTTAATAAAAACCAAAAAAAACCACCCCATAAAATCATTCCCAAAGTCAAAGCCATAAATAGGCAGGCTGTATGCTATCAAGTGCAGGCACATGGAGCAAAGCTTGCCAAAATTGACCCCGCTGAAGGCCGGGAAAAAAGAGAAAAGAAGTACTTACAAACACTCTGGAATGGACAGACCATCAAAGGAATTGCAATTAGAGAAGAAAAAAAAGAAATTTGGGAAATTTAGGGACTACAAGAAAATGGAAGGAGATTCTATCAGGTGCAGTGCAAATGACCAAAAGAGGCCAAATCTAAGCTCACAGATGTTGCAAAATTCAGGAAAAAGTCAAGGAGGAAGACACAACTTGAGGGGAAGATATGAGGGACATGGCATGGATACTTTTAAAAAAAAAAAAAAAAACCCAAAAAATCTTTCCCAAAGTCAAAGCCAACAAAAGGCAAGGCATGCCATCAAGTTCAAGGACATCAAGCAAAGATTCCTCTATTGGTCCCCATTGAGCAAAATTCGTTTCCTTCCAGACCATCAAAGGAAAAAATGAGGAAATTTCTTTCGGGAAAGGAAACTGAATCTTGAAAAAACCCGAAAAGAAAGGCTTACAAACACTCTGGAAAGGAGAGAGGATTAATGAAAGGCAATTAAAAAAAGGAAAAAAAAAGAAAATTGGGAGATTTATTGTCTTCAAAAAATGGTCTGTGAGGAAATGAGCTGCAGTGCAAAAGACCAAAACCATGCCAAAATAAGCTCACAGATGTTGCAAAAGCCAGGAAAAAGTCAAGGAGGAAGACACAACTTGGAGGGGAAGATATGAGGGACATGCCATGGATACTTTTTAATAAAAACCAAAAAAAAACACCCCATAAAATCATTCCCAAAGTCAAAGCCATAAATAGGCAGGCTGTATGCTATCAAGTGCAGGCACATGGAGCAAAGCTTGCCAAAATTGACCCGCGCTGAAGGCCAAAAGAGAAAAGAAGTGCTTACAAACACTCTGGAATGGACAGACCATCAAAGGAATTGCAATGAGAGGAGAAAAAAAAGAAATTTGGGAAATTTAGGGACTACAAGAAAATGGAAGGAGATTCTATCAGGTGCAGTGCAAATGACCAAAAGAGGCCAAATCTAAGCTCACAGATGTGTCAAAATTCAGGAGAAAGTCAAGGAGGAAGGCACAACTCTGAGGGGAAGATATGAAGGACATGGCTGCGATACTTAAAAATAAAAGAAAAAAACCCAAAAAATTCTTTCCCAAAGTCAAAGCCAACAAAAGGCAAGGCATGCCATCAAGTTCAAGGACATCAAGCAAAGATTCCTCTATTGGAGCAAAGTTTCCCTTCCCGAAAGGAAATGAAATTTCCTTCGGGGGAAAGGAATCCAAAAGAGAAAAGAAAGGCTTACAAACACTCTGGAAAGGAGATAGGATTAATGAAAGGCAATTAAAAAAAAACCCCAAAAAATCCAGAAAATTGGGAGATTTATTGTCTTCAAAAAATGGTCTGTGAGGAAATGAGCTGCAGTGCAAATGACCAAAACCATGCCAAAATAAGCTCACAGATGTTGCAAAAGTCAGGAAAAAGTCAAGGAGGAAGACACAACTTGGAGGGGAAGATATGAGGGACATGCCATGGATACTTTTTAATAAAAACCGAAAAAAACCACCCCATAAAAACATTCCCAAAGTCAAACACAACTTAAAAACAGGCAGGCTGTATGCTATCAAGTGCAGGCACATGGCACATGGCAAAGCTTGCCCAAATTGACCCCCGCTGAAGGCCAAAAAGAGAAAAGAAGTGCTTACAAACACTCTGGAATGGACAGACCATCAAAGGAATTGCAATGAGAGGAGAAAAAAAAGAAATTTGGGAAATTTAGGGACTACAAGAAAATGGAAGGAGATTCTATCAGGTGCAGTGCAAATGACCAAAAGAGGCCAAATCTAAGCTCACAGATGTGTCAAAATTCAGGAGAAAGTCAAGGAGGAAGGCACAACTCTGAGGGGAAGATATGAAGGACATGGCTGCGATACTTAAAAATAAAAGAAAAAAACCCAAAAAATTCTTTCCCAAAGTCAAAGCCAACAAAAGGCAAGGCATGCCATCAAGTTCAAGGACATCAAGCAAAGATTCCTCTATTGGTCCCCATTGAAATTGCAAGATTCCGTTTCCCTTCCCGAAAGGAAATGAAATTTCCTTTCGGGAAGGGAAACGGAATCTTGCAAACCCGAAAAGAAAGGCTTACAAACACTCTGGAAAGGAGATAGGATTAA